>JAGMVL010001114.1:62500-361027 GCA_019202695.1 Populus x sibirica
AAGGAGTACGTACAAGAGGGCAAAGTTGGCCTCACAACCAGGATCCCCTGCTGCCCAGTCATGCTCTCCTCATGTGGTCCAGGTCTCTGAAGGCTGCATTGAAGCTGCCACAATATCGGCTCCAAGGAGACAATACATGACAAGAAGCAAAGCTGCTGCCAACTCTACCTTTGGTCGACCAGGGAAGCCATTAGGACTGGGTGGACAGCCTTCCAAACCCTCTTTGGTTGACTCCAGGACTCAGAGCAGCACTACTTCCACCCCCTCTTGAAACATTTTGATCTTGTGGAATATGGGCCAAGGATTATCTCCTTGTGTGTTTTTTCTGGATGTTGTTTGTCTGGTATCCTGTTGTTGCCTTCATAGGCCTGTCATATATGTTGCAGTTTATGCTGTGTTGTATTGCTTTGCTGTTTTTGGTCCCTCAGTTGGTTAATTCCCTCTGTTGGTTTTGTTGCTGGCTTTACAATTTATTGCTAGCTTGTTGCCTTTGGTTTTTGTGGGGGTTCTCCCTTTTGGGAAGCCTGTTCTGTTTTTTATAGGATGTTGCTGCTCATTCGGCTGGATGCTCCCCGCCGGGGCTTGTTGATTCTTCGCGTTGATTGAGTTCGTTTGCTAGCTTATTGATGGCTTGTCGCCTCCGGATTTTGGCTGTGGAGCCCCGTGCTTTGTGGGTGTTGGAAAGCATGTTGATTTTTTTGGTAGTGGCTATTGGTCCGAAGACGGTGGTCAAGGGCGGCTTGATGGTAACGATGTTGGTTGCTTTTTACTACATGTTCGGCTAGTGGGAGCATGTTCCCCTAGGCCTTTTGTTTTCTATTTTGCCTTGCATGGGGATTCATGCTTTGGTTTATGGGATTTATTCCCCTTTTTGGGCCGGCTTGTCTTGGGGAGAATGTTCCCCGCACTCGCCTTTGTGTTTGCTAACGCTTGTTCAAGGGAGTCTGTTCCCTTTGCTGGTGTATGTACAGTTCTGCTGGTTTTCCAGCTTGTATCGCAAGCTTGTCTTGCTCTTTTTGATCTATAATATTCTTACATTTGATCAAAAAAAAAAAGAAAGAGCTCTCAGTCAGTGAGAAACAAGAGAGAGAAGCTCTCGGTTGCAGGAAGTGGAAATTCGCTACTGTTCACGTTCTCCATTTTCTCGTGCAACGTTTCATCTCTTGTTCTCTGCACTCTCATTGGCTCTTCTCACTGTCTCTTGGCATAATTAATTCATGGCCAAGTCTAAGAAAAAATCATCGGTCTTTGCGGTTTGCCCAGCGTGAATACGATTCCTACAAGACGCACCCTTCTTCATCAAAAACCCAGCGATCTTTGAGTCGAAGTGTTTCTCCACATGGACATCACTCCTCTGGTCCATCTCGGTCCATCTCACCCCCCTCCGTCCCTCCACGAACAACCATTACTCTTGCAGATGTTGTTATTTCCAATTGTGAAGCTAGGGTTCGCAGGAAGAATCGAAAGAGGGCTATCCAGTGCACACCTCCAGCTGCTCCTCCATCATCTTCCTCTAAGCCCTGTGCACCTCCTTCATCTTCCCCTGTCTCTATTAGACCACGACGTGGTCCCTTTGTTGAGGTTGGTTCTCCTAGCTCACGGTTTGGCGCTGGTAACCCGAAGGTGGGAATTGCTCCTTCATTTGTCTTCCCCAACGCAAGGCCAAGCCTCTTCGGCGAACCTTGGTCCTTCGACGTCTTCCCCTCTACATGGTATTGCTCCTTCGGGGGAACCCCGGGTTTTCTCCCCCTCACCATCATCCAGGTACCACGGTTCCATCGTCTTCCTCTTTGATGCATTTCACCGAGTTTCTTGCTACATCGTCTTGTCATCTCTTAGATTCGATTTTGGAGGGTATAAAGAATTGTGGCGGTTTTGTTTAATTGGGTTCATAGGCGGGAAGTTCCCGGGATATTCGTCCATCTCTAAATATGTTCATTCTACCCGGAAATGTAATGTGAATTTCTCCATGCATGATTCGGGTGGCTTATATTCAAGTTTTCTTCGAATTGGACATGCTTGCCGTGCTCAATGGAGGGCCTTACCATGTGTTTGGCGGTTGTTGATATTAAAACAAATGCCCGCTTATTTTGATTTTGATACTTCGATATGATTCGGCTACCGAGTTTGGGTCAAATTTCCTAATTTGCCTCTTCGATCTTGGTCACCATTGTGCCTTTCTAAGCTAGCAAGTGTGATAGGGAAACCAGTGCATGCCGACCCTCCAACGAGCCTCTATGACTCGGCTCTCTTATGCCCGAGTCCTGGTTGAGGTTGATTTACTTGCAGACTTACCATCTTTGATCAACATCACCCTCCCCAATGGTGTTTCGATATCTCAGGAAGTGTCATATGAATCTCTGCCACGGTTTTGCAAGCAATGTAAATCTCTAGGACATTCCAATTCCCGCTTGCTCTAAATCTTTCGAGTCATAAGCGCAAAAAGCCTCCTCCCACAGCCTCTGCTCCCTCGGATACTCTTCTCCCTCAGCTGATACAGAGGCTGTTGAAAAGCAGTCCTTCAGGGAGGAACCTCAAGGAGAACCGGTGGTTGATCCAATGGCTGCTGAGGCAGCTGTAGCTGTTGAAGAGAGAGTTGCTTGTTCTGTGCGCAAACGGGCAAAAATGGCTTCTCGGCCTAGATCCCCCGATATTTCTGCGAGACTCTCCTCAAGTTGTTCTTGTATCTAAAGATCGGCTTGGCATTTGCTACCACATTACCTCCTCGGAGGCAATACTTGACAAGGAGCAAAGTTCTTGCCTCTCGCTTTTGGCGGACCGGGATTGTTTGGAACGATTGGTGCTTCCAACAGCTCCTCCTCGGCCGATTCCGGAATCCAGGAAGGCACAGTTTCAACCCCATCCTCCTCCCTTTGATATATTTTGATATTGCGGAATGGTGGCCAAGGACTATATCCTTGTGTCTATTTATGATTTCTAGTATTGTATTCTGGTGTTGCCTTTATAGGTCTGTCTTCTTGTTGGTGCAGTCAGAATTCTGCCTGTTGTTGTGCTGTTTTGCTTGTTTGGGTTGCAGGATGTCTTTGGATTGCCTGCTACTTTGATAGCTGGGGTCTGTTGCTAACTTCAGTGGGTTGAAGACTGTTTACCTCGTTTGGTTTTATTTGTGGCTTTTATTTTGGGGCTTGTTGCCTCTCGGATTTTGGCATTTGGGTCCCGAGCTTTGTGGGCGTTTTCCCCATCTTGGTTTCGGTGCTTCTTGGGGTAGCTTGGATCTTGTTATGGTGGTGCCTCTCGTAGGCTGTTTGTTGGTGTCTTTGGATGTTGCCGCTTGCCCCTTGGTAGCAAGCATGTTTCTTGGTCGTGGCTATTGGTCTCGAAGACAAGTGGTCAAGGCCGACTTGTTGTTCTGTTGGTTGTATTTTACTTCTTGTTCGGCTTAGTGGGAGCATGTTCCCATAGGCCTTTTGTTTTCTATTTTGCCCTGCATGGGGCTGCTCATGATTTGGTTTGTGGGATTCTATTCCCTTTTAGGTCTGGCTTGTGCAGGGGAGAATGTTCCCCGCACTAGCCTTTTGTGTTTTATAACGCTTGTTAAAGGGAGTCTGTTCCCTTTGCGGGTGTATGTACGGTTCTGCTGGTTTTCCGGCTTGTATCGCAAGCTTGCCTTGCTCTTTTTGATCTATAATATTCTTACATTTGATCAAAAAAAAAAAAGAAAGAGAGAATCAAGAAAGAGCTCTCAGTGTAGTGAACCTAGAGAGAGAAACTAGAGAGAGATGCTCTCCTTCAATCTGAAGATTTTTCCCTCGCGCCTTGGTTTACTGCTTCTTTGAATCTTCTCTACGTGTATAATTCTCATTCTTGTTCTTTCCCGCCTCTTTCCATGGCCGGAAACAAACGAAAGCCTTCGTCTTCGTCTACTCACTCAAAGCAGGGCACTTTCTCCTCCTCGACGTTGTCTTAGCTTTGGAGGCACAACCCCCTACCCGGAAGGTTCTCTGCTCCACTCCTTTACCCAAGACACCGGTCCTCAAACCCATCGCCGGTGGATGTAGCCGGAAAAATATATCATCTATCTTTGAAGAAGCCTCTCGGTGGCTCCCTTTGTTGGAGCCGCTAGTCTATCTTCTTCACCTGAGCGTGTCTTGGTGGAAGATTGTGTTGCGAGAAGATGGATCGATGTTGTAGAAGACAGAATCGACGATGGTCAACCGAATACAACCCCCTTTTAGAAGAAGTGCTTAGCGAAGGGCCATTACTTTGCTTTGCCCGACTCCGACACGGCGTGTGACAACGACTCAGGGATTCCTAGGCAAGCGGATCCCCAAATTTCAGGTATTCCTAAGCCAACTGAAAATGTTGCAGGCAAATGGAGGGACTTGTTCTCTAATAACCGTAGTTCCGAAAATTGTTCCAAGCTAATTCATTTTTCTAGCATAAGTAATTCAAAATCTTGCTCTCTATTGGAAGAGGATTTGGATGATCACTATCTTGTTTGGAAAACTTGTCTCATTGGGTATGTTCTTTGGAAAATATCCAGGATTTAAAGCTTTGAATGATATTATTAGTAGCACCGGCACCGTAATGCAACATTGACAATTCATGCCTCCGGTTGGTTAATTTATAAATTCAGTAATGTTGATGACAAAATGGTTGTCCTCGGTGGAGGTCCATATCTGGTGTATGGGAGGCCTTTACTGCTGAGACCAATGCCTGAATTTTTTGATTTCTCCTCTGCGGAGATGACTAGAGTTCCAGTTTGGATCAAACTCCCTAATCTTCCCTTGAGTTCTTTGGTCTCCTAGGTGTCTCTCAAAGATAGCTAGTGTCTTTGGGAAAACCTCTGCAAAGTGATAGATTAACTTCTTCCATGTCTAGACTCTCTTATGCTAGAGTGCTTGTGGAAGTGAATCGATGGATGACTCGCCTCCATCTTTTCAATTCAAGGCTGCCTAATGGAGATATTCGACGCAATCGGTTGTGTATGAAACACGCCAAAATTACGTAAGCATTGTAAAGTCCTTAACCACACTACTGCTTCGCTTGTCCCTCAATGACTAGCAACCATAGTTCGGATGCGAGCACAGGACTCGGAGTAAACCTTCCAAACCAAACAATGCTATGGGACACAAAGGGAGCGGTCAGTCTGCCCAGCAAACTCTAGATCCACTGCAAGCAGAGGTTGAAGCATCCTGGTGGTCGGGAAGTGGTAAAGGGGAAGAAGTCAAACTCCGAGACACAAGGAAACATCTATGACTGCTGCTCCCCAGAGGGTAACAAGTAGCACTAAGGACAAGGAAGTGGCATGCAAAGCAATAAGGGCAAGGAAGTGGCATGCCCAGCGGATGTTAGAGTGCGGGGTGATGAATCTCTTCCTCATCCGAATACCAGTAATGAAGGCAGGGCAGGTTCAACTGTGGTTTTGATCAGAACAGAAGAGCAATCTTGTGAAGGCACTTCTGCTGGCTGCAGTGTCAGGACTGGGGAGAAGGTTTGTAATGATGCCACACAGAAAGCAGCTCCTCCAGCTTCTCCAGTTGTGGTTACAAGGAGTAGCACTCGGAAATCAGGTGGTAGTGGTAGGAGGCCTCCCATCCCTCCTCAACCATGTTAGTCCACTGCTGGAATGTGAGAGGGCTCAACAGCCCTCTCAAGCAACATGAGGTAGTAAGCCTCATGAGGAAGAATAAAGTGGATGTTTGTGGTCTTGTTGAAACAAAGGCGGCTTTCTCAGCAGGTTTCTTTTATGCACAAATTCCGGTTAAGGAATTGGGAGTTTCTTTCCTAATGTTACAGCAACCAATAATGCACGCATCTTGGTCTTTTGGAATCCCTCCACTGTCAAGGTGGAGCTTATTGATTTTATCGCCCAAGGACTTCATGTCAGCATTAGTAGCTTAGTGAACCAATATTCTTTTGTTGCAACTTTTGTCTATGGCTATAATACAGTTATTGCTCGCAGAGCTCTCTGGGATGACTTGCAGAAATGGAGCTCAAATTCCCCCTGGATTATTCTCGGTGACTTTAACTCACTATTATCCCAAGAGGATAAACACAATGGAGAGCCTGTATCCTCATATGAAGTTTCGACTTTAGAACCGTTGTTCTATGTTAGGCCTTTCTGACCTAAATTTTACAGGTTGCAAATTCACCTGGACAAATGGGAAGATATGGAGCAAAATTGATAGGGTCTTGGTGAATCCTTATTGGTCGGGTCTTCAACGATCAGTACATGTGCACTTCAACACCCCAGGTGCATTCTCGGATCATTCTCCCATAGCGATCCGCATTGGTCCTCTCGCATCGGAGAAATCGTGCCGGCTTCAAGTTCTTTAACATGTGGGCTGAGCATCAAGATTATAAGTCACTCCTATTGCGAAATGGCATGCGGCGGCTATTCACGGCTCTCCAATGTATGTTTTATGCGGGCGGCTCAAGCTACTAAAAGCTCCCCTGACTGACTCAACAAGTTACACTTTAGACACATTTCGGAGAGAGTGCGCAGAGTGAGGCCGACTGGAGCAGCACCAAGTTCTATTGCATAATGACAAGGACAATGAACATTTGTTGGCTCGGGATAAAAAGCTTCGCTTGGACCTTGTCAACCTTAAATCGGCGGAAGAAAATGTTTTTCTGACCCGAGAAATTGAAATGCAACTTTTTCAAGGACTGTGATAGAGGGACCAGCTTTTTCCATGCCTTGATGAGTCACATACACAAGAAGAACTTCATTTCTGCCATTCGCTCTTGGGTTCTTCACGAGCCACTCTTCCCCTGGATGAGACCGTTGTCTGTTGTGGTCCTCGTCTTGATGCCACCTCACAAGCCTCTTTGTTAGCTGCTGTCTCAAATGAAGATATTAAAAAGGCCCTTTTCAGCATTGGTGATCATAAATCCCCGGGGCTTGACGGGTATTCATCCTTCTTTTTCAAGAATTCTTGGGATGTGGTTGGGCGGGATCTATGTCTTTGCGCAGTGCAAGATTTTTTCCAATCGGGCGGCTTCTAAAGCAGATCAACCATTCCATCATAGCACCGGTGTCGAAATGCGCTCATGTTACTACGGCTAGTGACTTCGGGCCCATTTCCTGTTGTAACGTTGTTTACAAAATCATTTCAAAAATCCTAGCCGACGGGTTGGGGCATGCTCTTGATGGCATCATCGGCCCCATGCAAAATGCCTTCTTGGGTGGTCGTCGCATGGCTGATAATATTAATCTTTTGCAGGAGCTTCTTAGGCAATATGAAAGGAAAAGAGCCTCCCCTAGATGCCTTATAAAAATTGATTTCGGGAAAGCCTTTGACTCGGTCAATGGGCATTCTTACGGCAGCCTACTTCTCCTCCTTGGCTTCCCGATAGATTTGTCCATCTGGTGATGACTTGTGTGGAAACAACTTCATATTCAGTGGCTGTCAATGGGGAGCTGTTTGGATTTTTCCCTAGAAAATACGGGGTGCGGCAAGGGGATCCCCTCTCGCCATATTTATTCATCACCTGCATGGAATATTTCACTAGGATGCTCAGCTTAGTATCTCAAAATCCTTCATTTCATTTTCACCCGAAATGCAAGCCACTTGGCATTACTCATCTCTCTTTCGCGATGATGTTATCTTTGCTATGCCAAGGGATAGGTGTTCGGTTCAAATCCTCCTCCAAAGAATCGGGTGCTCTTCGGCCAAACATCTGGCTTGGATATTAATACTTCCAAATCATCAATTTATTTTAGTGGTGTTGCTGTAAGTCTGAAACAAGCCATTTTGTTAGATACTAGTTTCTCTGAAGGATCCTTTCCTTTCAGGTATCTTGGTGTGCCTCTCAGCCCACATAGACTTCTTGCAAGTCAGTTCTCACCGCTTATCCACAAGCTAGAAGCGACTATTCAAGCATGGGTGGGTAAACATCTTTCATACGCCGGTAGGTGGAGCCGATTAAGTCGGTTTTATATGGTATGGTGCAATTCGGGTTAGCATTTTTCCTATGCCGTGTCTTTGTCATCGTGCAAATTACTTGTCTGTCGAAACTTCCCGTGGACAGGAGATATATGCCGAAGTAAGTCTCCGCTCTTGTGGCATGGAAAATGGTTTGCCTGCCAAAGAATGAGGGAGGACTGGGTCCGCTTAATATTCAAATCAGTAACAACAGTTTCATTGCCAAACAACTTTGGAACATCCACCGTATGGGATTCCATCCGGATACGATGGATACACCACTACTATTTACATGCCGGCTCCATTTGGAATGTCCAGAGTCATAAAGCTTCGTCACCACTATGGAAGTCTATCATTCTTCTAAAGAACCAGCTTGTCCAGAGCTATGGGAGTCATCTAGTAGTCATTGATCTAATGGCCGATTGGGAGCGGAGAGAAGGTGGATTCACTTTCAATGCCTATGCTTCACTTAGGCCCTAAAGTTCAATTGTTCCCTGGGAGAAGATAGTGTGGGAGCAATGTTCTCTGCCCAGATGTAACTTCATATTATGGCTAGCTATGCTTGGGAAGCTCCGAACTAGAGATAGACCGAGGTTCATTCCAGTTGGTACATTACGCACCTTTTGTACACGGGGAAGAGGAGAGCCATGGACATTTGTTTTTCGGTTGCACTTGGACATCTTCTCTTTGGAACAAGATTAAAGCTTGGCTGAATATAAACAGCGTATGGCCACTCTCAAGAGTGCAGTGAGAGGTTTGCCTTCAAGAAAGAAGAATGTAGAGGCAAGAATGCGCAGAGCCTCTCTCAGCATGATAGTATACTTGATATGGGAGGAGAGGAACAAAAGAATTTTTTAGGGCAAGAGTACCTTACCTGACCTTGTCTTTCAGAAATTTCAAATTCTCTTCTTCATGGTTTCCGCATTTCCACGAGAAAAATCACACACACATCAATGTTGCCTGGTGATTTCTCTTTTGGATATGATAACGGTGTTGTGGCTATAATGGCGTAGTCGTGGTCCCGCTACTTTGGGTACTCTGATTCAGCCTGCTGTTTGTCGAGCATAAATCTTCGTGGCTCTTCCAAATAAGGGGAAATGTGGGGGTGGATTGCAGTTCATTTGGCAAACCTTCTTAATTTGCTCGTTCTCTTTGGATCATTAAATACTGCATGGTGTTGCGTGGCATTCTACGTTGTATTTATTCTGGCTGGGGAGGAACAACTCTGATTGGCATGCAGCTTAATGGCTATGGATATAATGGGGTTCTAGAAATGCTGTTTGTTTGTTCGTTTGGCTCTCTTATGCATGTGCATGCAGGAATTTTACGTAGAATGCATTAATGCAACTGAACTTGCATGTGTTTTGATTGGCTGAAACCGAGCATTTATTTTGGATGGGAGGGAGCACCTCTCGATTGGCCATTTCCTTCTCCGGTGTCTTGCAACAAGTAATCGCATGAACTTCCATGTGTTTTGATTGGCTGGAGCTACAGTGTGCTTGGCCGCCTTTGTTGGCTGAGTGCTCTTTGGACACCTGTTCTTTGGACACCTGCTCTTTGGACACCAGTTATTTCGATGGCATTGGTCTGTCTTCTTAGTGGGCTGATCTTTGGGCACCTGTTCTCTGTGTTTGGTTACCTCTTTTTATTTGATAGTAATGTATGGCCTTGCATGGCATTTCCTTGGGAGCATGTTCCCGTTACAGTTTACTTTAGTTTCATAGGTTCGGGAGATTTTTCTCTCTTTGGCCTCACTTCCTTGTACAAATTTTTTGTTCTTGCTGGGTCACTGACCTTGTTACTTTTGATCTATAATACATACTTACATTTTGATCAAAAAAAAAAAGAAAGATCTCTCAGTTTGGCTGAGCTGATGGGATGTCTCTGTCTCCTATCTTTGTAACACATGGACTGGGCATGCATGGTTTGTCTGTTTCTGGTTGGTTGAGTTGACTATGCGAGGTCCTTTTGTTCCTGTGCGCATGAACTGTTGTTTGCTGCTCTTGGGCTGTTTTGGCTGTGTTAGGCTGACGCTATTCAACCCTGGTGGAAGATGGCTTGAGGAGCTACACGACTCAGCTTGGCTCTTGGGTCTCGGTTGTTCCCAGCGTGCTGACATCTAGGTAGGAAGGAGTTCCACTGCCAGTTTTTTGGGTCTCCTAGCCGATGCTCATAGTATGTTTGTTTGTTTTGCCTTATGGCTTTGTTGCTTATTCAAGGGAGCCTGTTCCCTTTGATTATAGGTTGATCCAGGGAGTCTGTTCCCTTAGCTTTGCTATTCAGCAAGCGTGTCTTGCTTATAGCTTGTACAAGGGAGTCTGTTCCCTTTGCTTTCTGTTCAGCATGCTTGTCTTGCTTTTGTTTTGGTCAAGGGACTTTTGTTCCCTTTTTCTTGTATTGCTGGTTTCCAGCTTCTTTTTTATCTATACAATACTTACATTTGATCAAAAAAAGAAAGAGCTCTCAGTCAAGAAAGAGCTCTCAGTCAGAATCAAGAAAGAGCTCTCAGCTAGAGAGAGAATTTAGAGAGAGATGCTCTCCTTCACTTGAAGTTTCTCCTCCTGATTCTGCTGCTGAGCTCTGTGAGATCTCTTCTTCACACCTCCCATGGCCAGTCCAACATCGGCGCCTCTATTCCAGCAATCAAGGAGCGTGCCGAAGTTCCTCAGCAATAGACCCAAGACAACAAGGCCAGCACAACTTTAGCTAGCCATAAAGAAGAATCCCAACAACAAACATCCAGAACGGGGAGGCACCCTTCCGCAGCCAAAAGTAGCCACCGATACCAGATAGCTACACAAACCCAATATATCCAAGATTGCAACACAACACAGCCAAGAACACTAGCGTCACAGGAGACTGGCCTTGGAACCAGAAGAACAACCTCTGGTCCCCCAAACAAACACCACCAGAAAACAAAAGGGAGGGGTAGGGCAACACCTACCACTCCTAGATCGGTGAACCCAGTGAAGCAAAAGCCCAATCATTGATACAGAGAGAGTACCTGAGTTGGTGGAGAGATTGGGTGGACAAAAGATCCTGCAGATGCAAGCAGCGACAAACACCATGATAAAGGCCAGGGACGAACCACCGCAGAGGCGCCTACTAGGGTGGGAGGAGTATCAACCAAAATGCCAATATCCGGACTAGCTGCTACTAGAGCACACTTTTAAGGGTCAGGAGATCGCACAACCCTAGACCGAGGATTTGAATACTGCTTGAGAAAATAGGGATCAGATACATCGAGAGCTTCAGATGCCAAAAACAAAGCCAGATGGCACATAGTCTCTTCATGGGTTCGAATCTGTTGAATCAAAGAGGAGAGACGCTGATCGCTTGCCATAGATGGCCACAAAAATGGTCAGGGAAGAAAGAGACTTCAATCGGGTATGCAGGAGATGCAGGGCGCCACCTAGAGGAGAAAAATTTCAAAATGAAGGAGAGCATCTCTCTCTACATTCTCTCTCTAGCTGCAGCTTACTGAGAGCTCTTTCTTTTCTTGATTCTCTTTCTCTTTTTTTTTATCAAATGTTAGAATTATATAGATCAAAAAGATAGACGAGCTGGAAAAACCAGCAAGCCTATTATACACCTGCACAGGACAAGCAAGAGGGAACAGGCTCCCAGCAAGCACAAAGAAAGAAAAATAAAATAAGAAAGCAAACCATCGGTTATTTCATGAACCCAAGAGCCAGGTGCATAGAATAACCGAGCAGAACAAATGCCAGCAACAACTGGCATAACAGACCTAAACCAAATAATTAACAGCCCCAACATAAAAAGACCCCAAAGCATTGAACTGTAGACCACGTATCACCCAAAGAAGAAGGAAGAGGGCCCAACAGCAAACAGTGAACCATTAATCCAGGATGCATGAGCCATGCAAGCACGTAGAGACAGATCTGAAGAATAAACCGAGAGCTCCAAACATGGGAAAAATGCAAAACCCAAGTGGTGCTTGTCGCGCTTGCATCTGCGGGATCTTTTGTCCACCCAATCTCTCCACCAACTCGGGTACTCTCTCGTATCAATGATTGGGCTTTTGCTTCTTGGGTTCACCGATCTAGGAGTGGTAGGTGTTGCCCTACCCCTCCCTTTTGTTTTCTGGTGGTGTTTGTTTGGGGGACCAGAGGTTGTTCTTCTGGTTCCAAGGCCAGTCTCCTGTGACGCTGGTCTTCTTGGCTGTGTTGTGTTGCAATCTTGGATATATTGGGTTTGTGTAGCTATCTGGTATCGGTGGCTACTTTTGGCTGCGGAAGGGTGTCTCCCCGTTTTGGATGTTTGTTGTTGGGATTCTTCTTTGTGGCTAGCAAAGTTGTGCTGGCCTTGTTGTCTTGGGTCTATTCTTTGTCTCCTGATACATGCGATTAGTAGCAGCTTTGATCCTCTCTAATTGCTAGAGCTGTTTGTGGTCCTTGACTGCCTGTTGCTTCTGGACTATGCTTGTTTGGCTTGTGGGCTGTTGAAGGATCTCTCTCAGGGTTCTCTGGATTGGCTCTTCTGCCCTAGCCTTGGGTATACTTGCTTGTGCTTGTTGTTTGAGATATCTGTCTCCTGGAGCTTTTCCTTGCTTCAGTTCTGTGTTATATGTTGGCCCTCTTGGGGTGGTCTCGGTCTTTGCTCTATGCAGCTTGGTTTGTTGCTATATACGGTTCTATTTGCTGTTTGTTGTTCCGCCGCTCAAGGGACTTGCCTATGGGAGTGCGGGTTGCGGATGTCATTCATTCTTTGGAATGGTTTTGCTTTTTTGGGTACCTCATCCTTTACTGGAGTGGTCTTCTTTGTTGCTGCCATATGCAGCCTAAAGTTCTCTTTGATTGCATATGCAATTGAAGATTTGCTGGAATATGTCCTTGACCTGCAGGTTCTCTGCAGATTGCTTGTGATGTGTTGATAACCCTCTTGGGGCTGGTCTTGTTATTTGCTCCAGTCTGCCTCGGTCTCTTGCGGGTTCTGGCTGGTTGGCCTGGGCTTCCTTGCTGGTAGTGGCTGGTTTGTGTGTGCATATCAAGCTAATTCAGCTGTGGGTCTTGGTCACTCTGCAGTTTTGTTTTGGCTGCCCTTTTCTTGGGCTCTTATGGAGACTGCTCCCACTATGCTCTTGTTGTTGATGCTATGGATCCCATCAGTTTGGGTGAGGCTCTCTCCCCAATTGCTTAGGCTACTGTTGTAGAGTTCTCTATCGCAGCTCTACTAGCATGCTGGTTCGATTGAAGGATATTGGGGGATCTTTCATGCTTCAGCTCACTTCTAAGTGCTGGATGGAGACTATTCTAGTATCAATCAAGTTAATGTTGTGGTGAGACTTGGTCTTCTAGAGATGATGTGCGGCTGGTTCACTACTCTTGAGTTGCTTGGTAAAGAGCTCTGTTTGGGTGAGGGTCTCTCTCTAAATGCTTTGTCCTCTTGCCTGTTACCGTTCTGGAGTAGTTGGTTTGCTTGGTTGCTGCTATATGCAGCTTGGTATGCTGTGCTTCTTGAAGCTGGTTGGACGCTTTGCTTTTTTAAGCTGGCTGGTCTAATGGGTGCTAGAGCTCTTGTGTTCTTCTCTGGCTCATTTCTGTTGCTTGTCCTTTTGCTAGCTTTGGTTGGTGGAGGGTTGGTGGAGGGCATCGTTGTTGGCCTACTGCTGCTTGGTTGCTTAAGGCTGGCCTTTGATGCTGTACTAGAACAAGCTACTGCTGGGGTCTGTTGTTGATGTTCTGCTCCTCGTGTCAGCTGCTGCTGTAGCGTGCCGTCTGCTGGGCTGGAAGGAGTTTTGCTGCTGGTTTTTGGGTCTCCTAGCTGCTGTTTTCATTGTATGCTAGTTTGTTTTGCCTCATGGCTTTGATGCATGTTCAAGGGAGCCTGTTCCCTTTGACTCTAGGTCGATCCAGGGAGCCTGTTCCCTTTGACTCTAGGTCGATCCAGGGAGCCTGTTCCCTTAGTCTATTCAGCAAGCCTATCTTGCTTTTGGTTTGTACAAGGGAGTCTGTTCCCTTTACCTCCTGTTCAGCAAGCTTGTCTTGCTTTTGATTTGGTCAAGGGATTTTGTTCCCTTTTCCTTGTATTCTTGGTCTTCGGCTCTTTTTGATCTATACAATTCTTACATTTGATAAAAAAAGAGAGAGAATCAAGAAAGGATGAGAGAGAATCAAGAAAGGATGAGAGAGAATCTAGAGAGAGATGCTCTCCTCCCCTTTGGAGATGATTCTGCTGCTTATACTGATGAGTGCTAGAGTTTGATTCTTTCTTGTTTCTTGGTTCTTGGCTGCTTGATCTGATCATCCTTGCTTCTCCTTCTCCGTTTCTCTACTTTTTCAGATTTCGGTTCCCCCTCTTTTCTCTTTTTCCCGCCTAGTGTTCATTTCAAATGGCTAAAAGCAAGAGGAAGCTTACGTCACGTGGTAAAGCCATCATGCGTTCTTCTATTCCCGATGATCATCTTCATGCCCGATCTATTGTTCTTGCTCTTCAAGCACCCTCGGCTGGTCTCCCCTCCTCATCCTTCACTTTTCTTCACCCTGCTCCTCCACCACCAACTTGTGCTTTAGATCCTGCTGTTCTTCCGCTTCTTCCTGAGGTTTCTCCTAACCCCTTGGAGTCTGTTACTGTTCAAGATTGCTCTTCAGATGAAGGCCTAGATGAAGCTCTCTTGGAAGAGGAACAACTTGACTTCTCTTTCACTGATGAAGATGGTGATGACACTCCACTACTCTCACCTCCGGCTGGTCTCTCTGGCGTCTGCCCTCCTCCTTCTGTGGTTGTAGAAGCTTGTGCTCCTCCTACCAATGATGTTGCAGGTACCTCTCTTGCTTCTTCCCCTGGCAGCAAGGTATGGAAAGACCTCTTCTCTGCTAGTAAGCAGTCTGCTCCATGCACAAAGCTTCAAAATTTCTCTCTCAACCATCTCACCAAGTCTTGTGTCATCTCCCCTGAAGATATTCAACCTCAGTTTGATGTCTGGAACTTGTGTGTAGTAGGCTATGTTTCTGGTAAAAGCCCGGGCTTCAGGGCTCTCAATGGTCTTATCTCCTCTGTTTGGAAGTGTGCAGCTACACTTTCTATTCATGATTCTGGATGGTTGGTTTTCAGATTCAACAGTGAGGAGGACAAACTCTCGGTTCTCCATGGGGGTCCATACCTGGTTTATGGGAAGCCTCTCATTCTGCGCCCTATGACTAGATTCTTCGATTTCTCTACGAAGAGATGTCCAGGGTTCCAGTTTGGGTCAGATTTCCAAGCCTTCCTCTTTGTTGTTGGTCCCCCCCTGCTTGTCAAAGATAGCCAGTGTGTTGGGAAAACCTATCCAAAGTGATCATATGACCTCTTCCCTTGCTCGTCTATCTTATGCCCGTGTGTTGGTTGAAATTGACCTTCGGGAGGACCTCCAACACTCTGTTGTCGTGTCTCTGCCAGATGGATCTCCCCTTCATCAGCAAGTTGTCTATGAAGCTTTGCCCAAATTTTGCAACTTCTGTAATGTTCTTGGTCACAATCGTCTTCTCTGCCCTAAACCCGCTGCTAGCTCCGTTGAGGGTGTAGTGGCCCATGAACAGCCTGTACAAGGAAAGAAAGGGAGTGTATTTGGTCGACTGGGACCTCAGCTTATGCCTTCTCCAGCAGGGGTACAGGAACAAATTCCTTCTTTGGATCCAGCTCCTTCTGTGGATCTCCTAGCAACAGCTCCCAAGGACACTGCTATGGCTCCTAATTCTTCTGAAGGTTGGACTACAGTGGAGCCTAGGCGCAAATCTCCTCAACACAATCGTGGCAATTCGAAAGGGAATGAAGTCATTGAAGTTGTTGTAGAGCCTCACATTCCAAGTTCGGCCCTACCTGTCTGTCCCATTGTGATTGGTTCTCTTGGTGCAGTGACATCGGTTGGTGAGGATGTGGCCTCAGGGACTAACCCTACTACAGGCCCTCCATTGAAGGACTTGGCCACAGGTCACAGGAAATCTCGGTTAACTAATCCTGGTAATAGGAAGGCATCAATCCCCCCTTCTATAGGAGACGGTTGATATTTGTTTCTTCACTGGCACTAGCTTGTGTTTTTGGCATATGCAAGCTCCTGGTGGTTAACTTTGTTTTTGGTCTCAGCGTTCACTGGGTTTTGTCGCTGTTTGCTCATGCAAGAGTGGCTTCCTTTCCGTTCTTGGCGTGCCCTTTATAGGGCTTTGCTTGCTTAGGGGTTGCAGTCAGCGATCCTGCCTGGTTGGATGTTACCTTTGCAGCTGATTTTACTTTGCTTATTGTCCTGCTTAGTGGGAGCATGTTCCCCTAAGTTTTTTGCTTTTTGTTTTGGCCTTCATAAGGGCTGCTCTTGCTTGTGTACGGGAGAATGTTCCTCTACACTCATTCAAGGGTGTCTCTTCCCTTGCTTCGGTGTATGTTCCGTTCTTTTTCGTTCTGTTTGGTATGTCCATTTTCGCTGGTTTTCGGCTTGTACTGCAAGCTTGTCTTGCTCTTCTTTTTGGGGAGTTTGTTCCCCTGCACTCTTCATGGGAGCATGTTCCCTCTGCTGGTGCATGTATTGTTCTGCTGGTCTCCAACCTGTATTGCAAGCTTGTCTTGCTTTTTTTGATCTATACATTTCTTACATTTGATCAAAAAAAGAAAGAGAATCAAGAAAAAAAAGAAAGAGAAAACTGGTAGAATCAAGAAAGAGAAGTCTCAGTCAGTCGAAGAGCTAGAGAGAGACACTCTCGGTTGTAGTGGGAGATCGCGCCTGTGTGCTGCACTGCGCCCGTTGATTCTTTCATTGTGCACCGTTCCTCTTCTTCACTTCTTCACGACTGATCCTGATCTTTCTATGGGGAAATAGAAGAACAAATCTAAGATTCTTCGGTCTGTTCAAGGGGATTTTAAACTTCAGACCTCGTGTCAAGTTTCCCCGAGTATTTCTAGGGCTCAATTTCGCAGCCAATCTCCTGTCCAATCTGAATCTGGTTCTTCGTCTAAAGCTTTTCCACCTCATACCAGAGTGGTTTTTGCTGATTATGTTACCCCATCCAATGGAGTTAGGGGTCCTTATCAAAGCAGGAACAGAGCGATGCATCAATCTCGTTCCTCTACTTCACCCTTTTCCCCTTGTGCCAAGAACGGCATCCTCTCTAATGACTCTAGGGCTGGAGCATCGGCGAGCACTGGAAAGGCTGGGTATTTCCCTCCCATTCCTGAGTTACATCGAGGTTCAACCCACAGGTCATCTCCAACGCAAAGAGGAACTCCCACTCAGCCATCGGGGTCCGTTCAAACCTCCACAAGGGCTATCTCCAGGCCCTCCCTTGACATTCCTGTTCGAACACAGCCGAAGACCAAGGAACCCCAACAAGGTACTTCTCAGTCTCCTGGTCTTGTTCATTTCCCTGATTTTGCATCCTCTGCTTCGTGCCATTTCAAGGATACGGACGTGGCCGCCCCCGCTGATTTGGGGAAGTTTTGTTTAATTGGGTTTGTTGCTTTGGAAAGTTTCCTGGTTATGCATCTTTGTCTCATTATATTACTAAAAACTGGAAACACCATGCAAACTTTACAATGCATGATTACGGGTGGCTCATATTTGCATTCCCTACTGAACATGAAATGCTGGAAGTTCTTGGTGGTGGACCATATTATGTGTTTGGCAGGCCGTTAATTCTCCAGGTCATGCCTGATTTTTTTGATTTCAAGCGTAATGACATGACCAAGTTGCCCACATGGGTGAGATTCCCCAACTTGCCGCTTCGGTCTTTGGACCCCCCTCTGTTTGTCCAAATTGGCTAGTGTTATTGGGAAACCAATACACTGTGATGACTCTACAACTAATATGACAAGGCTATCCTATGCACGGGTTCTTATTGAGGTTGATTTCTTGGGAGATTTGCCCGGCTCGTAGATGTTGTCCTCCCTAATGGCTCCAACCTTGCTCGGCAAGTTCCGTATGAGTCACTCCCCTGTTTTTGTAAATCATGCCATGTCTGGGGCACACCGAAAATGCATGCCGCAAAGGCACAAAGTCAAAGCGCAAGCTAAGGCCTCAAGACATTCATGCAGACTCTGGTTCTCCTTCTGCAGACACAGTGGCAGTTGAGAAACAACAACCATACAGTCAGGGGCCTCCTGTTGACACTCTTGTTGACCCTATGTCCACTGAAGTGGCCACCTCTGAGACCAGAAGCCACTCCTCCCCTGGGCGTAAAAGAACCAAGTTTGCTGACCCCAAGCAAACCTCTGATTCTGAAAAGGGTGAGGAAGCTTTACCGGTTACAAGACAATACTTAACCAGGAGCAAAGCTAGGAAAAAGGATCCTCATCCCAGTTTGGATAAACAGGGGTCATCCAAGGGCCCCGTGCTCATGCATTGCAGCTCTGAAGATCCGGCACCATCCTTGTTGATGTAGTTGGGTTGGGGGTATACCCCAATATTGCTTTTTCTTGTGCAGTCATTCTGCTGGTCGGTTTTTTTATGCTTGGTTTCTTTATTCCTGCTAGTCAGGTTTGGTTTCCTCGGTGGTGCAGGGTGTTTCTTGCTTGCTGTTTTAGCTTGTTGATGGTTGAGGCCTACTGGTTAGCTTGTTGCCTGTTTTGATTATGTTTTTCAGATTGTTCCTTCCTTGCTACTGCTTTTGTGCTTGCTTGTTGCTGGCTAGATCCTTTCTGGTTTTGCTAGGAGTGATTCCTTGTGGTTTGTGGTCCCTGGTGCTTTTTTCTTTGCCGTTGATTGCAGGATGTGGTTTCTTGGGATGTTCGACTGGTTTGCTGGCTCGTTGTTCCCTGCATGAGGGGCGTTGGTAAGCAGTGGTCCAGACTGTTGAGGTTGGTCTCTTTGTTGGAAATCTTATTTTCTTGTTCGGCTTAGTGGGAATATGTTCCCCTAGGCTTTTTGAATTCTATTTTTCTTTGCATGAGGGCTGTTCATGCTTCTGTTCATATGTTTTCGCTGTGGGAGCCTGGTTCCCAAGCTTTTTGGATGTTTGGTTGGTCTTCTGGATCAGTGTATAGAGGATCCTTATTTTACGGCGGCTTGTCTTTGGGGAGAATGTTCCCCAGCACTCACCACTTGTGTTTTGTTAAGGCTTGTTCAAGGGAGTCTGTTCCCTTTGCTGGTGCATGTAAAGTTCTGCTGATTTTCAGCCTGTACTGTAAGCTTGTCTTGCTCTTTTTGATCTATATACTTCTTACATTTGATCAAAAAAAAGAAAAAGAAAACTGGTGTTGCGGAATGGTGGCCAAGGACTATATCCTTGTGTCTTTTATAGTATTGTATTCTTGTGTTGCCTTTGTAGGCCTGTCTTCCTGTTGGTGCAGTCATAGTTCTGCCTGTTGCTGTGCTGTTTTGGATTGCTGGTTTGGGTTGCAGGCTGTTGCTGCCCATTCTACTAGATGTTTTCTTGCCTGCTGCGTTGATGGCTGGGGCCTGTTGGTAGGCTTGTTTCTTGCTCTATGTTTCTTTGTAGGAGTCTATTCCCCCGGCTCTTGTTGCTTTGTTTTGGGAAGCTTGTTCTCTCTTGGGAGCCCTTCTTGGGTCTGTGGCTGTGATAGCTTTGTGTTCTAGCGTTGGTCTGCTGCTTGCGGTTCCTGCTGCCCTGGTGAGATAATTTGCTTGCTGGGCTTATTATTGTTGGCTTCTAGCTCTCTTGGGCTAGTTGCTAGCTGGCTGCCTTTTGCAGTTGTTGTCTTCGGCTGCAAGTTGCTGCTGGGTTGCTGGTCTGCTTCTGGGTCCTGCTGTTGTTGCAGGTCATGAAGAATGGTCGGTGGCTTGGTTGCCTTCTTGCAGGGGCTTGATGTTCTTTGTGAACCTGGGTGAGGCTCTCTCCCCACATGCTTAGGCTGCTGGTTCGCTACTGCTACTATGCTGCCGCTAGTGCAGGGCTGGTCTGCTGGTGTTAAGGATAGCCGGTTGATGAGGTTTTTCTCCACTGCTGCTCTCCCTCTCTTTCGTGAGTGGGGGCAGCTACTGGTCGGATCATGGTTGGAGGTTCTACCGTGCTACCACTTTGGGTTGGAAGGAATTCTCGCCTCTTGTTTGTAGGCAAATGTTTCTTTGTGATGCTAGTGTGAGGGAGCCTGTTCTTGTTGATTAGGTTATTCAAGGGAGTCTATTCCCTTTATTCTCTATTTTGCAAGCTTGTCTTGCTTTGGTTTGTTCAAGGGAGCCTGTTCCCTTTGCCTAGATTTGTATGTCCTTTTTTTATTCTTTGGTTTCCGGCTTGTCGCAAGCTTGTCTTGCTCTTTTTGATCTATACTATACATACATTTGATCAAAAAAAAGAAAAAGAAAACTAGAGAGAGATGCTCTCCTTTATTTTGAAATTTTCTCCTCCCGATGGTGAGCTGCTGCTCCAGAGTTCCCGATTGCAGCCTCTTTCTTCATTGACCACCTATGTGGCCACCTATAGAATGCAATCTGAGTCTCTCCTCTCTTTGATTCAACTGAATCGAAGCCATGAGGAGTCTAGTCATGAGGGGTCTCGCTATAACCTAATTTTCTTCGGTACAGTCATGGTCTCGCCTCCTCCTACCCCAGCTTTGGAGGGTCTAGATTCTTCATATCCTGTGTCCCCATCATCCCTGGGGACCGACGGCCCTGATGGGTTCGGTGTTGACTCTCTTGACGGCCCTGATTTCTGGCGACGCCTTCGTGATCTTTGTCACTACAGATACAATTAGCTGGGTTTTAGGCTTAATTGCTAGTGTTCAAGGTCCAGGTACTTCTCTTCCCTTTACCTTAGGGATCTGGACTAGCACTGCAAATTTAATTTTTGGTTTATTTCTTTAGGTTTTTTCGATGATGCAAGGAGACGGGGTAGAGCATCTCTTGCCCCGTTTCCTTTGTTCTGTCCCTCTCTGATGCTATTTCAGAGGGCTCTATGCCCTCTGACCACCATGAGGCTCTTCCCCTCATGTAGTTCGGGCTTTGAGGTCTTAGGGCCAGTTGTCTATGGCTCCTAATGGTATAAGCCCCTTTTGTATGTTGAAGCTATCGTGCTGCTGGTTGTTGATCTTTTTCTGTCTCTGGTTCCCCTTCCGTTGGTTGGGTTCTTTGGAGTGGCTGATCTTATGTGGATGCTACATCTATGTTTATTTGCTTGGAGTTTTCTTGTACTGGATCCTCGTGTCCAATTCTGGTTTGTTATTTATTTGCCTACTACTGTTTTGTAATTGCACTGATGTCTGCCTCCGGAGACAAGGGAGATGCTTAGTGGACCTGCGAGCATTATGTTGGGATGTTGGTAAGCCACTGTTTGGTTTCTTCATCCTGTTGCTCCTGCTGATTGTTTTCAGTTTAGTCTGCTTTGCCTGCCATTGTAGTCTCTAGTTGATACCCATCTGGCCGGTTATGCTCACAACATGAGGCTCTGCTCGTGTACAGCAGTGGGTGTGACTTTGGATATGTGTGGAGTCCTGCTTGATGATGGATTCCCTTGCTCTTTGTGGAGTTACGGTTGGGCGAGGTTCTCTCCCCAACCGCTTGGTCGGCTTGGCGTAGTCTCTTCCACTTTACGGCTTTGTATAGCCGCATTGCGCATCTGCCATGCTCCTTGCAGCGGATAGCTAGTTTGTTGCTGCTGCTATATGCAGCCTGAGGTTCTCTTCGAGTGCATGGGTAGTTGGGGACTCTGTCCTTGCTTGGTTAGTATGATTGTGGCTCGCTATATGCAGCTTGGTATGTTGTGCTTCTTGAAGGCTGGCTAGAATTGGGGTCTTTGCTCCTTACAGCTTGATTGCTAGACTATGTCCTTAAAATATATTGTTTGCTCGTGTCTTTGGTTGATTCTTTGGACATGTCCTTGAATCCTCTCATGGGAGTGGTTGCTGCTATATGGAGATTGCTTGTGATGTGTTGTTGGCCCTCTTGGGGCTGGTCTTGTTACTTGCTCCAGTCTGCTCCAGTCTCTTTGCTGGTTCTGGCTGGTTGGCCTGGGCTTCCTTCTTTGGTAGTGGCTGGTTTGTGTATGCATATCAAGCTAATTCAGCCGTGGGTACGTTATGGAACTTGGCTAGGTGAAGGCTTCCCTGCCTGCTGAGGCTTTGTCTGGCTGGGTGAGGGTCTCTCCCCAAAGTACAGACTATACGCCCCTTGTTCTCTCTTGGTCACTCTGCAGATTTGTTTTGGCTGCCCTTTTCTTGGGCTCTTGTGGAGACTGCTCCCAATATGCTCTCTTTGTTGATGCTATGGATTCCATCAGTTTGGGTGAGGCTCTCTCCCCAGTTGCTTGGGCTGCGATGTAGTGTTCTCGTCGCAGCTCCGCTAGCATCTTTGGTTCGATTGAAGTATATTGGGGGATCTTTCATGCTTGACTCACTTCTAAGTCTTGGATAGAGACTGTTCTAGTATCAATCAAGTTAATGTTGTGGTGTAGATTTGGTCTTCTGGAGATGATGTGCGGATGGTTCACTACTCTTGAGTTGCTTGGTAAAGAGCTCTGTTTGGGTGAGGGTATCTCCCCAAATGCTTTGTCCTCTTGCTTGTTACTGTTCTGGAGCAGCTGGTTCGCTTTTTTTGGTTGCTGCTATATGCAGCTTGGTATGTTGTGCTTTTTGAAGCTGGCTGGAACGCTTTGCTTTTTTAAGCTAGCTGGTCTAATGGTTTGCTAGAGCTGTTGTGTTCTTCTCTGGCTTGTTTCTGTTGCTTGTCCTTTCGCTAGCTTTGGTTGGTGGAGGGTTAGTCTCAATGGTTGTTGTCCTATATGGGAGATATAATGACAGTGTAGCTTGCGTGTTTTGTCACTCTTGTATGTGTCTGTTGTTGCCTTGGTTGCAGGTGGTTTGCTACTGCCGGGCTTTGGTTTATTGCAAAGGTTGAAGTTTATTTATCTGCCAGTGAGGGTCAGTCAGGGTGAGACTCTCTCTCCAATTGCTTGATCTCGTCTAGTTGATGGAAGCTGGAGCTGATGTGTAGGCCATGCTATTGTCTAACTGTAATGGAGATCAATTCGGGTGAGGCTCTCTCCCCAATGTTTTGATCTCCCTGTTCCTGGATGCACAGTCCTTGCGGCATTGGTGTGCTGGAAGCCATGCCTCTATAGGGCATCGTTGTTGGCCTACTGCTGCTTGGTAGCTTAGGGCTGGCTTTTGTTGCTGTACTAGAACAGGCTGCTGCTGGGGTCTGTTATTGATGTTCTGCTCCTCGTCTTAGCTGCTGCTATAGTGTGTCGTCTCTTTGGGTTGGAAGGGGTTTTGCTGCTGGTTTTTGGGTCTCCTAGTTGATGTTTTCATTGTATGCTAGTTTGTTTTGCCTTATGGCTTTGATGCATGTTCAAGGGAGCCTGTTCCCTTTGATTCTAGGTTGATCCAGGGAGTATGTTCCCTTAGTTTCTCTATTCAGCAAGCCCGTCTTGCTTTTGGTTTGTACAAGGGAGTCTATTTCCTTTGCCTTCTGTTCAGCAAGCTTGTCTTGCTTTTGATTTGGTCAAGGGATTTTGTTCCCTTTTCCTTGTAGTGCTGGTCTCCGGCTTTTTTTGATCTATACAATTCTTACATTTGATCAAAAAAAGAAAGAGCTCTCACTCAAGAAAGAGCTCTCGGTCAGAGCTGCTGCTAGAGAGAGAAACTAGAGAGAGATGCTCTCTTTCATTTTGAAAATTTCTCCTCCCGATGGTGCGCTGCAGCTCAATAGTTCCTGATTGCAGCCTCTTTCTTCATTGGCCACTTACGTGGCTATCTATAGAAAGCAATCTGAGTCTCTCCTCTCTTCGATTCAACTGAAACAAAGCCATGAGGAGTCTGTTCAGAAGGGGTTTTGGTTTAACCTAATTTTCTACGGAACAGTTTTGGTTTCGTCCCCTTCCACCCAAGCTTCGGAGGTTTTAGATTTTTCATATTTCAGTCTCTCTCACACCCTCAGAGACAACTTAGGGGCTGGGATTGTGTCCCCATCATCTTGTCTTGATGGGTCTGGTATTGCCTTTTTCGAAGGTGCAGAATTCATCTCTGGCGGTGCCTACATGAATTCCTCTGCCTCTACAGATGATATCAACTGGGTTTTTGACCTTCTAGCTGGTGTTCAAGGTCCAGGTGCTTCTAAATCCTTTCCCTTAGGGCTCTGGAGTGATCTGTTCCCCGGCAATGTTGATTCAAATTTTGAATTGCACCTTTGGGTTTTTCTCGATGATGCAAGGAGACGGGGTAGGGCATCACCTCCCCCTTCTTCTTAGTTCTGTATATATATGCTGATATTTTAGAGGGCTTATGCCCTCTGACCATCATGAGGCCCTTCTCCTCATGTAGTTCTGATTTTGTGGACCTTGGGGCCAGTTGTCTATGTCTCCTAGATGGTAGAAGCTCCCTTTTGCACGTTGGAGCTATTGTATTGCTCAGCTGGTTGTTCTATTTTGAATGCTGTTGTTATCTTCATTATGTTATGTCTTTAGTTCCCCTTCTGTTGATTGGGTTACTGGAGTAGATGTTACTTTTAGGTTGCCATGTCTATACTCTCTTAGTATGGAGTTCTGCTTTCCTGTATTGGATCCTTGTGTTCAATTCTGGTTAGTTCTCTGTCTACCTACTGCTGTTTGTATCTACAATGATGTTTGTTTTCCGAAGAAAATGGAGCTTTGTAGGGCTGTTGTCTTTCAGTTGTGTGAGCACTATGTTGGGTTGTTGGTAAGCCTCTGTTAGGTTTCTTCATCCTGCTGTTCCTGCTGATTGATTTCGGTGGTGTCTGCTTGCATTTGACCTCTGGTTGATGACCATCTAGTCAGATTTGCTCACAACAAGTATTGCTGGTTATGGCTGATCTGTTTGTGTACAGCTGTGGGTGTGAATTTGGATATGTCTGGAGTCTTGCTTGGTGAAGGACTTCTTTGCCTGCTAGTGGGGACCTGTTTGGGTGAGGCTCTCTCCCCTTCTAGGTCTGGGCTACCTCTACTTCTATGGAGTGGGTTTGTATGCTGGAGATGGGTGTTACTTGCCTCTACTCTAAGTGAAGTGTGCTGCTAGCTTTCCTCCTGTGTTAGTTAGCTTGATGCTGCTATTTGCAGCTTGGTCTGCTATACTTCTTGCAGCTGGCTGGATGTAAGTTGTGCTTCTTGAAGCTGGTTGGAATTATGGTTTGCTAGAGTTACTGTGATCCTTCTCTGGCTTATTACTCTTGGCTTAATGCCTTGAGTCTCTCTTCCCCTGCATATTCCCCTTGTTTGGGTGTGCAAGTTGTTGCTGCTTGTCGACTTCTTGCGATGACTTTTATTGTGGGTGGCGGCTTGTTCTCCTGGTTATTGCCATGTGTCTCTCTTCTTGCTGATGCATGGTCCTTGGTTCCTTGCCGAGTCTTGGTGTCTTGGATTGATGGTCTTACTGTAGGTGGAGGCTGCTTCAGGTGGATGAGGTTCTCTCCCCAAATGTTTGGCCCTCTCCTTGTTCACCATATGAGTTGCTGGTTCTAGCTGGTTGGTCTGGGCTTTCTAGCTGGTAATGGCTGGTTTGTGTGTGCATGTCAAGCTAGTTCAGCTGTGGGTACGTTATGGGACGACTAGGCAAAAGCTTTTTTGCCTCTTTGGGGCTTTATCTGGCCGGGTGAGGGTCTCTCCCCAAAGTATAGACTATAAGCCCTTGTTCTATATTAGTTCTTCTGCAGGTCTGTTTTGGTTGCCCTTCTCTTGGGCTCTCGAGGAGACTGCTCCCGTTATGCTCTCTAAGTTGATGCCATGGATTCCAATCGGTTGGGTGAGGCTCTCCCCCCAACTGCTTGGGCTACTACTATAGTGCTCTCTGTCGCAGCTCTGCTAGCATGCTGGTTTGATTGGAGGAAATTGGGGAATCTTTCCTTCTTTCGATCACTTCTAAGTGGAGAGTGCAGGATGGAGACTGTCCTAGTATCAATCAAGTTAATGTTGTGGTGCAGACTTGGTCTTCTGGAGATGATGTGCGGATAGTTCACTACCCAAGTGTTGCTTGATAAAGTGCTATGTTTAAGGGTTTTGTTCCCTGTTTATGTATCTGTAGGTTACTGCCTTGATTTGCTGCTAGTCTGATTTGGCTGGCCTTTCTAAGGCACGGATGTTTGGGTGAGGCTCTCTCCCCATAAAATTCTGTGGTGCAGGGTCGATCAGCTGGTGATGATGTGTGGCTGTTTTGTCATGGTTGCTTGGTCATGGGAACCATTTGGTTGGTCTGTTGATAAGGTGGGTTAGTCAGCTGCTGATCTCTCTTTTCCTAGCAAGCGTGCTGCTGGTTCATCTGTGATTGCGATCCACCGGTTAGATATGCTTGTCATTGCTGCCGGTTGGAATCCATATGGATGAGGTTCTCTCCCCAAAGCATGTTGTTGGTTCATGTGTGGTGGCAGTTAAAGGTATGATCATCTTTGGAGGTTATACCTTTTAGTGCTGTCGATCTGCTGGGTTGGAAGGAGATCACAAATTATATGCCCCCTTGTTTCTATTTTGAAGCTTTCTGTTTTGGCTCATGGGATTCTGTTCCCATTTTGGGTTGCTATACTCTTGTCTGCTCTGCTAGTGCTACTTCGTGTTGGCATTTGGAGAGTTTATGTTGCGAGTTGCATTCTCGCTTTACTAGTCCTTGCCCGATGACTAGGATGTTTCTTTGGCTGGATTTGCTGTTAGTGTGATCTTTGTCTGACTCAGCTAGCCTCTCTAGATAGTAGCTGTTGTGAACCCTAACATGTTGGGTGAGGTTCTCTCCCCGCATGCTTAGGCTGCTGGTTGGCTGTTGCTACCCTGTCGCCACTAGTGCGGGACCGGGTCTCGCGATGTTAAGGATGGTCAGTTTGTTGATGAGGTTTGTCTCCACCTTTGCTATTCTTTCATGAGTGGTGGCGGCCTCTGGTCGGATCATGGTTGGAGGATCTACCGGTTATTATTGTGCTGGTTTTTGGGTTTCCAGGCAGATGATTCTTTGTCTGCTAGGTTGGTTTTACTGTATTTGATGCTAGTTCAAGGGAGCCTATTCTCGTTGATCTAGGTAATACAAGGGAGTCTATTCCCTTTCTTTCTGTTCCGCAAGCTTATCTTGCTATGGTTTATTCAAGGGAGCCTGTTCCCTTTGCCTGGATATGTATGTCCTTTTGTATTGTTGGTTTTCAGCTTGTACTGCAAGCTTGTCTTGCTATTTTTGATCTATACAATTCTTACATTTGATCAAAAAAAAAAAGAGCTCTCAGTCAAGAGCTCTCAGTCGAGTTGCAGCTAGAGAGAGAAAACTAGAGAGAGATGCTCTCCTTCATTTTGAAATCTTCTCCTCCCAATGGTGAGCTACAGCTCCAGAGTTCCTGATTGCAGCCTCTTTCTTCATTGACCACCTACATGGCCACCTATAAAACGCAATATGAGTCTCTCCTCTCTTTGATTTAACTGAATCAAAGCCATGAGGAGTCTGTTCATGAGGGGTCTCACTATAACCTATTTTTCTTCGGTACAGTCATGGTCTCGCCTCCTCCTACCCTAGCTTTGGAGGGTCTAGATTCTTCATATCCTGTGTCCCCATCATCCCTGGGGGCCGACGGTCCTAATGGGTCCGGTGTTGACTCCCTTGACGATGATGAGTTCATTTCTGGCGATGCCTTCGTGATCTCCTCTGTCACTACAGATACAATCAGCTGGGTTTTAGGCTTAATTGCTGGTGTTCAAGGTCCAGGTACTTCTCTTCTCTCTACCTTAGGGCTCTGGACTAGCACTGCAAATTTGAGTTTTGATTTTTTTCCTTGGGTTTTTCCGATGATGCAAGGAGATGGGGTAGGGCATCTCTTGCCCTGTTTCCTTTGTTTTGTCTCTCTCTGATGCTATTTCAGAGGGCTCTATGCCCTCTGACCACTATGAGGCTCTTCCCCTCATGTAGTTCGGGCTTTAAGGTCTTGGGGCCAGTTGTCTATGGCTCATGATGGTAGAAGCCCCTTTTGTATGCTAAAGCTATCGTGCTGCTGGTTGTTGATCTTTTTTTTTTATCTCTGGTTCCCCTTTCGTTGGTTGGGTTGCTGGAGTGGCTGATCTTATGTGGATGCTACATCTATGTTTATTTGCTTGGAGTTTTCTTGTACTGGATCCTCGTGTCCAGCTTCGGTTTGTTATTTATTTGCCTACTATTGTTTTGTAAGCGCACCGACGTACGCCTCCGGAGACAAGGGAGATACTTAGTGGACCTGCGAGCATTATGTTGGGATGTTAGTAAGCCGCTATTTGGTTTCTTCATCTTGTTGCTCCTGCTGATTGTTTTCAGTTTAGTCTGTTTTGCCTGCCATTGTAGTCTCTAGTTGATACCAATTTGGCCAATTATACTCACAACATGAAGCTCTGCTCGTGTACAGCAGTGGGTGTGACTTTGGATATGGGTGGAGTCCTGCTTTATGATGGATTCCCTTGCCTGCTGTGGAGTTCTGGTTGGGTGAGGTTCTCTCCCCAACCGCTTGGTCAGCTTGGTTGTAGTCTCTTCCACTTTCTGGCTTTGTATAGCTGCATTGCGCATCTGCCATGCTCCTTGCAGCTGGATAGCTAGTTTGTTTGTCGCTTGCTCTATGCGGCTTCGAGGTTCTCTTCGAGTGCATGGGCAGTTGGGGACTCTGTCCTTGCTTGGTTAGTATGATTGTTGCTGCTATATGCAGCTTGGTATGCTGTGCTTCTTGAAGCTGGCTAGAATTGGGTGCCGCTCCTTACAGCTTGATTGCTAGACTATGTCCTTAAAATATATTGTTTGGTCGTGTCTTTGGTTGATTCTTTGGACATGACCTTGAATCCTCTCGTGGGAGTGGATGCTGCTATATGCAGGTTTTTCTTGTTGCTGCTATATACAGCCTGAAGTTCTCTTTGATTCCATAATCAATTGGAGATTTGCTGGAATATGTCCTTGACCTACAGGTTCTCTGCAGATTGCTTGTGATGTGTTGTTAGCCCTCTTGGGGCTGGTCTTGTTACTTGCTCCAGTCTGCTCCAGTCTCTTTGCTGGTTCTGGCTGGTTGGCCTGGGCTTCCTTACTGGTAGTGGCTGGTTTGTGTGTGCATATCAAGCTAATTCAGCTGTGGGTACGTTATGGAACTTGGCTAGGTGAAGGCTTCCCCGCTCGCCGAGGCTTTGTCGGGCCTGGGTGAGGGTCTCTCCCAAAGTATAGACTATACGCCCCTTGTTCTCTCTTGGTCCGTAACATCCCCCTACTTGGATATAAAAGACAACACTCTTATGTCAACCGAAAACAGAGAATTTATATATATATATATATATATATATATATATATATATATTCATGGTTTTCATATTAAAATTTACCGAAATTTCGACGGAGTCCCCCCTATACCGGGAGGTCCCAAGTTATTGATATGCAGCCTGTTTACATTTCTAATAACTCGCATTTCATAACTTAATCCCGACCCAATCATCTTGGGTTTCAATTTCCACAATATTCTCACACCTATTACCCACGATATTCATGATATGTGCTTGACCACTTTTTATGATCGGCTTGTTTTAACTCGCAAGTGCACGAGTGTACGATGTAGCAATTAACTCGGTAAGATCGAGGTCATATCCACAAAGAGCTAGATCTGGAAATTAAGCTAGGTAACAAAAAAAACTCAAGAGAAATTAAATTAACAATAACTTGGTTGAAAATGATTGATGGATTTGTTTTCAAAGATGAAAAAGTGTAAATAGATTTTAAATGACAAGAAAAGGTAAGTCTTGGTCCAAATCAATTTTAATGGTGATGTATTGGTGATTCCTTTAACATATATAAGATAACTCAACCTAATATCAACAATGGTGATATTAGATCGGAAGATATTACAATGAAGTTTAAAAAGATGATGATTAATTATTGCTTAAGAATGAACAAATATTTTCATATTAAGTAAGACATTGAATCAAGCAATCTCTATACCAAAACTAAGGTTTGTGCATAAAAATTCAAGATTATAACATTACCTAAATGATTTCTAAAATTTCTTTGCAATAATAAAACATTCATGAAGAAAATGAAAAGATAGACATTAAGATTCATTCATATCTTAAAGAACTCACCTCAACCACCATCATCCTTGATTTGGATCCAAGAAGGAGATTAGCCAACCATGATTATATATAATAACACTTTAATAAACATGAAATAACTTGAATCAAACTGAAATAATGAGTTTTACAAGCTAAAGAACCGAAATCTATAAAGAAGAACACAACACAATTTCAGTAAAAATTCGGACACAAATCTGACTCTAACTTTGGACAGCAATTCGACCCTCTTAGAAGCCTCCTTTGGAGATGTCTATTAGAGACATATTTATAAGCCATTCTGTTAGCTTTCCACATCATTAAAGAACAGCTCATTTTGACATCTGAGTCAAAAGTTATGGGCACAACACCGAAAGGTGTTCTGGAAAATCAAACCAGGCCAGCTTGGAGAACACTTTGGTGCACGTTTTTCTTCCTCCTTTATGAGTTGTCTCTTTCTTCTTTTGACCCAAAATAATGTCACAATGTCCCCTCCAGCTTTCCATCCATGTGCTTGCCCTCTTGGATCAATGAATTACCCAAATAAATCAAATGTTATTTGTTGTGTGGACATGTAAGATCATGGATTGTGTTTGGACTGATTTGGAGGGTGATTTGGGGCAGATTTGGGGCTGAATTTAAGCATCAAATAATGATACAAATGTACCTATTATTTGGGCTAAGATTTACATTAAAACCTTGAGTGTTTGATGGTTGAAGTTTGCACACAACATAAGGCATGTTTGGGCTTGAAATAGATCATATGATATTCTTTTCTAGAATTGGACTAGAATTGATTTTTGGGGCAAATTTGGAGCACTTATTTGAACCAAGATTTGCTTCAATCTTCAACTAAATTTCTCTTCAATTCTTTGTTCGAATTCCGACGTTGAATTTTTTGAAATAATTCATTTAAGCTCCAAAAACCTATCGAAACATTAAAAGAAACTTCATTACTAAAAAGCACATCAATTATTATAAAAAACCCAAATAAAAATAATAAATACATATGTAAAATAAGAGACTTAATAATACTTTTGATGCACAATCAATATGCATTATATAACACAATATCATTATGGATGAAAATAAAAGTAAATACTTAGACATGAAAGATGGTTACATGAACTACAGAGATTAAGTTCATTCAATCAAGTTTAAACATTAATTATACAAATTAAGTTATACAAACATTTTCATGTTTACAAAATATAAGGGTATAGCCCCTATAACCTAAATTACAAGAAGGGAAACATAAGCTAGGATCTACTCCCGTCGTGCATGTGATGTTCCTGAAACAAAATACATATTATTGAAAGGTGACTATCACATAAAAAGAAATAACAACATGAAACCAAGCAATTTTAAAAGGGTAACATGCATTCATATTTTGCTCCCTTCTCCTTTCTGGTTTTCATTAGAATCTCTTCCTTATTCAAACTATTAATAATCGTTCTCTCTTTCACTATTAACCTTCATTCCAGACTTTATAAGATCAAATATGTTTATCTTCGTTTAACCCATTTCCGATACCCCTTTCACTGGTATCATCATCATCATCCTATAGGAGTCGATGTAGGGTGATCCCCTTACCCGGGATCCTAACATACACTGAATGTATGCTAGCCGAAACATGGTGATCCCCTTACCCGGGATCCTAACATACACTGAATCATGGCGATCCCCTTACCCGGGATCCTAACATACACTGAATGTATGCTAGCCCAAAACATGGCGATCCCCTTACCCGAGATCCTAACATACACTGAATCATGGCGATCCCCTTACCCGGGATCCTAACATACACTGAATGTATGCTAGCCCAAAACATGGCGATCCCCTTACCGGGATCCTAACATACACTGAATGTATGCTAGCCTAAAATATGGCGATCCCCTTACCTGGGATCCTAACATACACTTAATGTATGCTAGTCCAACCATGGCGATCACCTTACCCGGCATCCTAACATACACTAAATGTATGATGTCCAAACATGGCGATCCCCTTATCCGGGATCCTAACATACATTAAATGTATGCTAGTTGACGCCTCAAATCACACTTCTCATATTTCATTTGTCAGTGATAATTTCATCACTTAGCAATTCACACAACAACCTTTCCCCTTGAGTACACATATATTCGGTAATTCACATTTCACATCAGTAATATATATTAAAACATGGAATTTACGTAGAAGGTAAAGGTGTGATTCACCTACCTGCAATAGAAGCTCTACTCGTGCTCTCCCGTCGCTCTTTGTTGCACCACGCCCGTGGTCCCTCCGCAAATCACGGGTTTATCTCATAAATTTTCCTCACTCAAGGATATGTTTTATAATAACCATATCAACAACCAATAAGTCTTTCTTTCGGTCATTTCTTAGTACTTTATGTTTTTCTCATTTCACTCATTATTACTTGTCATTCTTTGTCCAATCCTAGTTATCATTCCTTTCTTTATATTTGGACTATCACTTGTCCAACTGTTATTGCCTCGTTTTGAAGCTATTCTTGTCGACCTCTCCTCGATTTTTAACTATATCCGGAGTTATAGAACTCCGATTCAAGTGAAATTTATGTCATTAGAAAGATAAGACATGAGGCTACAAGTTCTATGTTTTGAGGAGAACCCAGTTCTACCTCTAAGATAGTCAAAATCGCTCATCAACAAACACTTGGACTGTATTCTTGTCCAACTGTTCTTGTGTCGTTTTGAATTCTTGTCTCGACCTCTCCTCAGATTTTAAACTATATCTAGAGTTATAGAACTCCGATTCAAGCAAAATTCATGGCGTTGGAAAGGTAAGACATGAGGCTATAAGTTCTATGTTTTGAGAAGAACCCAGTTCTGCCTCTAAGATAATCAAAATCGCTCATCAACAAACACTTGGATTGTTACTGTCCAACTGTTACTGTCCATTTTTGAACTGTTATTGTCTGACCTCTCCTTAGATTTTTAACTATATTTGGAGTTATAGAACTCCGATTCAAGCGGAATTTGTGGCATTGGAAAGGTAAGACATGAGGCTACAAGTTCTATGTTTTGAGAAGAACCCAGTTCTGCCTCTAAGATAATCAAAATCGCTCATCAACAAACACTTGATTCTTGGTCCAACTGTTCGTCCATTTTTGAACTGTTATCGTCGACCTCTCCTTAGATTTTTAACTATATCTGGAGTTATAGAACTCTGATTCAAGCGAAATTTATGGCATTGGAAAGGTAAGACATGAGGCTACAAGTTCTATGTTTTGAGAAGAACCCAGTTCCGCCTCTAAGATAATTAAAATCGCTCATCAACAAACACTTGGATTATTGTCCAACGTCATTCTGTCCATTTTTGAACAATTCTTGTCGACCTCTCCTCAGATTTTTAACTATATCTGGAGTTATAGAACTCAAATCTATAATTTAACATCCAGGCATCAATTCATAATCAACTTTAAAACAACTCATAAGACCATGTTCAGAATATCTTACCCGATACGAATCAAGGTCTCGATCCCTCCTTTTCTTTCTAATGACAGCCGACCCTCCCCTCTTCTCTTCTTGTTCAATTTTTTTCTTGTTAATCCCTTGCCTACCAGTGTTTATTTTTTTTTTACCTATAACCCTAAATCTTGGACGGGTTCTTGAAATTTGGTGTTTCTCTCTTGATCTGTAAAAATAGAAACCAAAACTCCTTCTCTTCTTTCTTTACGATAGTTACAGATCTGTTTTTGGTAAGAAGAGTAATATTTATGCTCTATAATTATTCTTATTTGCATTTAGACCCCATTTTCTTTAAATGTATTTGTTTTGCCCCCACATCTTTTTAATTTAGTTTATTTTCTTTAATTTAATTCAGCCTTGATTATCTCAGGATTTACATGGTCACTCTGCAGATTTGTTTTGGCTGCCCTTTTCTTGGGCTCTTGTGGAGACTGCTCCCACTATGCTCTCTTTGTTGATGCTATGGATTCCATCAGTTTGGGTGAGGCTCTCTCCCCAATTGTTTGGGCTACTGATGTAGTGTTCTCTGTCGCAGCTCTGCTAGCATGCTGGTTCGATTGAAGGATATTGGGGGATCTTTCATGCTTCGACTCACTTCTAAGTGCTTTGGATGGAGACAGTTCTAGTATCAATCAAGTTAATGTTGTGGTGCAGATTTGGTCTTCTGGAGATGATGTGCGGATGGTTCACTACTCTTGAGTTGCTTGGTAAAGAGCTCTGTTTGGGTGAGGGTATCTCCCCAAATGCTTTGTCCTCTTACCTGTTACCGTTCCGGAGCAGTTGGTTCGCTTTTTTGGTTCTTTGCTATATGCGGCTTGGTATCTTGTGCTTCTTGAAGCCGGGTTGGAACACTTTGCTTTTTTAAGCGGGCCTGGTATAATGGTTTGCTAGAGTTGTTGTGTTCTTCTCGGCTCGTTTCTGTTGCTTGTCCTTTCGCTAGCTTTGGTTGGTGGAGGGTTGGTCTCAATAGATGTTGTCCTATATGGGAGATTTAATGACAGTGTGGCTTGCGTGTTTTGTCACTCTTATGTGTGTCTGCTGCTGCCGGGCTTTGGTTTATTGCAAAGGTTGAAGCTTGTTTATCTGCCAGTGGGGATCAGTCAGGGTGAGGCTCTCTCCCCAATTGCTTGATCTCGTCTAGTTGATGGAAGCTGGAGCAGATGTGTAGGCCCTGTTCCTGGATGCACAGTCCTTGCGGCATTGGTGTCTTGGAAGCCATGCCTCTATAGGGCATCGTTGTTGGCCTACCGTCGTTTGATAGCTTAGGGCCGGCTTTCTTTGTTGTACTAGAACAGTCGCTGGGGTCTGTTGTTGACGCTCTACTCCTCATCTTAGCTGCTGCTGTAACATGTCGTCTACTGGGTTGGAAGGAGTTTTGCTGCTGGTTTTTGGGTCTCCTAGCTGATGTTTTCATTGTACGCTAGTTTGTTTTGCCTTATGGCTTTGATGCATGTTCAAGGGAGCCTGTTCCCTTTGCGTTGATTCAAGGAGTCTGTTCCCTTAGTTTCTCTGTTCATCAAGCCTGTCTTGCTTTTGGTTTGTAGAAGGGAGTCTGTTCCCTTTGCCTTCTGTTCAGCAAGCTTGTCTTGCTTTTGATTTGGTCAAGGGATTTTGTTCCCTTTTCCTTGTATTATCGGGTCTCCAGCCTCTTTTTTATCTATACAATTCTTACATTTGATCAAAAAAAGAAAGAGCTCTCAGTTTGTTTCCCTGTTTTGTTCTTGATTGTGTATATGCTTGTTGTTTCCCCAGCAATGTAAATTTTTGATCTATAAATACACTTACATTTTGATCAAAAAAAGAAAGAGCTCTTAGTCTGTCAATCCTTACTATGTCTGGACCTGGTAAGTTTCCCCGTGTTTAGTCAAATTAAGTCGCAGGCTCCACTCCTGGTGGTGCCCTTCCATCAATTCCTTTAAGTTTCAGCCTTGCGACCATACTCCCCCTAGAACCCAAAAACTTTGATTTCTCATAAGGTGCTGGCGGAGTCCTAAAACCAACATCCGTCAATCCCAGGTCAGCATCGTTTATGGTTGAGACTAGGACGGTATCTGATCATCTTCGAGCCCCCAACTTTCATTCTTGATTAATGAAAACATCCTTGGCAAATGCTTTCGTAGTTGTTCGTCTTTCATAAATCCAAGAATTTCACCTCTGAATATGAAATACGAATGCCCCGATTGTCCCCGTTAATCATTACTCCGATCCGAAGGCCAACACAATAGGATCGAAATCCTATCATGTTATCCCATGCTAATGTATCCGAGCGTAAGCTTGCTTTGAGCACTCTAATTTCTTCAAAGTAACAAAGCACCGGAGGCACGACCCGCCCGATTAAGGCTAGGAGCGCATTGCCGGTAGAAGGGACGAGGCGACCGGTGCACACCCGAGGCGGACCGGCCGACCCAACCCAAAGTCCAACTACAAGCTTTTTAACTACAACAACTTAAATATACGCTATTGGAGCTGGAATTACCGCGGCTGCGGGCACCGGACTTGCCTTCCAATGGATCCTCGTTAAGGGATTTAGATTGTACTCATTCCAATTACCGGACTCGAAGAGCCCGGTATTGTTATTTATTGTCACTACCTCCCGTGTCGGGATTGGGTAATTTGCACGCCCGTTGCCTTCCTTGGATATGGTAGCCGTTTCTCGGGCTCCCTCTCCGGAATCGAACCCTAATTCTCTATCACCCGTCACCACCATGGTAGCCCTTTATCCTACCATCGAAAGTTGATAGGGCAGAAATTTGAATGATGCGTTGCCAGACACGTCGGCCAGGCCTCCAACTTAGCACGGGCAGCGGCCACCGCCGCCTTGACGTCGCGGCAAGGAGACAGGCGCGCAATAGCTGCCAGCACCTTGGCACGAGCACGGAAAATGAATGCCACGCCCACACCTTGGATAAGCAACCCCAACACGCCCGGTGCTTGAGCGGGTCCCGAAGATGGTGGCCGCAATCGGGTCGTCACTAGCCAGAAAAAGGGTCATCGATGCCGGCGAAACTTCGGGCCATGAGGCCCCCCACTTTAGTTCGAGTGTAGCAACAGTCCGCAAAGCCCCCACGGCAAGCCTATGGGCGCCGGGCCGCGCGCCCCATGGCCGATCAAGGGGCACCCCCTAAAGAGCAATAAGTGTTATTTCGGCTCGGCAAGGGTAGACACTACTAGGTCCCAGTTGTCACCCCCCTCTAAAACATTCATTTCTTGGTATTTTGAGCTGAAATTTTGCACAGAGGTTGGCAAAAATCCAATCCACCTTCACAAATATTCCCAAAATTTTTCGAGGTCAGGAAGTATTTTTTTTAATTTACCAACCATTAAAAATGAAGGAAATCCGCAAAAATATAGTTGATTTTACTGGATTGATTTCATGTGGAAAGCATGATGTTTTCTTGGCGGAATGCGGGAACCCCAGCAGCTCGCCTGCCGCGGCCCGCCGATGTCGGGCCGCCCAGCAGCGCCTAGCCTCTCCCCGCAGGGGGCGAGCCGAACGTAGGGGGCTAGGGCCCGGCGGCCCCCGACGGGGCTGGAGAGCAAGCCAGGAGGGGTTGTCCCCGCGTCGCGCAGCGCGGCATGGCTGCGTGGCTTGCAGGATCGCGCGCACGCGCCCAAGTGCTCAAGGGCCCCAAGCCTTCAGGCCCCAGAGCCCCAGGCCTTCAGGCCCCAGCGCCCAGCGCGCGCGGTATCTCTGGGGTGCCTCACGGGCGCTGCCCGGGCGCCGGCCTGGTGGTCGAACCGAGAGGCCCCTTGAAGAGCAGAAGGTGTTAAAATTTTCAGCTCTGGTAGGGGTAGACACTATTAAGTCCCAGCTGTCACCCCCCCTCTAAAAAATAATTTAAAAATATTTTCCGCGCAACTTTCCACGTTTAGCCTTCATGCGGGTCGGTTGATTATTGAAAAAATCCCAGGAATTTTCCGGGGTGGGGAAGCCCCCGGAACCCTCCTCCATTTCCTCCAGCCCCGTAACCGTGCGAGCGCAGCGCGCGTCAGGGACGCCCGGCTCGCGCTCGCCGAGCCCGCGAGGGCTGTCTCCATGGCGAGCCACCCCCGCACGGGCACAACAGCCGCCGCGCCGGCTTGTCCCGGTTTCGGGATCGCGCCAAGTCGAACCCATGACTTGCACAAGCCGTCGCGCGTGTTGCCGAATTTGCATCTGCGTGTAGGCTACCATTGTCCGCGGCAGCCCCTATTTTTGTCACCCTACCCCGTTGATGAATTTTCCTGCTCGGCCCGGCCCGGTCCGGCGCCGAGCCCATGTTCGTCGAAAAATCTGCGCTGCCAATTTTCCCCGACGAACTTGCAGCTGCACAAATTTGCACTGCCCTTTGCCCCATTGTCTGGACCAACAGTCTTTTCCGTCAAGACCTGGACTATAAATCGGCAGACTCATCGATTCCGTGGCGCGCCGTCCTACCTATTTAAAGTTTGAGAATAGGTCGAGGGCGTTGCGCCCCCGATGCCTCTAATCATTGGCTTTACCCGATAGAACTCGCACCGAGCTCCAACTATCCCGAGGGAAACTTCAGAGGGAACCAGCTACTAGATGGTTCGATTAGTCTTTCGCCCCTATACCCAAGTCAGATGAACGATTTGCATGTCGGTATCGCTGCGGGCCTCCACCGGAGTTTCCTTTGGCTTCGCCCCGCTCAGGCATAGTTCACCATCTTTCGGGTCCCGACAGGCATGCTCTCACTCGAACCCTTCTTAAAAGATCAAGGTCGGTCGGCGGTGCAACCCTCGAGGGGATCCCTCCATTCAGCTTCCTTGCGCCTTACGGGTTTACTCGCCCGTTGACTCGCACACATGTCAGACTCCTTGGTCCGTGTTTCAAGACGAGGCGAATGGGGAGCCAACAGGCCGATGCCCGGAGCGCGCATGTGTAGGGGCACACCGTGACGGCGCGCACTGCAGTTCACGATCACGACGACGGCATCTCCGCGAGCGTTTCAAAGGCCCGGGCATGGGCCGCCACCGCGATCCGCATCGATCCACGCCCGAGCCGTAACCGTTCCACATCCGACCAGGGCGCATCGCCGGCCCCCATCCACTTCCCTCCTGACAATTTCAAGCACTCTTTGACTCTCTTTTCAAAGTCCTTTTCATCTTTCCCTCGCAGTAATTGTTTGCTATCGGTCTCTCGCCCGTATTTAGCCTTGGATGGAATTTACCGCCCGATTGGGGCTGCATTCCCAAACAACCCGACTCGTAGACGGCGCCTCTTGGTGCGGCGGGGGTCCGGCCACGACGGGGCTCTCACCCTCTCCGGCGCCCCTTTCCGGGGGACTTGGGCACGGTCCGCCCGAGGACGCTTCTCCATACTACAATTCGGACGCCGTAGGCGCCAGATTCTCAAGCTGGACATTTCCCGGTTCGCTCGTCGTTACAAGGGGAATCCTTGTAAGTTTCTTTTCCTCCGCTTATTGATATGCTTAAACTCGGCGGGTAGTCCCGCTCGACACGGGTCGCAACGAAAGCATCCTAGAAAGTCGATGCCCGAGGGTCCGAGGAGATCTCGGGGCGACAAGCGCGCGCACGACAGTGTCCGAGGGTCTCTCAACCACCGCTTGTCGTGGTGACCGTCGCCGAGGACTCGATTTTGGGCCAACCGCGAGCGAGAAAGCGCGGGAGACCAGTATCTGCCCCCGCCCTCATGAGACGAGGGGAGTGGGGGTGACAATGTGTGACACCCAGGCAGACGTGCCCTCGACCAAGAGGCCTCAGGCGCAACTTGCGTTCAAAGACTCGATGGTTCACGGGATTTTACAATTCACACCAAGTATCGCATTTCGCTACGTTCTTCATTGATGCGAGAGCCGAGATATCTGTTGCCAATAGTCGTTTAGATTATCACCAGAAGAAGGCGCACCCCCGACGCCGAGGCTACGGGGGCGCGCTTCTAGTACTCAATTTCCTTGTTGCTTCTCGCGCCGGGGTTCATTTGCGAGCCGAGAAGGGCGCAGATGCGTCCCTCCACGGCCCGAGAGGACGAGAGGGGCGGGTGCCCCCCGAGCCCAGCATGTCATGCCACGGGTTCGCGGGTCGTTCTGCTAGGCAGGTTTCGACAATGATCCTTCCGCAGGTTCACCACGGGTTCCCAATGTTGAAAAACTTGAAACTAGCATGCCTTTGTTGATGTAGAGGCCCAATGCAGACTGAAATGGGAGAGTGATCTGAGAAAGCACCTGGATTGCTAAAGTGCACTTGAGCTGATCTTTGAAGTCCCAACCAGTATGGATTCACCAAGACCCTGTCTATTTTGCTCTATATTTTCCCATTTGTCCAAGTGAATTGGCATCCTGTATAGTTAAGGTCAGAGAGACCTAGCATAGAGCAGCAAGTTCTAAAGTCAGAAACTTCATAGGAGGATACAGGCTCTCCATTATGTTTATCATCTTGATATAAGATAAATTTAAAGTCACCGAGAATGATCTAGGCGGAATTTGAGCTCCATTTCTGCAAGTCTTCCCAGAGAGCTTTGCGAGCAATAACAGTGTTATACCTATAGACAAAAGTTGCAAGAAAAACACATTGGTTCACAAGGCCGCTTATGGTGACGTGAAGTCCCCGAGCAGCGATAAAATCATTGAGCTCAACCTTAACGGTGGAGGGATTCCGGAAAACCAAAATGCGTGCGGTGTTGGCAGCTGCAACATTTGACAAAAATTTCCAATTCTTTAACCGGATTTTGTGCATGAAAGAGATTGCAGAAGTAGTCAACTTTGTTTCTACAAGTCCACAAACATCTAACTTATTCTTCTTCATAAGGCTTACTACCTCATGTTGTTTGAGAGGGTTATTGAGTCCTCTCACATTCCAGCAATGGATTTTCATGGATGAGGAATGGTGGGAGATTCCCCACCACTGCCAGATGACATGTTAGAGTTTCTTTGCACTGAACTCCTGGTGAGCATACCCATTGTGGCTTTGTGTCTTTTTTTGTTACTATTAGCATCAGCTGAAGTTGCAACTTCCTTCCCTTTGGCAAATACAGGCTGCATGGGGGCATAACTAGTTTCTGTAAGTAAACCCTTTGTTGGAGAAGAATGTTGCTTAGTACCATTTTTCTTCTTCCTAACAGTTTCCCAACCTTCTGAGATTATCTCTGTTGTAGCTTGGTCACATTGGTGCTCCTCCTGAGCATTTTTGGAAACTTGAGGGTCTATGAGAACTACAATAGAAGGGTTGGGTTGAGGATTTGTGGGAGCATCAACAGGGGGGTTAGGTTGAGGGTCGTGGGAACATTAACAAGGGGGCTGAGTCTAGAGAAAACACTGTCTTTAGACGTGGCAGCCTCCTTTCTTGTTCCTTTCTTCTCTACTGGTCTAGGATAAACCTGATTTTTAGAGCATGCTCCGGTTGAGTGCCCAAGCACTTTGCAGCTTCTACAGAATTTTGGCAAAGTCTCATATATGACCTTTTGATAGAGAGGGTTTCCATTAGGCAGCACTACATCAATGGAAGACCGAAGGTCCTCAAGTAAATCCACTTCCACCAAGACACGAGCATATGACAGCCTCTCCTTTGTGGATGTTAGTTTATCACACTGTATTGGCTTCCCCAGGACACTTGCAAGCTTGGAGAAGCATCTCGGTGTCCAACATTTCAGAGGCAAGTTTGGGAACTTCACCCAAACGGGAACATGAGTCATTACAGAGCAAGAATAATCAAAATATTCTGTCGTTTGGCGCAAGATTAACGGACGGCCATAAACTAAATAGGGACCACCACACAAGACAGAGAGCTTATCCTCTTCATTTTCAAATCTGTAGACTAACCAGCCCGATTCATGTATGGTGAGTGAGGCTAGACACTTCCACGTGTTCCCAATAATACTATTAAGTGCCCTGTACCCAGGAAATTTGCCAGACACATATCCCACAACACAGAGTTTCCAATCATCGCTAGAATGATCTAAGTCTTCTTCTAAGAATGGACATGACGGAATAGCATTATAGTCTGAGAAATGCATGAGTTTAGAGCAAATGGGTGTGTTTCGGTTAGAGGAGAATAAATCTCACCATCTACCATTAGTTGAGGAAGGAGGATGAGGTTTACCTGCTGCTTCGATTTTTTATGGGTTAGACTCAACACCGCTAGGCTTTGCAGGTGATACAGGGGTGGCCGGAGACGGAGAAGGGATGGGTGAATGTTCATAGTCATCTTCAAAGAGAGTGTAGTCCAGCTGCTCATCTTCAGATTCTTCTTCATTTGAAAAATCCTCAACAAGAAACCCTTCCAGAGGTGGGGATCTATTAGTAACCGGCAGCGCATCTCCTTTACTAGAAGAACTTGGCCCTGCTTCACTGGTGATGGCTGCTAAGGGGGGCAGATCTACACTTGGGTTATATGAAATAGTACTAGTTGGAGTATCGGAGGCGGCTTTTAGGCCTAGCACCAGAGAACCACTTTGGTTACTATGTGATGGAACAGGAGCATGCAGATCTTCCGTGCGTGAAGTTGTACCTGCTAACTTGTGCTTATTCTTAGCCATTTGAAAAGAGATGAGCGGGAAAAGGAGGGAAAACGGGTGAGAAGAGAGACGGGGAAGGAGATGGTCAGGTCAGTAGCCGGCCATGGAACTGGAGGGAAACAGATCCCGTGAGGGGAGGAGAGCGTCTCTCTCTTGTTTCTCACTCTACTGTAGTCACGCTCTCTTTCTTTTACTAATGGTAGATGGCATGATCTTTTCTCCTCTAACCGAAACACATCCATTTGCTCTAAACTCATGCATTTCTCAGACTATAATGCTATTCTGTCATGTCCCTTCTTAGAAGAAGACTTAGATCATTCTAGCGATGATTGGAAACTCTGTGTTGTGGGATATGTGTCTGGCAAATTTCCTGGGTACATGGCACTTAATAGTATTATTGGGAACACCTGGAAGTGTCCAGCCTCACTCACCATACATGAATCAAGCTGGTTAATCTACAGATTTGAAAATGAAGAGGATAAGCTCTCTGTCTTGTGTAGTGGTCCTTATTTAGTGTATGGCCGTCTGCTAATCTTGCGCCAAAGGACAGAATATTTTGATTTTTCTTGCTCTGTAATGACTCATGTTCCTGTATGGGTGAAGTTCCCAAACTTGCCTCTGAAATGTTGGACACCGAGGTGCTTGTCCAAGCTTGCAAGTGTCCTGGGAAAGCCAATACAGTGCGATAAACTGATATCCACCAAGGAAAGGCTATCCATAACAATTTTTCTTGATAGGCAGGCCTTTCTCGTTGAGGAATGATAAAATATTAAAAATACAGCCTTTTAATTCAAATTCATAAATAAATACAAAATTCATAAAGTAAATTAATATTACAAAGTTCATTTGTTAACATATTGAAGGATGGATGTCTGCCTACGATTTTTCTTGTGAGGCCTTTTTGTGGTGTGCTAGGAGGTGGAGGCTGCAGCTTGGGGGCTGGTGGCATGGTGGGGGTGTGGAGCAGCAGCAGCACATGAGGTGCAGCGGCAGCCTGGGGGTGGCAGCATCCATTTTGAGGTTCACCTCATTCACTAGGACTTCTATCGAAATGATAAAATCAGTACGCTTTGCACCACTGAACAATAAAAATAAATCCATTAATAAAGACAATTGCAACGACATAAACAAAGAAAACCAGCAGCAGCAACAACTTACTCTTGTTCCGAGAAAGTCCGCAATGAGATGCCCGTAGGGCATCTCTCACGTAGGAATCTTTGCTTGTCCTCTTATCAAGCATTTTCCATTCGTTATTTCAATTTCTGCTTCGTGAAAACAAATAGTGCTTTTTTTCACGTTAAAAACAGCAGAAAAACTACCAGAAGATTCTTTCATTTCAAAGTAATAAAATCTAAATGCAAATAAACTAAAATTAAAAAAAAAACACCACACTGTCGTTACTTAACTTTAGATTGAGACAAAGAATATTTTTCTTAAATTGTGCAACAATAAGATAACCCATCAAAAAAAAATGGTTAACCAGAAGCAGCCCAACTTGTTAAGAATTCGTACTTGGGTTTCAGCTAAGAAAAGATAAAGATTTAAAGTTTGAACATAAGAACTTTAAAAAACTGCATATTAGTGGTCTCTGAATTCACAAAAGCTATTATGCATGTATATTTGTTAATATATTTATTAATATCTGCAGGTACACACAAAGAAACACAATCGATAACATCCAGAAGGAAAGATTAACAAGACAAAACAAAAGCTCACCACCCTCTTTATAACCCTCTCACCATCCAGAAGAAATTACCTTGCTCGTCATCCTCGATTTCCTATGATCACTACTGATCGTCTCTTATTATTAGTGTTTTGTTTGTTATTAATTTGTGAAAAATAGGGGAATAATATGAAATTTATTTGGAGAAAAATTAAAAGATGCATAGAGAGAGTGGATGAGATAGAAGCTACAGAGAGGTGATGGAGGGAACAGGTAGAGATGTTATTAATACAGGTAGGTTATTAATTAGTGCTCTCTTTGTGAATAAAAAATGGAAAGTAATATATAAAATAATACATGGTCAAGGGAGAAGGTGGGAGAAGGCTGCTAATGGAAAAGCTGGAAAGATAGTGATAGCTACAGTAAAATAGAAGTGATGGATTGCAAATTAATAAATATAAAAAATTATATAAAATAAAAGGTTGTGATATTGTTTTATGTATTTGATAATGCATTGTAAGATATTTTTATATAAAAAAAATAATTAAAAATAATTAATATTTTTTAAATTTTTAATATTAACATATAAAAATTATATAAAAAATTCCTAAAAAATATATATATAAAAAATTTGAATTACAGTGTCAAACACTTTAACAAGTAAAATAGTGATAGCTACAATAAAATAGAAGTGATGGATTGCAAATTAATAAATATAAAAAATTATATAAAATAAAAGGTTGTGATATTGTTTTATGTATTTGATAATGCATTGCAAGATATTTTTATATAAAAAAATTAATTAAAAAAATTAATATTTTTTAAATTTTTAATATTAACATATAAAAATTATATAAAAAATTCCTAAAAAATATATATATATAAAAATTTGAATTACAGTGTCAAACACTTTAACCAGTACCACATAAGGTAGTATGAAAGACTCGCATACACGTGTGCGTGCTCTGTCGGATTCTAAGCATATCGTATTTAGCTTCAACTAGATAGATATAAATGGGGTTCAGCAAATAAATGTCATTTCACGTGGTTTTGCTCCTTCTTGATCCCTGAGCTTAATTGGTCTCTATCTGTCTCTGAACCCTGATGTAAACGGACATACTATACTACGAGCATAGGTTCACGCTGAGCTATATGTGTTGCTTTTCCGGATTTGTCTCTCAAGGCCTATTCGAGTAGACTAGTAAGCCTTGCGACTTCTTCTTTAAGATTTTCCACCTCTTTTTGGTGTTGGGCTTCCAACTAGGCTCTTTCTTCGTTTTTCATTTGTCTTTTTCTCAAATGATTGTTATAGGCGGGTTTCAATGGGGAACCTATATTTCAACCTGCTAAATGTAAATCATGCAATTTATACAAAAATATTGATTAAAAAAAATGCGTATGAAATGCAAACTTTCCCTTCACGGTGTGACAACCTAGTAGGAAGATCCTAATTGTTGAGTGCATCAAGGGGTTGGTCATTATCTAGTTTCAAAGGGTCTCTCGCATGCTCAATGATCATCCTTGAAAGGTCGATATGAGGCTTACAAGTAGTGTAAAGATAGAGGCCCTGAGTAATATCAGTTTGGCATATCAATCACTTCCAAGTAAATAATCAAGCGAGAGTTGGATGGTTTCACGAGTCTTACCCAAGCTAAAGTCATTGGGTTACCGTTACTCCCCCACTTATCCTAGGTTGTAAAATGTGTGCTCTCAAAATGATGCATGACAACATAAACAAGGATGCATGCTAAAGCACTACATGCAGGAAAAATAAACAAATAAACACAACAAACAAAATAGCAATAATAAGACAAAAGACCAAGCTTAAACCTAAGGTCCCTAGTGGAGTCGTCATTCTGTCACACCCGACATCGCGGCGGCCTTAAAATTTTTCTTGATTATGGAAAAAAAGCATTTACGGTATCTTGTTCTTTTAGAAAAAAAAATCTTGTTTAAGGAGTCGCCACCTAGTATTATGGTCACTAGAAAACCTGACTGGTCAACAGAGATTATATGGTACGAGACTGGTTACGTAAAAAGAAAGATATTATCACCACTTAAACGTTTTGCTTGAGGCAGACTGCATTCTCTTGGTTTTGTCGTAAATTGCTAAATATTTATTCGCTTATGCTATGATGATTTGTTTATAATATTCCTGACTTTGGTGCCAATGAATATTCGATCTCGAATATTTTCAACACTGGCGTTGGTAAAAATTACACCACGAATAATTCCAACCCTGGCGTTGGTAAAAATTCGTAGCTACAAAAAAATCAGTATATTTTTTTTTATTCCCGATCCTGATATCAGTGAATAAATTGATAAAAATATATTTTTTCTAAAACATGTAAAATTTTTAATTCTACACTTTCTATTTTATTTTATTTATTTTTTTATTTTTTTTTAAGCTGGGCCTAGTTCAGCCCACTAGCCCAGCCAGCCCGGCCACTGCCCAAGCCAGTGGCCCGGCTGGGCTAATTCGGATGCACGCATGAAGCAATTTCACGCGTGCATCAACTGTGCGAAGGTAATTTACCTTCGCACAGTTCTTGCAACCGAACAATTTAAAACAACAGTGAATGGAAGAGAACGGCTTACCTGCTTCTGGAGATGGCGAGGAGGCTTGCAGCGCAGTGGTTTTACTCTCGTCTGCGTATGACTTTCCCTTCTGTTTTCCTTTTGTTTCTGTGATGATGAAGGTGACGGCTTTCTGTTTAGGTTCTTCCTTTTCTGATTTGCAGGAGGCGATCAAGAAGACGGTGACATTAACGTTGGTCTTCTGGGTTTTCTGCTTGCGTTTGTCTCTGTTTTTCTCTGTGTGCTCTCTTTTTTTCTGTTTTTCTGGGTTTCCTTTTTTCTGCTCCTTGATTTTTTCTCCCCACATCTTGGCCTCAGCAACTGCTCGTTCTCTATCTAAATCCCTGTTTAACATCTTAGCAGTTTCTCTTGGTGAGTCCTCTTTCTCGGACCCATCCAAGTCCCATCTGCGTCCCGATCCTCCACCTTCCTCATTCCTTGATAACTGTCCACCTCTCTCATCTCTCTGTCTTTTTTTAATCCCTGTCCCCTGAACCTCTGTGGCCATGACCATTAGGTTCATAAGCCTGGTTCGCTAAATAAGAAAGTGCGGTGACCACATCCCCAATGAGAGGACGCGCAGCAGCCTGCTCCTGGATGCACATGGATGCCACAGCTAGAGCCTGGTAGAGTCCTCTCATTGGATAACGTCCCTGCAGTTGTGGATCTGCCAATTTTGAGAATTTCCTGCGATCATTGAATAATGGCCGTGTAGCAAATTTGTCAACCTTTTTCAACCACCATGACTTTCTCCTTGTAGTAGTTGGTTGGCATTGATTAGGTTGCACATGGGTTCTTTGCCAAGGCTCTTCTTTCTTGAATAAATAGGAACGAGAGAGGAAAAGTGTAAGAGTGTGCAAGAAGTAAGTGTGCAGAGTATATGTGGTGAGTGCAAGCTGTGAGAGTGAAAGAGTGCAGATTTAAGAGAAACACCGAGTGTAAGAGTGAAACACTTGGGTTTTATGGGTTGTATTGGGTTGAGTTGAGTGTTTGTATCATTCCTCCAATAATATACAATCTTACGCCTCCGTGGACGTACCCGGTTTTGGGGAACCACGTAAATCGCGCTTGTTTGTGTTTTATTTGTGTTTGCTTTCGGTCCAGTATGCACTACAAATTGGTATCGGGAGCATTAGGAAAGCTTAAACACAGAAAAAAAACGTTTTTCAGCTCTCTGTTTAAAGTTGCAGAATTTTCAAAGTTCTTAGATCTTGCTTTTGACCAGCTGCGGAGATTCCTCTCGTCGATACGAGTCCGGCGATATAAAGATCATCGAAATCGGAGTTGAAACGAGCCTGTAGAGCTCGCCGAAGTTTCGCCGGAAATCTGCTTAGGAAAAACCGGTCGGTGCCGGAATTCTCGCCGAGAAGACAGCCACGTCATCCGACACGTAGGCGCGAGTCATCATCCACGTCGGCAACAGAGGTCCACATCGCCTGTCATCGACCACGTCATCCAATAGTGACAGAATATTCTCTTGACGAATAAGAATATTCGGTTAACGGTAAGAGAATATTCCCGTGACAGAATATTCTTTATCGAGACAGAATATTCCTTCCCCGAGTCAACTCGGTCAGATTGGTTTTTTGGCCAACTCGGTGATTTTTTTGACCCGTTTTTGGCCGAGTCAAGCTTGTTCCTAGCATTTTCAACCATTCCGGACGCAACCGTGGTGTCCGTTTTGTGAAACAGCACACTGAAGTTACTGTTTTGGCTTTTTTGAGCATAAAAGTGTGTGTTTTAACAAGTTCGGGAGTCCATTTGTAATCCAAAGACGTCTTAATGGCTGATATTCCGAGAAGAAAAATCAGCGGGAAATGCTAGTATACCTCCACAATACATCCCGGTATCGAATACCAAATTTGAGGTGGAGAAGTTTGATGGGAAAGGTAATTTTGGCATGTGGAAATGTGAAGTCATGGATATGCTTGTCCAAATGAATTTGGATTTCACTCTAGACGATAAACTAGGAGGATCTGGATGATAAAAGGCGGGAAAGGATAAATCGGCTAGCTTGCGGTTCCATCCGACTTTGTCTTGTAAAGGATCGAAGTACGCCTTTTCGAACAAAACTACGCAAAGGAATTATGGCAAGCACTGGAGGATAAGTTTATGAAGAAGAGTATAGAGAATCGTCTCTACTTGAAGAAAAGAATCTTCCGTTTTCAGCACAAGAAAGGTACTTCTATGAATGAGCATCTAAATGATTTCAATAAAATGATAGCTGATTTGAAGAATTTAGATGTGGAAATTGATGATGAAGATAAAGCTCTGCTATTATTGAATTCAGCGCGACACATATGAACATCTCGTCACCACTTTCTCGTATGGTAAAGAAAAGATTAAATTCATTGATGTGTCCAATGCTTTGGTGAACAATGAGTATCGGAAGAAGGACCAAATTGTTCACAAGGAGTCAACGTCGAAGCATTGACTGTTAGAGGCGAGAACAAACCCCGGAAGATTTCGAGGGCGAGGAGATCTCGCTCAAAATCCGAGAGGAGAATCATCAAACAGACGATATCTTGCAAAAGATGAGTGTGCCTTTTGTCACAAAAAGGGCCTTGGAAGAAAGATTGTCCAATCAAGGGCAACAAGGAAAAAGATGAACCAAGCGTGAACGTTGCACGAGATGAGGATGAACAAGACTACGCATTCATGGTCTCATCACCGGAAAACCATTCGGTGAATGGGTTCTTGATTACGCATGTTCCTATCACATGTGCCCTAATAAGCACTTATTCTCGAGACTCGAGGAGTTCGATGGAGGAGGTGTGTTGATGGGTAATGATGATGTTAGTGAGATCAAAGGGATTGGGACTATCCATCGAAGATGCATAATGGGGTAGTCAAGACACTAACGGATGTACGGTATGTACGCGACTTGAAGAAAAATCTCTTCTCACTTGGAGTCCTAGAATCCGGTGGTTATAAGATTATCATGCATGGTGGAGTCTTGAGAGCAATCCGTGGTGCATTAGTTGTCTTAAGAGGCACGAGGATAAGAAACTTATATTTCTGGATGGATCTACGATTCTTGGTACAACATTTGTTTCCAAAAGTATAGAAGATGATGAAGCGAGATAATTCCAAACTTTGGCACATGCGCTTAGGGCATCTTTGGTGAAAAGGCTTTGCAAGGATTAGTCAAGCAAGGTCTATTAAAAGGCGCCAAGGCGGGAAGCATGGGTTACGTGAGCATTGTGTTCTTGGAAAACAGACAAGGGTCAAGTTTGGCACCTTGAAGTACACAACACAAAAGGGATCCTAGATTATGTTCACACGGATGTATGGGGACCTTCAAAGAATGAATCTCTTGGAGGTAATCGTTGGTTTGTTACTTTTATTGATGATTTCTCAAGGCGAGTATGGGTGTACATGATGAAACACAAGGATGAGGTCCTTGATATCTTTACGAAATGGAAGAAAATGGTGGAGACTCAAGCGGAAGGAGGGTTAAGACTCTTCGGTCGAGATAATGGTGGTGAGTACACTTGAGATCCTTTCTTTGAAGTTTGTCAGAATGAAGGGATCAAGCGACATTTTACTGTTCGCAAAACACCACAACAGAATGGAGTAGCAGAACGCATGAACCGCATATTGGTGGAGAAAGTCCAATGTATGCTATCACATTCGGGACTAAGCAAAGTGTTCGGGGCGAGGCATTAAACTATGCTCGTCATATTGTTAACCGGCTACCTTCAAGACAGCATTAAATGGAAGAACCCCCTTAGAGGTATGGTCGGGCTCTCCTGCAAATGATTATGACTCTATGCGTATATTTGGTTGCTCGGCATATTATCATGTTACCGAGTCCAAGTTAGATCCTAGAGCCAAGAAAGCTATATTTTTGGGCTTTAGTGGAGGAGTAAAAGGCTACGGACTACGGTGTTCGAATCAAAGAAAGTGATCTTGAGTAGAGATGTCACTTTTGATGAGTCGGCATGTTACAGCAAGAGAAATCACGGGAGAAGGAAAAACACGTGCGGTGATGCACAACGGGTGGAGTTGGAGACTTCGATCATCCCTATAAAGACTGTTCGAGACAATCCCTACGAAGGAGATTCAGATGAAAGTTCAGATGAAGAGGATGCAACAACTCCAGCAACCACACAACAAGAATCCATTGCAACGAGTAAACCAAAAAGGGTTATCAAGAAACCTGCTCGGTATTGTAACATGGTGGCTTATGCACTTAGGTGATTGATGATGGAATCCCCTACACCTACAAAGAAGCAGTACAGAGTGTAGAAAGTGCAAAATGGAAAGAGGCAATGGATGAAGAGATGAAATCTCTCCACAAGAATCAGACTTGGGATTTGATACAACTCCCTAAGGGAAAGAAGACAATTGGTTGCAAGTGGGTATATGCTAAGAAGGAAGGTAATCCTGGAAAAGACAACATCCGATTCAAAGCAAGATTGGTAGCAAAAGGCTATGCTCGAGAAGGAGGGGATAGATTATAATGAGGTATTCTCTCCAGTTGTTAAGTATTCATCAATTCGTATTACGTTAGCCTTGGTTGCACAGTTTGATTTGGAGTTAGCCCAACTTGATGTGAAAACCGCCTTCCTACATGGAGATTTGGAAGAGGAAATTTACATGTCTCGGCCGGATGGTTTCAAAGTCACCGGGAAAGAGAATTGGGCTTGTAAAGCTGAAGAAGTCATTGTATGGATTGAAACAATCTCCTCGCCGGTGGTATAAGCGATTTGATAAGTTCATGGCGGAACATGGATACACACGGAGTCGGTTTGATCCTTGTGTATATTTTCGCAAACTTCTTGATGGTTCTTTTGTCTATTTGCTCTTATATGTGGATGATATGTTGATCGCATCGAAGAGCAAGGTGGAGATTGATAGACCGAAAGCTCAGCGAGAACCGAGTTTGAAATGAAGGACCTTGGAGAAGCTAAGAAGATTCTTGGCATGGAGATTCGAGAGACAGAAGAAAAGGCACGGTCTGTTTGACACGGACCCAATACTTGAAGAAAATTCTACGAGAGATTTGGGGTAGATGGTAAGACTAAGCTCTGTAAGCACACCTTTAGCTCCTCATTTTAAGCTAAGTGCTTCAATGTCTCCACACACGGAGAGGAAGAGCGCAAACAGATGGCTCAAATTCCGTATGCAAATGCGGTTGGTGCATTAATGTATGCAATGGTTTGTACAAGACCAGATATTTCACATCTTGTCGGTATGGTGAGCGGTATATGCATGATCCGAGAAAGGGTCACTGGATTCTACGGTACATTCATGGCACAACTGATATTGGTTTGAAGTTTGAGAGGGATGATAGACTCGAGCAAAATTTAGTTGGTTATGTGGACTTGAACTATGCTGGTGACTTAAACAAGCGTCGTTCCACAACAGGCTATGTGTTTACACTTGCTAAAGGGCCTGTAAGTTGGAGGTCAACGTTACAATCAACGGTAGCTTTGTCAACAACGGAGGCAGAGTACATGGCGAACGGAAGCTTTCAAGGAAGCTATTTGGTTACATGGGTTGATTGAAGATTTGGGAATTGTTCAAGAGCACGTGGATGTCCATTGTGATAGTCAAAGTGCTATTTGTCTTGCAAAGAATCAGGTTCATCATTCCCGCACCAAGCACATCGATGTTCGATTTCATTTTGTTCGAGAAATTGTGGATGAAGGGGATATTCCCTCTACGAAGATTGGTACCGCTGAGATAATCCAGTGACATGCTCACAAAATGTGTCTCGGGGATCAAGTTCCAACATTGTTTGGACTTGGTCAACATCTCTCGGTGTTGAGCACCTTCAGGGGTGCAGCGCCATATGGCGCGTTAGAGGCAGCATTGATTGATCACGAGGATTGGATGGAAAAATCTTGCCAAGGTGGAGATTTGTAGCAAATTTGTCAACCTTTTTCAACCACCATGACTTTCTCCTTGTAGTAGTTGGTTGGCATTGATTAGGTTGCACATGGGTTGCTGCCAAGGCTCTTCTTTCTTGAATAAATAGGAACGAGAGAGGAAGAGTGCAAGAGTGTGCAAGAAGTAAGTGTGCGAGTATATGTGGTGAGTGCAACCGTGAGAGTGAAAGAGTGCAGATTTGAGAGAAACACGAGTGTAAGAGTGAAACACTGGGTTTTATGGGTTGTATTGGGTTGAGTTGAGTGTTTGTATCATTCCTCCAATAATATACAATCTTCTGCCTCCGTGGACGTACCCGGTTTTGAGGAACCACGTAAATCTGCTTGTTTGTGTTTTATTTGTGTTTGCTTTCGGTCCAGTATGCACTACAGGCCGTGCCCATGCGACAAAGTTCTGTTCTCCGTTTGGTTGAGTGCTGTCAATTGCTTTACGACCAGTTATCAGCTCTAAGAACACTACCCCCAAAACTGTAGACGTCAGATTTTACAGTCAATTGTCCCGTCATGGCATACTCAGGAGCACAGTAACCATAAGTGCCCATACAGTAACCATAAGTGCCCATAACCCTAGTGGAAACATGTGACTTGTCCCCAGTGGGGCCAAGCTTTGCAAGCCCAAAATCAGAAAGCTTTTGATGCCTTCCAGTTTGATGCCTTCCGAGAATAATAAGCAGCTATATCTTTAAGCATCGCTGCTTCAAAGTCATTTTCATAGTAATCCATCTGTCCCATTCCAATTTCAACAAATATATCTAAAACATTCTTCAATAAAGCTCGGTCAATCTGCTCTCCTTCACGCTCTTGATCAATCTGATTAGGAAAATCATGCTAACTAACTTGTCCATGGGTTAAAAAAAAAGGCAAACTATACATTTAGGAGAAACAATATGACCCTACCAGAGAAATTACAGCATCCCTCACTTTCCCATTCAGTTCCTGGTACACCTGGAGTCAAAAGACATGATCCATAAAGTTACATTATGATGTATCTTTTTGAAAGGGGATCATCAAGTTAGCAAACAGAATAAAATGTAGTTTCAATTGGGACAATGGCTAAAGAAGCAATGGAAAGAAAACATTTCCTTTGTCAACACAGAATACAGAAAAAAACATACAATAGCACTCAGCCATGACATACCAGATCACGGAAGCAAGTAAGTCCAACTTCATTAAGTGGTGGAAGTGACCTCCGGGCAATGAAATAGCGGTCAAGGTAATGGAAGAAACGAGAAAGCCATCTAACCATGACTTTATGGTTTGCCCACCTTTTAACTAGCTCTCTTAACATAAATTCATCATGCTTCTCCCTCAACGATGGCAATACCTGAACCAGAAAAAAGATAATTAATTGGTGAGAGATTGAGAGGAACTCATTGGCAAAAACACAGCAGATTATTACATCTTTAATATAATCAAAGGAAAAATAAGACAAATCCATTATACATCTACATGTATTGTGTTGACGTAAACAATAACCAGTGGTGGTAACGGAGGTTGAAAAGGTATTATCATCTGGTAAAGGAAGGTTCCATCAACATTTTAGCAATCCATATGGAGGAATCTTACGTTTGAAACAGAAGGAAGACCAAAAGAATAGAAGGGGGACATCATTATGGTTTTCAAAATGTGCATAAGAAGATTTCTCACTCTCCCAACCTACCTACCTGATGTACATAACACATCATTATCCCCTTTTGAAAAGGGAGGTTATTTTGCTCAAGAGTATCAAAAGATGGAAAAGCGTAATATGTGTTTTTGGAAAGGGATAGAAAGTTCAGATGACCTTCTCAAAGTAAGGGTATTACATCAACCTGGCTCACTTTTGAATCAAATCCAAAACTGATTCCCATGAACGCATGAGACCCACCCAATCCCACAACTAGCCAGGGGGGTTGAATTTAAGATGCCTGATTTCTGAGCCACTGCCTCACTTGCGTTTTTCTAGTCCATGATCATGAAAAACATCACAGTTTCAAGAAGCAGTTATGTTTTCCAACCATGTCATTCAGCATGACATAACATAAAAGACACGGTTGATATTTCAACTCCAGCAATAGGAGATGCTATCAATAATTGGTAGACTACACTAGCATTTAAAAATAAATATTTCCTTAAAAACCATCCATTAAAAACCATAAATAGCAACTTCTCAACCCCCGGGCCATATGGTATTTGACATGAAAGCATATGCCGAGCGAACAAAGTTTTCAAATCTGTAAAAACTAGACTTGTAGTTTCTTGGTCAAGAGGCAGACAACAGAAACAAGTTGACATTTCTTCTTGGTGAGAATTAAGTTTGATTCTAAACATGAAGAACAAATTTAGGTCTTTAGTAAGGAATCTAACACAATTGAGTTTGCATCAAATGGACTTCAAATGAACTTCTGTAGCTCAAGTATTCAAGTCGAAATGGCTGAAGGTCAACAGTGGCAGAATGTGAGATTTGACTTTGAAGGCTGCGATTTCCATGCTCTTTTTTTTTCATGTATATATAGAAAGGTATGGATATTATCTTTCTAATGCCACTGGAATCACTTCGTTTCGACCTCTAGAGCTCAAGCTCTGAACAAAACATCGATCGGAGGTAAAATCTGTTAATTATCTCCAATTTACTTCTTTTTGAATCTTACATCCAAAATTACCTTCAAAACATAAAATAAAAAATATCAAGAAATTTTATATATAAAACATAGGCAAAATACTAGATAAATGTGGGTAAAACTATCAAATAATAAGGTTGTATCAAATACCCCCACACTTAGCTCGTGCTCGTCGTCCTCGAGAAAGGAGAGATGAAATCAAACTTAAATTAAATAAGTAAAATAACTATGACTAATCTCTTAATCTCCCATCAATATCCAAGAGTACAAGCATTATAAACAAGAATACAATAAAAAAGGATAAAGAATATAAATTTTTATGAATTTATTTACATGTGCACTTCAAAACTCAATTAATTATTGGGATTTAAATGAAATCTATGTCATGCCAAAGTGATAGGTCCTCTCATTGATATACACTCCAACACTCACGTGTTTAGGGCTTATGTATTTAAATCTCTCAAATTCATTCAATGAATATGTTCTACCATAAGCTTGCTTTTCAATCTCATCTCCATTACTAAAATATTACAAGCAATGCATGAATCAAGAGATCTTACTTTTTGGTTGTAATGGGGCTAAGATTAAGGTGAGGTAAATGAAAGGAAAGGAAAAGGCTAAAACCAAAGGAAGTAGAGCATTCAAAAAAAAAATTCTTTTAAAACAAGATATCCCATCAAAGCACACAAATTTTCCATTTTTAAGCACCAATGCTTAAGTTCTTTTGATTTCAAGTTCCATCAAAGGAAAATTGGTGGAGTTTGAGCATCTTAGCAGTGAGTCATTCTGTTTGAGCAGCAATATGGGCTGCCTGATCTTCAACTCGTTTGTTTAAAATTTATCATCTCAAATTCTGGAGTTTAAGTGCTCAAAACTAATTGCGAGTATCCAATAGTTGAAACACTGTGAGCCGTTCGTAAGTCCTCAATCGTAGTATTAGAGAGACAGTACACCCGATTTCTATCAGGTTTGGATGATCTTGTCTCCAACCACAAATCTGGATCAAGATCTTGACGGGTCGAAGGACCATCCCCGTATTTCTCATTCAACCAATTGTTATATGTATCTTGAAAAAAAAAGTCAACATTCTTGTTTCTATATATATTTCAATACCTAAAAACTACTTTAACCCTCTAAGTGTGTGTGTGTGTGTGTGTGTGTATTATTTATTATAGTATTATTTAAACTGTCTTTAAATATTTAAAGGGATGTTTTAAATTTCCTGACAAAAGATAACTATTTTCTTTTTAACTATGAATAAAAACTATTATAATGATAATACCTGTGTTTCTAGCACAAAGGTATTTTTGAGTTATTTTATTGTATTTAATTAAAAAAAACAACCAACTTGATAAAAAAATCAAACGGGGGATCAAATTATTTTAAAAAATAATAATCTCTGACTTCTATTGGTTAAGGGTGTTTGAGAGTGTGGTAGCGGTTGCTTTTCAAAGTGTTTTTCATTTGGAAATGTATTAAAATAATGTTTTTTCTTAAAAAAATATTTTTGATATCAGCACATCAAAATAATCTGAAAATATAAAAAAATATCAATTTAAAATAAAAAATAAATAAATAAAATTTATTTTTTTAAAAAAAAAACTTTTAAATACAAAAATAAACAGTATGTAACGTGCAAATTACAGCGTGCATTGCTAAAACATGCATCATGTGGAATAGTATCGATCGATAACATGCTTGGATTCGGAGCATTGGCAGCAACATGCATGCCGTTTCGACAATGTAGCGTGCAAATACCAATTTGATTATTGGCCAGTGCAATTCATCATCAAGCCTTTAAACAACTTAATTTAATATAATTTGTGATTTATATTTTATTATTCTTAAATATTACATTATATATTTTTTCTATAGAAAATGTCCAATTATTATAGTTAGACATGGCCGCCTAATGTGCAATTTTGATCTTGTTGTTTTCTTTACCTTTTATTTAAAGCAAATGTTATTTCTAATGTGGGGCTTAATTGTACGTTTCTTATGCTCATGGGCTCCCACTAAAAAATTAGGAAATAAAAGAAAAAGAAAAATTGAAATTTAATTATTTATTTTCAAATAATAATCGTCATTAGCCTTAAACTTTTCGTTGTTTAGCAATATAATTTACCAAAGCATCATAAAACACTTTGTTGAATCTCGCGACTTCCAAAAAAGCATCAAAGTCAAGTGCATGTTCTTTTTTTTTTTTTTTAATGGCTCGTCAGCTTCTTCATTTTTTTTTTTACATTTTAGAATAAAATATTCTTCAAATAAAATTATTAAAATAGTATTTAAAAACATTATCTGATAATGCCATGGTTTCCAAACAGAATGAGAGATTTTTTTATATATATTAATATCAATAATTATTTTTTGATAATATAAAATGTTATTATAAAATAAATAAATGAATAAGATACTGTGGAAAATTTATGTTAAATGTTTAACTATAACATGAAAATATATATCTTCAATTATGATATGTATTAATGTAATTAATATTCTCCATATTCAACAAAATAGGTGAAACAAAGGTTGTCACTAATGTGCTTTCTCAAAAACTTGTTGGTTTCCGAAACTCATACACGCAGAGAAAATAATAAATTTAAAATAATATTTTGAAGTCTTTAGGATCTCATTAGACAAATGTAAAGTTGTTCAGGGATTTATTACCCGAAGATCTAATTTTCACCAGCTTTGAATAATTCTTTAGAGGTTAAGTTGTTGCAAACCATAAGCTGTCCAATTATCTAGCTTCCAATGGTAATCCACGTGAATCATCGATGAGAAATCTCTTAAATCTCTATTTAGAAGAGAGAAATTGGTTAGGTTTTAAAAATGTGATAATAATCCTTTTTATCTTTACATTGACTCGATCAATGGTCAACTCCGCCCATAACTTGTGTTTGATCCCGAGTCAACCCCTGAGTAGGGTTTTAAAATTATGATAATAACTACTTCTATCCTTATATTCATCCAAGCCAATTGATGACCCAACTTGTGACATGAGTCTAGCCTTGGGTCGACTCCCGAGTCAGGTTTTAAAACTGTGATAATAATTATTGTTATCCTTATATTGTCTCGTGTCAATGGTCAACCCAACTCATGACCCAAGCTTGGCCCCGAGTCGACCCCCCGAATCTGGTTTTAAAACTATGACAATAACTATTTTTATTCTTATGTTGACCTCGAATCAATTACATTAACCCTTGTTTAGAGCATTGGACAAGCTTATCCCGCCCTTTTTAGTGAGACAAAAATTTCTTCACTAGAACAAAGCCTTTGTAAACACCCAAGAGAAAATATATATATATATATATATATATATATATATATATATATATATATATATATAAATTGATGATGTAGTTTTTATTTGCCGATCTCGGGATCGGCAGCAACGACGGCAGATTTCATGTCGCGATTTCATGATCGGTAGCCGATTTTATTTGCTCGCAATCTCAGTTTTACGCCGATTTCAGCATCGGCAGTGACGCAGCTATCGTTAAAAAAAATTAAATTAAAATTAAATTAATTAACTTAAAGAGTTGGGAGGGAGGGGGTAAAACCGGTTTTAGATAAACCAAAACAAGGATAAGAACACATCTAAACCAACCCCTAAACAACCCACCTCATTTCATGGGAGTATAAATACAAGGAGGAGAGAGAGAGGATGATCCATCCTCTTCCCAGGCAAAGAACAGTGATGTCGTTCTTCCCTTCCTCTTTCACAATAGAAATCTAAACCAAACCAAGTATAGAGTGCTTTGTGAACGTGTGAGGGTAAGATGAGACCTTGAGAGAAGACGGAGGAAGTCTGCCTAGAGGAGAGGAAGAAGAGGGCTGGAAAACGTGAGAGGAAGAAGAAGGAGGAGAACCAGCAGGAGAAGAGAAAGAATAGTGTCAAACCTTCCTCAAACTTAGTTAGTTTTGAAAGGTATGGGTCATGAAACTCCCTTCCTCTTCCCCTTAAGACCAAAAAACGAAAATGAAGAAGAAAAACCCTAAGGAAATTGACCTAAGACCTAAGCTAGCTGTGAAGGAAACTGAAATTAACTAGGAGAACAAGCAAACTGAAATGAAATGAAGCCAATTTCAGAACATCTAACAAAGAAATATGAATAAAATGGAAATAACAAATCATGGTAGAGGGCCGACTTTAACTAGGGGTTGGCCAAGCATTAATGTGTGTGTTCTGCTGGAATTTATTGAAAGATTATATGCTGTAATTGATGGTTTTAATGTGTGTGTTCTGCTGGAATTTATTGAAAGATTATATGTTGTAATTGATGGTTTTAATGTGTGTGTTCTCGCTGGAATTTATTGAAAGATTATATGCTGAAATTGATGGTTTTCAATGTGTGTGTTTTTTTGGGATTTTGTCATTGCCTTTAGCGAACTAGCGTTTCGCCGAATTGTGTGTTGTGCAGACGAAAACTCGATTCGCCGAAACTGTGTCAGCAGCCGAATTTGTGATTCGGCGCGAATCGAGTCTTCAAGCAGCGAACTAGCATTCAGTTGCCGAATTGTGTGTTGTGCAAATAAACTCGATTCGCCGAATCGTGTCAGCTGCAGCGAGTTAGCATTCGCGCCGAAACTGAGTCGTCTGTCATAGCGAACTAGCATTCGCTGCCGAATTGTGTGTTGTGCAAATAAACTCCGATTCGCCGAACATGATGGTCAGTAGCAGCGAATTTATGATTCGCTGCCGAAATCGAGTCTTCTGCGGTGAACTAGCGTTCGCTGCGAATTATGTGTTGTGCAGCGAAACTATGATTCGCGCCTAAACTAGCAGGTCGCCTGCAACGAATTTGTGATTCGCGCGAATCGAGTCTTCAAGCAGCGAACTAGCATTCGCCGAATTGTGTGTTGTGCAACGAAACTCGATTCGCTGCCGAAACTGCGTGTCGCTGCAGCGAGTTAGCATTCGTTTGCCGAATCGAGTCTTCGCAGCGAACTAGCATTCGCCCGAATTGTGTGTTGTGCAAATAAACTCGATTCGCCGCTGAAATCAGATCACGCTGCAGCGAATTTGTGATTCGCCGAATCGAAGTCTTCGCAACGAACTAGCATTCGCGCGAATTGTGTGTTGTGCAAATAAACTATGATTCGCCGATAAATCAGATGGCTCGCAGCGAAATTTGTGATTCGCATTCCAAATCGAGCATATGTAGTTCGCCGCAGCGAATTTGTGATTCGCCGGCAAATCGAGTCTTCTGCAGCGAACTAGCGGTTCGCTGCCGATTGTGTGTTGTGCAAACTAAACTATGATTCGCTGGCCGAATCAGTCAGTCACCGCAGCGAATTTGTGATTCGCCATCGAATCGGAAGTCTGCAGCAAACTAGCGTACGCTGAATTATGTGTTGTGTGCAGAAACCATGATTCGCCGCGAATCAGGTCACCGCAATGAGTTAGCATTCGCATCGAATCGAGTCTTTAGCCGAACTAGCATTCGCCGAATTGTGTGTTGTGCAAGAAACTCGATTCGCGCCGAAACTATGATGGCTGCAAGTGAAATTGTGATTCACGCCGAATTGTGTGTTGTGTAGCGAAACTCCGATCCGTCGACGAATCAGAATGTCAGCCGAATTAGCATTCGCCGAAATCGAGTCTCCTACACGAACTAGCATTCGCCGAATTGTGTGTTGTGCAACGAAACTCGATTCGCCGAAACCGTGTTGGCTGCAACGAAATTGTGATTCGAAAGCCGAAGCGCAGGTCAGCGCCAAGCGGAAACAGTTTTTGAACTTGCTGGCGGCAGCGTAAAACAGTTTTTGGCGAACTAGCCGCCTGCACCGAAACAGTTTTCGCTGCCGATTTCTAAAATAAGCCTCCTAGGCAAAAAAATGACTTAAATGCTAGTAACAATTTCATAGTATGATGGTGTAAAATGTGGAACACTTGAATGTGAACATATGAACTCTTGAAATAAGTGTGGTGACGAATGTGATTCAAAAATATAAATGTGCTGATTTATGACCGTTGATGTCTTAGGTGGTGCGGTCGGGATTGGACCATCGTCAAGACAAGAACAACCCATGGGTGGAGCAGGTAGGTGACTTGCACCTTTTTTTTTCATACGCTGATTAATGAAATACTTTAACATGATTATTACCATATTGTGTTAGAACTGATATTAGATCGTCGAACGCTTAAATGTTGACAAATGGTTGATTAGCTTCAGCTAATGGCATCCGAATGGATGGCCAGGACAAAAAATGATTAGCTTCAGCTAATGGCATCCGAATGGATGGCCGGGATAAATGAATGATTAGCTTTGGCTAATGGCATCCGAATGGATGGCCGGGACAAAGAATGATTAGCTTCGGCTAATGGCATCCGAAGGGATGGCTGGGACAAATGAATGATTAGCTTCGGATTAGCTTCGGCTAATGGCATCCGAAGGGATGGCCGGGACAAATGAATGATTAGCTTCGGCTAATGGCATCCGAATGGATGGCCGGGACAAATGAATGCTTAGCTTCGGCTAATGGCATCCGAAGAGGATGACCGGGGTGAGTGAATGGTTAACCTCAGCAAATGACGCCTTAAGAGGATAGTCGGGTTTAAGATTATGGTTGATTGCAAAAATTAGTGCATTTATATACACTACAAGCTGTTTATACCAAGTACATGAAGAAATTATAAATGACAATGCTTCACTTAACTGCCAGACTGTTTAGTTACCATTATTATTATTTAGTAATTTCATTCTCTTAAATGTTTTGTACTGCTGCAGGGACGTCACACCCACGAGATGTCTAGGGAACCCGATACACGGGGACCTACTTTTGCAAGGGATCATGTAGATGCATTCTAAATCACAATTGTATTTTGTATGAATCAATGTACTGAATGTATAACTTTTATTAGATCCTTTTTGTTTAAGTTTGTAATGGCTATTAGTAGGATAGGAATGCAAACTCATGTCTATGTGTGTGTATTTTTAATATGAACTTTTAATCATGCAGCCATAACATTACGTGTTTATGTAAGATTCACTTTTAAATGAAATGTTGATTGTATGGATTGTATTTTGATGATGTGAGGGATCAGGTTCGCTGATTACATATATATATATAAAAAAAAAGAAACCGGGTTGTTACAGCCTTGGACAAGACAAAAATTGATTTTTATATTGTCCAAAGGTGCACCAAACAATTTCATAAAATATTATCATGTCCTATCCATCATTGTCCAGCATACCAAACACTACCCTATTTAAATATTTGTTAACATGTTGTTATGATGTTCGAATTAAAATATAATTTAAATTAAATATTAAAAAAAAAGCGTGAATAAATTACTTCATATATTAATTCTTGTAATTAAATGCTTAAGAAAATAAACTATTGTTTGAAAAATTAAGGTGAACTGAATTTTAGATATTTTTATAATTTTAAGATAGTAAATATTTATTTTTTCAAATAAAATAAGTAGTTTTTTATCTTAAAAAATATTACTTTAAATGATAGCTATCATGCATATAATTTTTTTTTTATAAAAAGCAAATTTCAATAAGTACTTAATATTTAATATCCTTAATTAACAATTTTTTATATTTTTAGTTATTTTAATTCAAAGAAAAATTTTAAAAGATAAAAAGGAGTCAAGATGCTTTGAAATCCATCATTTTTTTAAGAAACGGTATATCTAAATCTCAATTAAGGTTGTAAATTTAGTTTTGTTTCCCTCGGAATGGATGGTATATTTCATACCATTTCAAAAAAAAACTAAATGAAATGAATTTCATCTTGCTCAGGATCTTAAGTCATTTCAGGTTTCTTGTAAAAATTTCAACCGAGATATTTCGGGTTAACTTTGTTTGTTTTTTTTGCATAAAAAAAATTGACAAAACTAAAGTGAGTTTTTACTTGGTTTTCTATTTGCAGGAGGAATTTTTATGGGAAGCTAAAATGATAAAGATAAAGGCTCAAGACTTGAAGGGCAAAGAGGTAAAATAGATTAAAATGTTAACAAGCACAAACTATAGTTTTGAATTTGGAGCTATTACTAATTTACTATAATTAAATTTGGGTATATCTATCCCTGTATTTTCAATAATTTTAATTCTCATGCACATCCTCTGGATTTTGTTGTAGTATTGCACCTATGATAGAACAAGAAATTATGTCAATGTTTAGATGATTACTTGATCTTGCACTTGATCAAATCAAATTCGAGGAAAACATTGTGATTCTGCTTGTTCAACTGATATAGCTAGATATTTAACCTTGCTTGTTCAAATGAAATTTAACCTTCTTCGTGAAGAGAGTGAGGACTATGCCAAACTGGTATGCTAAATATTTGATTATTTCTTTGCTCTTTGTAAAAATTTTGAGTTAATATGTTGATCACCCTTTTACATATGTATGACAGTGGACGAAACATTTTGTTGTAATTAGTTATATCAGTACATGATATTTTTCATTTGATTCTTCTCTCATCATATAAAATATCAAAGGTTTTCAAGAAGAGGATTGCTTCCTTAAATTTCTGTTAGTATTCTTATGTTGGGAAGTATATTATTACTTCTTCCCAATAGGTTTTCTTTGCAGTCACATGTGGCTCTGAAACTTTTATGCTCTTAGGTACTTGTTTAATTGTATTTTTACCACCAGTACATTATTAATTCATCAACAAAACTTGCTCTATGTTTCTTACAACCAAGCGATTTCCTTGCATGAAAACAAATCATTTTTTCACTAGTGGTAGACTGTACCATAAAGAATTTTATTTTTGCTTACATTATTTGATGATGACGGTATCTTTAATTTAATCCAGTATGCCATCCTGGAACTGGAGTGACAATGCCATGTAACTTGTCAATTTGGACCGTCTAGATTGTGCATTAGAGTTTATTTATGTTTCGTTAGGAGGCTCTCCTGTGCACTTTTTATGTACTTGCTATTTTTGTTTTTTTGGGGGGAAATTATTTTCTCGGCCCCTCTCTTATCTAATAAATGATTGGAGCATTTTCTTGAACTATATGAATATATTGTTTTACTTAGAGTTTAGCTTTTTATTTGGGATACACAGCTAACCAAAGCTTGCATATTTATTATTACACGAAATCATTATGTGTAAACTGTATCAAGTTGGGGCGCCCCCCCCCACCACATTTTTCTTTATCTGATAAAGGAAATGGAAATTATTACAATGTATTCTTTCTTTTTTGTGCAGCTTTGCATGATTTGATGCCTAGTTATAATGCTTTACCTAGTAATGAAAGAATTGGATTTTTATATCAATTAGAAGTGTGGAAGGTGCAAACTAGCTAAAAATTGAAGTGTTGTGGGTCAGGGCCAAAATAAAAGATTAGCTTTTTTTTTACCAACTAATGATGGATATAAGCTGAAATGGCTTATCTTTTGATTTGTTGAAGTTTGTTTTTCTGTCTTCCATTATAAAGCACATGATATGTTAATTATGTTCCCTTAGCTTTTGGTGAGCAGTTCTTACTTGAAGTCACTCTTACTCAATTTATTTAGGTATGGTATGGTCAGATAACTTTATTGGTTTGATGTTAACAATGTAATAGCAAAGATAGAAGAAGCAGAATTTCCTACAGGAAAGGGAAACATTGATCAAGAAGAAAGAAAACCATGTAGAAGAAGGCTGGAGTGTTTCAAAGAAAACCTTGTACGAGATGCTTCTAATAGACAGAGGAAACGATTATCAATTCTGAATCTGCCAATAGGGGTAGCAACTCGACCTCTCGTTATACATTTACCTATATTTGGTGTTCTAGAGCTCCAAATCAAGCAAGGTTGGATTCGTTGGAAAGCTAATATCTCTTGCTACAATTTATATGAGATATTTTCCTTAAATTTTATCGTTCTGAGGCCCGAATCTTCTCTAGAAGAGGGGCAATGAATCTGCCCAAATTTCATTGACGATTTCTAAATAAGTTTTCTGCTATCCTCACTTCCCTTTTTCTTCTACAACAATTATATTCTATGTTTTCCCTACATTTTATGATTCCTTCTATGCCAAAATCATGAGCTATACCCATAGTTAAATAATTTTGTTTCCGCTTTACTTAACACACATTAAACTTGTGAGGTCCCATATTATTAAGTTTTCATGTTTTTTCCCTATTAGTGAGCTTTCCTCTACAATTAATTCATGCATCAAGAGCACACAATATACCAGAATTCCTCTTCCCTCCTCTCAATTGGCTTTTGACCGAACTTGGCCTAAGGGAACTAAGGGTTCCCCTTTTCTTTCTAGTAAAATTTGCTTGCCGCATTTACCCATTATTTACATCATACATGTCGCACGTGTGCAGCGTCGCGGCGATCACCCACCACCCTCATCATCAAGTGTGGTATGATATCTATTCCGGTAAATATGGGGAGACAAGGAATTCTTGTCTCTTATTAGTGGAAAAAATTGGAATGGGAGTCGTCACCTAGTATTATGGTCACTAGGAACCCTAACTGGTCTCAGAGATCGGGTACGGAGACTGGTTGCGTAAAGGGAAGGTATTAGCACCCCAAATACGCCCTACCTAAGGTAAGCTGCATTCTTTTATTTGTCTAATCCAAATCTAAGGTTTGGTCGTATTTTCTAATTGTTGGTCCTATCTATCTAAGATTCAAGAAAAGCCCTCCTCAATAAGGAGGTTCTTATCTTAGTAGGGTAGAACCTAACCGTTCTAACGTTGGAAAAAAAAATTAATATCTGAAATACATATTACATGTAATATCATACCCCGGATACTAAAAGACAAACAAAATAAAATTTTTGTTATTTTTGAAATTTTAGCCAATGTTCTCTTGACTTTAATAAACTGGTTATTAAAGTCAAAATTGCATGCTAAAACATTGTTTTTTGGTATATGAAAAACACAATATGATTTTTTAGCTTTGAGACACTTGGCCATATGTATAAAACAATTTTATTTTTTTTTGTATTTTTGAAGTTTTGATGAAAACCGGATATTTTAATATCGGATTTTACATTTTTAGCAACATAAAAAATACTGCTTGATATTAATCAAAATGACATAAAAATACGCGGGAAAATTGTAAAATTCCAAAAATATTTTTTAATTTTTCTTTTAACAACAAAAAAATTGGGTCAGACTCCGGCCCACCCATCCTGGGTTGGGCCTGACCCGACCCATATACTGTGGGCTGGACTCAGCCCAGTCGCGTGGGCTGGGCTAATGTTCCAGCCCATAACCAATGAAAGGGCTGTTCTTGTCTTGCCGCGCACGTAAACCAGCCAAATATAATTAGCTAGTTACGTGCACAAGGCAACTAGCTAATTAATCTTCATTTGCCGCAGAACGTGAATTGCTTATGTTACGCATGCAAATGAAGATGAGCAACTAAAAAACGATAGGGGAGGGGAGAAAGTTACCTGGAGCGGTGGCGACGCTGGCGGCAGCGGAGGCCGCAGGGGTGGTGGCGACTGCTGGCGGCATTTTCCTTCCTTCTCTCCTGTCTCCTCTGTTTCTCTTCTCAACCCCCTCTCCTCTGTTTTTTTTCGTTGTCTTCTCTTTTCTCCTCTGTCTCTTCGGGGTCGTTAGCGGCGGTCAGGTGGTGTGCTGTGGTGGTGGAGAGGAAGCACGGTGGCAGCTGTGGTTGTTCTTCTTCTCTGGTATTTTTTTTCTTCCTCTGTCATTTCCTGTTCTTCCCCGCTTCTTTGAGGGCTTCCCTTTCTCTTCTTTTTTTTTGTGGTGGCTCAAGGTGGTGGCGATAGGGAGGAATAGCAATGGCGGAGTCACGACACCGTGGTTGTGGCGACCAATGCTGCTGTTTTCCTTCTTCTTCATAGTGTTACAGCAGGGGGAGGAAGATGGCAGCTGGTGGTGATGACGATGGCAGAGCGACGGTGTTTGCTGTGGTGGTCTTCCTCTCCTCTCTTCTGCTTTTCCTCTTTCTCCTCTGTTTCGTCTAGTTTTTTATCTCTGTTGCCCCATGTCTGTTTATTTAGCTCCCCTCTCTATTTCCTTTTTTCCTTTTCTTCCCTGTTTCTGCAGCTTGCTTCCCTCTTCTCTCCAAAAAATTTCTCCTCCCTCTTCTTGTCTTTCTCTCTGCCCAAAAAATCACCCCCTCAGTTCGTTCTCATTCCCTTCTATTTATAAACAGGAAGAGAGGGAGGCCCCCCTGCTCTCCGTCCCATCATGGTATAGGGGGAAGCGGGCTACCTTACCTCTGCAGGGTAAGGTGGTCAGCCGTTTGCAGGGCATGGTGTCCCTCTCTTTTATTTATCACGTTGGCAGGGTATGTGAGAGCATGGGTTGTTGTCAGTTTTATTCAAGTGGGATGTAAAAAGAGAGCGGGAAAAACATTTCAAAAATCCTCTTCTCCCCTGTCTCTGCATTTGCAGGGGAGAAGAAGCCGCACAGCGCTGTTCAAAACAAAGACCGTGCGTGTTGTTTTTTTTTTTGAAGAAAAGGAAAATGAATTTGGGAGTGAACCAAAAATGGGTTATGACAGTTGCCCCCCTCTTTACAATGCTTACGGAGCAAAGACTTTGCATAGTAAGCTTGTAAAGAAAACAAAAAGAAATAAAATGATCTGATTATCTTGGGCAACCTGCCCACACACGTTCACAATAGTCTATTTTCAGGGGCGACCAACCCACACACTCACATTGGTCTATTTTCACAGGCGACCTGACCACACACACTCACACTGGTCTATTTTCATGGGCGACCTGCTTAAGTACTCAAAGCGGTTTATTTTCAGGGGCGACCGACCCACACACTCACACTTACCCTAGTCTATTTTCATGGGCGACCTGCCCAAGTAGAAAAAGGAAGAGTGGTCTCATTGTAATGGGTGACCTACCCAGGTGAAGGAATGTTCTCATTGTAATGGGTGACCTACCCAGATAAAAACATGGAGAATTGGTCGAATTGTAATGGTGACTACCCATAATCGGGAAAAAGGAAGAGTGGTCGTGTTGTAATAGGTGACCTACCTAGGTGAAGGAATGTTCTCATTGTAATGGGTGACCTACCCAGATAAAAACATGGAGAATTGGTCGAATTATAATGGATAACCTACCCATAATCAGGAAAAAGGAAGAGTGGTCATGTTGTAATAGGTGACCTACCCAAGTGGAGGAATGGTCTCATTGTAATGGGTGACCTATCCAAATAAAAAACATGGAGAATGGTCAAGTTGTAATGGGTGACCTACCTAGAAAAATATTGGTCTTATTGTAATGGGTGACCTACCCAAGAAAAAAGAAAAGAGTGGTCTCATTGTAATGGGTGACCTACCCAAGTGGAGGAATGGTCTCATTATAATGGGTGACCTACCCAGATAAAAAAAACATGGAGAATTGGTCGCGTTGTAATGGGTGACCTGCCCAGAATTGGGAAAAAGGAAGAGTGGTCGTGTTGTAATGGGTGACCTACCCAAGTGGAGGAATGGTCTCATTGTAATGAGCGACCTACCCAAATAAAAATCATGGAGAATGGTCAAGTTGTAATGGGTGACCTACCTAGAAAAATGTTGGCCTTATTGTAATGGGTGACCTACCCAAGTAAAAAGAAAATAGTGGTCTCATTGTAATGGGTGACCTACCCAAGTGAAAGAATGGCCTCATTGTAATGAGTGACCTACCCAGATAAAAAAAAACATGGAGAATTGGTCGTATTGTAATGGGTGACCTACCCAGAAAAATATTGGTCTTATTGTAATGGATGACCTACCCAAGGAAAAAGGAAAGAGTGGTCTCTTTGTAATGGGTGACATACCCAAGTGAAAGAATGGCCTCATTGTAATGGGTGACCTGCCCAGATAAAAAAACATGGAGAATTGGTCGTGTTGTAATGGGTGACCTCCCCATAAAATGTTGGCAAGGGCTCAAAGGCGCACTCGAAAGGAGGTAGGTTTAGAAAACGCACTACCTAAGAGATGGTGGCTCAAAGGCGCACTCGGAAGGAAGTGAGGGCACAAAGGCGCACTCGAAATGAGGTAGGGTTAGAAAACGCACTACCCAAAAGGTGATGATGAAACACCGATCTGACAATGTTGAAAACAATGCATTATGTTCAATATGCATGTATACTTACCTGAGAAATATAGGTCCCCATTTCTTCATGGTGTCTTTCTTTTCTCAAAAGTTAGAGTGTTGGTAGTAAACTTCGATGGCTTTTTTTCTCTTGCTTACTCGAGTCATATCTTCTGATCTTGACCTCTGGGAAGGGCTTGATATCATCATACTTCTTTGTCCTCTGCCCTTTATCTCAAGGGTTGCCAATTTTGACAGGCATTTTTCTTAGAAAGGGAATCATGGAGCCAGCCCTACCAGGAGTTTTTGATTGCCCCCCAGCTTGATCATGCCCCCAAGTATTCAATTCGCGTTTGGGGATGAGGCTATGTGAAGGAAGGTTTGATAAGAAGTTGTTTTCATGTAGAATTTTTGGAATTTCAAAGCTATTCCAGAAACAGAAATCATTTTGACATCGATTCAAAGCGAAATCATTCTGAAGAAATTCAAGTGATTCCTATGGAGAGGTTTTTAGAAGTGAAAAATATGAAGTGACACTTGGTTGGTCAAAAAGGTTTCAGATTTAATTTGAAGGTTTCAAAGAACCAGTGTTCAAAGCATTCATTTTATTTACATGAATAATGACTTGGTTTGCATGAGAAAGCACCGCCATCGATCCGATTGCTTGCCTTTGATCGAAAGGGCTTGATTAGGCACGTAATGTAGGCTTAGGCTCTTGGTTATGAAGAAAAGGATATTTTGCAGGCTCAAAAGGTGTTTAAGGGATTTTAAGACTAAGGATCACTTGTGCTTGTTTCCTGACCTTTTTCTTTTGAATTTCTTTCCAAAATGGTTTTCCATGCCCCCCAGTGTCGGGTTTGGGCTCTTTCTCTTTGTTTTCTTCATTTTGTTTGGTTGAGCATAATCACCTCGCTTGTTTTTATGAGAAGCTCAAATCTTTTGGATCTTTTGGATTTTCTTTATCATGCCCCAGCTTTGCGTGGGCAGCTTTGATGATTGAGAATTTTCTTTTATGCCCCCCAATATTGTTTGGGCACTTTCAATCGTTGAGGTTTTTTCTATGTCTCTTGCACTTGCCTCCCAGTGTGGGGTGTGATCCTAGTCAAGGTTATTTATCTCAAGAAAAGTATTAGGCTCAAAAGGGGACTGCAAATGATATATTTTAGCCTCGTGAAAACATTATCAAAGATGGCCTTTTTTTCATCTCAAATGCATGCATTAAGGATCAGTAAACCTTGCTTTCATGCGAGTATGCAAAGTGATTTCTCATTATTCATTAAAATAAAACTCAGCTTTTGGGTCACTTCATGGGTTTTTTTTTTGTGTTGTGTTTTTTTTTCCAGGTTTTCTAGGAGTATGGTTACCTTTCTAAGAAATCACTTGAATTTTCAGTACTCCTTATCAACAAAGACTAGATAACATGCAACAAGAACCTAGTTTGGTTGCATAATACCACAATAAAATTAGCATACGAATAACATAAGAGAATAGCCCCTGCAGCATGTTCGCTAGATCAGGCCTATGGAAATAAAAATTAAGTGGTCACTATCTTCTTTGTTTTTCAAGCGACTGGAGCTTGCTTCTGTGGCATTATAAAGTACAGACGAAAGGGCTTTAACATATGTTTGAGTCGGAAGTTCAATAGACATCGTAATTTGTTTTTAATTAAATGTTTCTTGTTGGTCTTGTTCTCACATTATTGAGCCAACAAGCATTTTACTATTTCATTAAGAAATTCTGCTCCAATTTCAAAAGTCCAAACAAAAAACTACAGAATAAGATAAGTGCAATCTTCCAAAGAAGGTGTTGTAACCCATTTTTGGGTCCCCACAAAAAAATAAAAATAAAAAGCCAAAGGAGGTTAGAAAAATAACAGGAGGTAGAAGCGCTCAGAAAATGATCGGAAAATTGGTCAATGAGGTTAAAAATACAAAGATTTGATTTTTGACAGTATTTTCTTGAAGGATGAGAGCCCTGTTGAGAAGGAAAATTTGAATTTTGAGGAGAAAAGCCCAAATTTGGATGTTTATGAACTTAATTGGATTTTTATTTTTCAATTTATAGAGGATTTGATTGCAAGAAAAATTGATTTTTAAGTCAATTTGGGCTTTAATTAGAAGAAATTAAAGTTCTGGGGCCAAATTATAATTTTTAGGAATTTATTAGGTCCAATCAAGGGTTTAATTGCATAAATATTGAAGTTTAATGGCCAATTAGGGACTTAATTGAGAAAATCCGAAACCAGGGACCAATTTGGAAAAGGCGCGTAAATCGAGGGGCCGTATTGGATTTGATCCGGGGCCAAATTGAAGAAATTGAAAACCTGGAGGACCTGGTTTGAAAACAAATACAGGAAATCGGGTGACATGTCGCCCGCCCATCGTTCACTTTCTTCCTCGAAAAGCCGCTCGAGTGGTCGCTTTCCAAACGCATTTTCGCATCGTGCCGGCCTTCAAATCCGACAAAACATGCGCCAACATGTCCACCCGAAACCCCTTTATCCCGGAGAATGGTCCGGTCGGGTCGACAAATTTAGAAACGGCTCCGTTGAGTGGCTCTATGTGGCCACCTCGGGCAGTTCACGGCCTTGAGCCGCCAAATTTGGCGCTCGAGGTGCACACTTTGAACCAACGGTTTGGATTCCTCGAGTCGAATCAAGGGCTGAAAATTTTCCCCAATATAGAAAATATGGCCCTCTTACATCGCCTATAAATAGAATCTCTCGTTGAAGCCCGGAGGAGGAGAAAATCGGGTCCAAAGTCGCCAAAAAACCAAGCATTTTCGCCCAATTTCTCGCAGATTTCTTCCTTTACTTCCACAACCACCGACCACCATATTCATCCCAGCCATTCCCTACCACCCGCACCTCCATTGAAGCCTGTAGAGAGGGAAGAACAGTTTGACAGAGGGAGCAAAGGAAACAAAAAGAAGAAGCAAAGGCCGAAACAAACAGGAGGAGGAAGAAGGCCGCAAGAACGCCATCGCCAAACCGGCCACCCACCACCGTCACCCCATCTATCCAAGCTCATCATCTCGGTAACCCTTTCCCTTATCACCGTTTAGTGTCATCTTCTTGCATGCAGAATGCCTGCACGTTCTGCAAGCCAGAAAATAATTAGCCGGTTACTGTGCATTGTACAGTAACCAGCTAATTAATTAACGGGTATCGTGCTCATGTACAAGAACCCCTACATTATATGCGTGTAAAGAACCCTAGTTATTTGTACTCATGTACAAGCACTGTGTTCTTGTTTGTTTGGGCTGGAATATCGCCCGACCCATCTTCTTGGCTGAGTCCAGCCTTGTAGAAAGTCAGCCCATGCTGCTGGGCTGAGTCCAGCCTTGTAGAAAGTCAGCCCATCTTTGTTGGGCTTATTTCGGCCCATTTTCATTTTGGGCCAGGTATGGCCCATTCAAAAGTTTTCTTCAAGTATGTATTCAAAAAAATCTGTGATTTTCTGCAAGTTTGTATTTTTGTACTATAAAGATGCAAATCTGGTATGAAAATACCCGGTTTTCGTCAACAAAAAAAATGTTTATTTAAAAAAAAATGTTTTGTTTTCATGCATACGGCCAATACCCTAACATTGTTTTTACGTCTTTTATCTAAAAAAAAAATATTTGAAGTTTTAAAAATGTGTTTTCGCATGGATTTCTTAAACACAACAAAAATCATTTTTCTTGCATTTCTGGATTTTACAACATGTTTGTAAAACTCCAAAGGGTATTGGCCAGTATTCCAAAAAAATATAAAAATCTTATTTTAGGGAAATTCATCTATTATTCACCACTAATGTTTGGATAAATAAATCCCTAAAGGACGAATATCCAAAATATTATTGGGGATAATTTGTTATTATTCACCACTAATGTTTGGATAAAGAAATCCTTAAAGGATGAATATCCAAAATATTATTGGGAGTAATTTGTTATTATTCACTTGTTAATATTTGGATAAAGAAACCTGAAGTGGTAAATATCCAAAATAATTTTCTAGGAATAATAAATCCGCACACATCCTTGAAAGAAGCCTTGATTATAATCGAGGACATTTCAAATTTTTTTACTCCACGATTTGCGAGCCGTGAGAGTATAAAACACTAAGATAAAAATAGGTTTTTAAAGCACCCTAGATTTCGTTCATCGAAAGCGAGACTTTATCCTAGGAAACCGATGGGATTAGAGAACATCAACACCATGACAGTTATAAGGCAAATGAAACACCAAGCGCCTTACCTTAGGTATGGCGTACTAGGGGTGTTAAAACCTTCCTTTACGCAACCGGCCCCTTGCCTTAGAATCTCGAAAGACCAGTTAGGTTTCCTAGTGACCTTAATACTAGGTGGCGACTCCCTTTTTCACAAATGAAAGACCCCAACATCAATCCCCGCTACGAAGGATGGGTCGCCGCGACATCGAGCTCTCGGGAGGGTGCAATGAAGGAATGCAGAAAAGCTCCAATTTTGAAAATGAAAAACCAGACATATTACTAGGAGTAATAGATTGTCTGTTGCACTTCCACTTAACCGCATTCTAACATACCGGATACACCCAAATTCAGTGTCCAAAAAAAAAACCTAACAAGCAACAAGCAAACAATTAACATATTTAAAAATATTACCTTCAGACCCCAACAAAGATTCAAGATCACGCATATTCATCTTTTTTCGAGCAACTTCTGATTTCTCTCTCAATTCACCACCTGTTCGCTTCTCACCAGCCAACTAAAAACAACCCGAAATCGGGAAAACCAAAAACACAAACATAAAACTTCTCAAAAGCACCCAAGAAAGCGAGAAACCAACCTTGGAATCAGATCTAGGTCTCCCCGCGTCACCTCGATCTTCCATTACCTTGAACCTAATTTAAAATTTAAGAATTTGAGTAGCAAACTCAAGAACCCAAAGGAAAAGGAAAAAAAAATTCAACTTTAGCAACAAACCTATTAGCCGAACTTTTATAAAAAAGATTATAACCCAATTTGATTAACAACTCTATCACCAAATCCAAAAAACAAAACTTCAAAAAGGAAAAATTCTTGAAACCCCATAAAAATGAAGGCTTGAACCAAAAGGCAAAATTAAAGAAACAAGCACATAAGATTCACTAACCCTTTGGCCAAATCTTGGTTTCTTTCAAAAGGGTATCTGTGTTGAGTACTTTTACTTGGGTTTGAGATAGAGAGAGAGGTGGTGAGTTAGGGTTTTGAACTAGGAGATGGAGTGACATGATCCGTGTTTCATCTCAAATTCAAATATGATGATGTTGGAGGGATGCTTGTTGGGCCCATCTTTTTCCCAACTCTTTTTTTATTATATGCTATGTAGTTAATTAGTATACAAATTAGTCCTTGTAACTTCAGAAATTATTTATAATAATCCTTGGATTCTTAATTCATTTATAATTTAGTTCTTTCATATGTTCGTTTCATTTTGTTTTTGTTTTTTAAGAAAACAAAATTAAAAATAAAAGTAAGGGGGGAAGTTTTTGTAAGAAAACAAGGCAATTTTTTAATAAATTATTACTATTATAACTGTGATCTAACTAAATTACTAATCACGCCTTTTTACACATTTCCAGACATGTCTCATCTTAACAAACCACTAGTATAGAAATACATAATTATTAACAATTAATATATAAATGGAATTGGAATTGAAATGATATGTCTTTCAAAAATCCAAAGATGTTAATAAAAGCAAGGTAATACTCTTCGAATAATTGGAATAAAAAAAATAGAATTTTATATTAAAAATAATATTTAAAAATTAAAAAAATTAAAAAAAATATTATTTTAATATTAAAGAGAAATCTGATCTGCCTTTGTTTGTTTGTTAGTTAATGTTAATGTGTTTGAAGTTGCAGGGATGAACGAAACCGTGACAGATGCACAGCACAGCCTGCCACGTGATGAGAAAATCTTTAGGCGTTCCTCACTGAATCAGACCCGTGCTCACCTTGTGGATGCCACGTGAAGGCCGCTGCACCCTTTGTAAAGTCGATATTACCCTATCTGCCATAATTGGTTTTTTCTTTTACCATTAATGTTATTATTATGGTTTAATTATATAAAAAAATGAATTAAGAAAAAATAAAATTTATTTAAAATATATCAATTTAATAGTACATTACCACTATATAATTTGATCTATAATAAATTTAATTTAATAGCATCCTTTTTCATTTATCACTGTAAAATAAGTTTGATTTTCCTAGTAACGTATTTGGTAATGTAGTTGCGGTTGTTTTTTAAAGTGCTTTTCACTCGAAAATGCATTAAAATAATATATTTTTTTATTTTAAAAAAATTATTTTTAACATCAGCATATCAAAATGATCTGAAAATACCAAAAAATATTAATTTGAAGAAAAAATAAAACAAATTCAAATTTTTTCAAATGCACTTTTAAAACACAAAAAAAAAAGACAACTACTAGTTATAAATCATTTACTATTTTTAATCAATTCACATGTTTTCTTTATTTTAAACACTTAAAACCATTATTATATAAAATAATAATTTCTTAATGTATTTGTTAATATCACTATCGTTTGTATGAATATTTGATGTCTTTTATTTTTTAAACATAATTCAATAAATAAATGCATTTAAATAATACTTTACGAGTGTTGAGGCTGTGTTTGGAAAAGCGAACCAACCCGTGTTTCTAACAAATTTAATTTTTTTTGTGAAAAAATAATATTTTTTGTATGTTTTGGATCGTTTTGATGCATTAATCTCAAAAATAATTTTTAAAAAATAAAAAAAAAATTATTTTAATACATTTTAGCATGAAAAATATTTTTTAAAAAAACCACAACCACACTCAGCTTTTTCCAAAAAGGAGTTGTTTCTACTTTTATCCCTTCTTAAAATTAATCAAATCTATATTTAAGATATTTATGTTAAAATGAAATTCTCTGCCGTTTCATTTTCATGCCAGCACCGTTTCATTCCAAAGCTGCTGCGTACAAGAATGGAAAGCTAGTGGGATAATAATGGTGTGCTTATAATTGTGTTAAATGTGCAGATTACAATCTCTTGTCAAAAAAGGCCAGAAGACAGTGGAGATAAATGTTGAAAATATGGATTCTTTTTCTCTATTTTAAGAAAAATTATCATTGCTGTTTTGTTCATGGAAAACTTAATCAGGTACATCGCATCATATTAATGTGATGCAGTCTCCATAATTCAATATAATCGTTGTCGCACCCGATATTACGGCGGCCTTAAAAATAAAATTTCATGGAAAGAATGAATTTCTGGCATCTTGTTTTTTAATGGGGAATGGTCTTGTTTAAGGAGTCACCACCTAGTATTATGGTCACTAGGAACCCTGACTGGTCAACAGAGATTCAATGGTACGTGACTGGTTACGCAAAAGAGAAGATATTATCACCCCTTAAACGTCATGCTTGAGGCAGGCTGCATTGCTAGTTTTGTCATAAATTGCTAACATTTTGTTGGTTTATGCTATGATGGTTTGCGTGTAATATTCCTGACTCTAGCGCCAGTGAATATTCAACTACGGATACTTCCAACTCTGGCGTTGGTAAATATTATGTAGCTATAAAAAAAAAAATTAAATCAGTATTTTTTATTCCTGACTTTGGCATCAGTGAATAAATAAATAAAATAAAATTATTTTTACGCATGCACAATTTTTTAGTTTTATGCTAAATAAAAATAAAATACAATGAAAAATATAAATTTAAACCGTTATTTTTATTCCTGACTCTGGCATCAGTAAATAAACTAATAAATTTATATTATTTTTATTCATGCACACACATTTTATTTTTTTACTTTTTATTTTTCTATATTTTTTTGGGCTGGGCCCAGCTCAACCCATATGGGCTGGGTTTGGGCCAGTGACCGGCTGGGTAGATGACTGATGCACGCGTGAAGCAATTTCACGCGTGTATCAACAGTGCGAAGGTAATTAAATTACCTTCGCACTGTTCAAATGCTTATTTGAACACAGACAATGAAATGAGAATTGAGCTCACCTGCTTCTGGAGATGACGAAGAAGGCTGCAACGCTGGTGGCTGACACTCTCGTTTGACGGCTTTCCTCTCTCTACCCGTTGTGCCCACTGTCTTCCCTTCTTTTGATTTCTCAATTCTTGAGATGAAGAAGCTGAGAAAGTAATGGGTATGTCTGTTTTCTCTGAATTTTTTTACTGATTCCGGGTTGCCCTTCTTTTTTCTGCAGGGACTAAGATAATTGCAGGGATAATTCTCCTCTCTGTCTCTGCTACTCTCTTCCTCTCTCCCTCACTCCGTGTATGTTTGTTTTTTGAGTTTATGCTCTACTTTTTTTTTTCTCTGTTCCTCCTCTGGTTTCTGGGTTTATTTTTCTCCCGCCTCAGTTCTAGGTTTTCTTCTCCCTTTTATAGACTCCCCAACTGATTGCCTCTAACCAGTCCTGCCTTTGCAGGACTGTTATCTTCCACGAACGAGATCGTGGGTGAGAGACGTGGTCCTCGATTGGATCGAATCCGTTGCAAATTTTCAGCCTGTTGAATCGGGATGGAGAAGACGAACACGGCTGTTCCACCAGCAACGACGACGTTTCAAGCAGCAATGGACTTTTTCATTTTGACCCCTGAACTTTGGAAATTCGGCAATTGGACCTCTAAGCAATTAAAAATTCCTTTTAATTTTGCCCCTTTGGATTAATTTCAATTAAATCCCTAAATTATAACACTTTACGAAACAGTCCTTAATTCCCGGATTGTTCAATTTGACCCTTAATTAAATCTTTAACTTTTAATTCTTTCAAAATTAATCAATTAACTCTCAAATTTTATAATTACATCCCCAAACTTCAAATTTTGTGTTGTCTTAACCCCATTGTCAACTATATTTAATTTTTATTATTTTGTTCAAAAATTGAGTTATGACAATCAGGGATACGCTAAATCACCCGCAGATGTTGTTGTCGATGTGACAATTGTTGGATCAATCAGCCACCACTGTAACACCTAATTTTTTTAAAAAGTTATTCATTTTTTTATTCGTGTGTTTCACACTTGAATATTATGTTAATTTTGAATTGATATTTATAATTTGTTTCGGTTTGTTTTTTTATAAAGTTATGTAATCTCAAACAAATATCTTAATATTTTGTTGATACTTAATTTTGTGAGTGTTTATTTTTGTTATCATATTATTAATTAAAAAATATTTTTTTATTAAAAAAAAAGTTGTTAAAATCAGTGGAGTTCATGATTCAGATCGCATGTTTAGCAGGTTAAGCAATGAAACCTGAGTCAATCCAATATATCACTGTCTTAATATTAAAAAGAAAAACGTCATCTTGAAATTTTTTTAAAGTCAAACCATGTCTTTTTACTAATCGTTCGGGTTACGTTTATGAGTCGACTGGGTCACATCAAAGCAACTTTTACGCAAGTTAATTTTATATTCAGGCTAAGCAATGTTGACATGTTAATTCGACCCTTTTTATTTTTATTTTTTATTTTTTTAATTTCGTATTTCAATTTTTTTTCTTATGATTGCCTTTTTTGGTCTTTTTTTTCCAGTTTTATCAACATGTGATTGATTTTAAATTGATCTTCATAATTTATTTTAGTTTGATTTCAATAAAAATTATCATAATATAAAATAAATATTCACTCAATTTTATAAAAATCTATTTTTATTATTATAACATTTCATAAAAAATAGTTAAATAAATAAAATTAATAAATCCAATAAAATACATGATATGATCTGAATTAAATTTAGCAAGTTAAGTCTATTGTCATTTCAATATTGTTTTTTAAAAAAACCATCTTGAATTAAGAAAATAATAATAAAACAATTCTCCAATAGGTTAAGTTCAAACCGGGCTAATAAAAAAAAATTAAAAGATCTTATAATTAACTCATTAAATCAGATTTAATAATTCTAGCAAATAAATTTTTTATAACTTGAATATATTTCCTTGTGATCAAATAAAAAATTTAATCCAACCACGAGGGTAACTCGAGCCAATGAGCTTTTCTCTTTATAGCAAGTGATAAAGAAGTCCTCTTAGGCCACGATCACAAAATAAGATGAAAGGGGTGATTAAACTTCAATGATCAAGTATTTTTATTAGAATATTTTTCTTTATGAGTTTAACCAATCATTCTTCTCCAAGGACCCCCACTTGCCTAAAGCTTTCCACGTGTTGAAAAAAAAGGAAGAGATGTGTCCCTCGGGCGGTGGAGGGGCGGCAACACAATAGTCGCCCGGCCTCTCTCTCCCTTTTATTTTGCCTATAAATACTGAGGAGACGAGGAGAAAAAAAGAGAAGAGAGGGGGGAAGACCAAAAAAAAAAAGAAGAAGAAGCAGAGAAGAGAACGAAAAAACAGAGGAGAGAGAGAGAATAAAAAAACAGAGAGTAAGAAGAGAAGGAAAACCACCGCGAACCACCAACGCCGCTGCCTGTCGCCTCCAGCAGCTCCACCAACAACAGCGGCCACCGCAGTCGGCCCTTCTCCTGCCTCGTCTCGCCACCCCAGCCTCCACTTTTCACGTAGCATGTGAATGCAGAGAGCACTGTTCACACGGGCCGGGCTAAGCCTAGCCCACGTAGTTGGGCTAGGTTCGGCCCAGCCCATTAAAAAAAAAGAATTAAAAGAAAAAAATATTTTTCAATATTTGTGATTTCCCCACTTTTTTATTTATGCTTTTTTTTTGCTTAATATCGGTCTGTATTTTACATCGTAAAAAGTATAAATCCGGTATTATAACACTCAATTTTCGTCAAAACTTCCAAAATACCAAAAAAAAATTTGAAAAAAGAAAAAAATGTTTTTTGTGCATACGGCCAATTGTCTCAAAGCTAACAAATCATATTGTGTTTTTCATACACCAAACAAAAATGTTTTAGTATGCGTTTTGACTTTAATAACCAGCTTATTAAAGTTAAGAGAACATTGGCCAAAATTTCAAAAACAACAAAAATTTTATTTTGCGTTGTTTTAGTATCAGGGATTATGAATTTATACGTAAAATATATTCCCAATATTAAAAAGATATTTTCTTTTAACGACATAAAACAATTAGGTTTTTACCTGATAAGATAATAATCTCCTTACAGAGGAGGACTTTTCTTAAACCATAGACATACTGACAATTAGAAACCACAATAAGACCTTAGATTTTATCAAACAACAAAACAATGTAGCTTATCTTAGCTAGGGCGTAGTTGGGGTGCTAATACCTTCCCTTTACGCAATCAATCTTCGTACCCGATCTCTGAGACCAGTTAGGGTTCCTAGTGACCAAAATACTATGTGGCGACTCCCATTCCAATTTTCTACTGATAAAAGACAAGAATTTCTTGTCTCCCTATATTTGCCAGATAGACTTACAAATACCCCGAGGGTGGATGATCGTCGCGACGCCGCACACGTGCGATAGAATGGCAACTCCACTGGGGATACTTTGTGGACTAAGCTTTGTTTTTGTCTGATTATCGTGTTTTATTGTTTGGTTTGTGTGGTATTGTTAATATGTATTTCCTCATTTGCTCATACGCTTTAATTTCATATATGTTTGTTTGCATTGTAAAATTGCTTCATGCATCATTCACATTTTTGTACAAGTTACATTGAAAACTCTAGGTTAAGTGGAGGACTAGCAGCTTACATTATGACTTTTAGTCAAGGTTTAAGTTTGTGTAAACCCCAACTCTTTGCTGAGTGCTTAGACTGGTAACGATCGGTGCACATGCCATCCCATTACCTGTTGAGCCCCCATATTGCCTTTACAATGGCGATCACTGGGACAACAAGAGACTCTTTTGAGACCAGGTAGCAAGTCACCCATCATGTAATGGCCCAAACCTAACCTTAGAGTATGAACTCTCTACAAGACCTGTACATATATTTGCATCTTACATATACATCCAATCATCGTAAATAACGTGCATACATACAACAGGATGAAATATAGCCCCCCTACGAGTCTACAACACCCGACTTAGAGCGAGAAGCATGTAAGATGAATAGTGTGCTCACCGTGATGCCCATTTTCAAGAAGAGTTTGAGTCTCTGAAAACAAGCGTGGCTCGCCACATTAGCTTACTCGAGCAAACACTAAGAAATACCTCTGGTGAAGGTCCTTCTAAATGACCGGTCACCTTTAATCAGGCTCCTACTATAGTTCAGCCTGAAGAAAGAATGAGCGAACATGGTCAAGAGCCATAACAAAATCCAACATTTTTACCGTCAGCGACACCTGCACCAGCCCCGACAGTCATGGAGGCATCTGCTAACGAGTCCCATAAGGCCAAGTCATCTGATCGCATTGATCAAGATAAGATAGAGGCGCTGGAAGCCAGAATCAAAGTCATTGAAGGGGTAGACTTATATGATCTAGTAATGGCAGCAAAGATGTGTCTAGTCCCAAATGTGGATGAAAAGAAAATATACCTGCCCTTAGTTATGTAAATAACCCCTCCCCTGTGAGGTTTATCCTTGTAATGCTATTCATTTTATAAATTTGATTTTTATTTTTCATTTATGTATTAACTTGCGTAGTCTGTATGAATTTAAAGTATGCAGTAAAAAAATTCCAAGGTCCAAGACCTTTAGGAATGTTTTTTGAAATTTGTTTAGCCCAAATGTTCATACTTAAAAAAATAATTTGGAGGAAATTATCTAGACAATCTGTATGGATCTAATACTTATACTAAAACTTCCATATAGGGTCCAAAGGCCTTAAACAATTATTGAAATTTTGTATTGGGTCCAATGACACGACCAAAAGATTGATGTCTTCTCCCAAGTGCAGGAGTGTCGAAGTAATAAATAACCCGGTAAGACCGGGGTCGAACCATAGGGAGGTTAATTGTATAAATTATAGATAACAATAATACAACAACAATAATAACAATAATAGTAGTAGTAGTAGTAGTAAAGAAGAAGAAGAGAAATAAGTTGATGAGAACTTTGAGATGCAATATTAACGTAAGGATTAAACGATGATAACGACAAATGTCAAGGTTAGAGGATCCACTAATGGTACGTCAAACAAGTATAGTATAAACTCTTATTATTCAATTGGAAACCACACACAAAGGAGGTTCCAATCAGATTATAAATTGTTAACATGATTACATTAGTTATCTTATTCGAATAATGCTAATACTTGTAAATGTTGTCGGGCATTCATGATTATAACTTATGTTAACAACAAATCAAGTTCTTTTCATAGCTCGTGTGTCGGTTATACCATACAAGTATGGGCTATGAAAGTGCCAAGTATTTGTTGTACCAAGTGTTATACAACATAAATCTAGATTAACCATTTAACAAGCAAAGTATTAAAAGTGAACAAGATAACAAATATAAAGCATGTTAGTATCCAACATTAAGGTCCATGTTAAGTTTATATTATACTTATTCTTACACCATTAGTGTACCCTTTTCACCTTGACATAATTAACTTAGTTAAACATAATGAAAGAAAGAAACATAAATAAACAAGGAAAGGAAATGAAAAACATAAGCAAAAGATTAATATAAGCAAAACTTAAGCATTACAAAATATAAAGAGAGAGCAAGAGCATGATCTTGATCTGAAAACCAAGATGCCTAAATACATGGCAAATGCCTCCTTTTATAGGCCAAAATTCGGAACTATTGATTTGTTGACTAATTGATGAATGGGTGGCCACATCTTGACTTGATGACAATTCTTATCTTCTTGTCTGCCAAAAACGTCATTGATGACGTCATAATTTGAACAGACTTCAATCATGAAAGTTCTAGGAAATTGTCTCATCTTTCCAGGGTAAAACTTTGAGATCATTTGGACTTCTAGAACTCGAGATATGGGCTGAACACTGAACAGTGTCTGGGCTGCAGGACAGATTCAGACTTCTTCGTTGTTGATACAATTTGGACTTGAAAACGACCTTCTTAGATCTTGGACTCCTCATGAACGTTGTAGGCCTATGTCTTAGCTTTCCATCCATATAAGGTAGACCTAAATCCGAGATCTACAGCTCCAGATATGACCCGATTACCAAACAGTGTTCCAGTTTGGACCGCACCAAAGATCTCTTTTCTAAGTTTGGCCATCTCTTTGTCCTTTCAATTTCGTACTTCAACTCATCAATCAATTCTTTCATTTATGTGATAGGCCTGCATTTAAGATGAACATTTACCATAAATTAAAGGTATCTTATATTATTAGATATGTTATTATAAAACATGCTTTAGTTAAGGAGTTATTGATACTTCAAGTGCAAAATGATGATATAAAACCTTGATAAAAATACACTTTTAAGTACTAATCACACCCCCAACCAGCTTATTACTAGTCCCTAGTAATCAAAGCATTAAAATAGAAAAACAATTTGCAAATTCCACAAAGCAAGGCATTCATCATTCAACTTCCATTAATCTATCCAGATAAACAAACTCTCATTAAATTTTATATATCTCGCTCAATACCTCTTAAACAAAATAATAATAAACCTTCCTTGTTATGTGCTCAATGTATGAAACATAGATGATGGGGCTTTTATTGGAAGAAAACAATATTTGGTTCTAATGTTTAAGGTTAACTTCCTTGGGTTGAGATTATTATCTTTTTTTTTTTTTTTTTTTTAATATATATACATATAACTTAAAACACAATGCATCTTTAACCCATGTAACGAGCTTTCAGCTAATGACTCCCTGCACCAGTTGATCTTAGGGGTATTAGGTGTTGAGACACCCCTACGAGCTTAGTAACTCGGGTTGAGATATCGATACGTAGATAGTGCAATGTTTGATTCCCTTAAGCTTTTCTCCTTAACCCATGTAACAAGCTTTGGGCCAATAGCTCCCAAGTCGTTGACTTTAGGGTATTAGGTGTTAAAACACCCCTTCGGGCTTAATTGCTTAGGTTAGGGAGGCTACGAAATCAAACTTATCTACGTTTTTATTATCATTATATTTTTTTTGTTTTTTTTTTGTGTTTGTTTTTTGTTTTTTTTTTTTTTTTTGCAAATTATAGACTATCCCTATCCCTTAGTTGTTACCTTTAACAAAAGAACATAAATAATGTAATAATCCAATGTGCAACCCACAATCATATGTTAAAGTGTGTGTGTGAAAATGAAGGTTTAAGAATACTTGTTAAATAAGTATATGAGCGTAATCAAGTGATAACAATGCGAGAGTTTGTAAACCCGAATATTTCAAGAAGTATTCTAATAGGCCTTGTTATGAATATTGCAAATAACCATTGGAAAATGTTTACTAAGATGCGTCTCAAGAGTCACTAAAATTCCTCCTTACTCGCCATCCTAGTAATAACAGCTTTTGTCAAATGGTTTTAAAAACAAAAGCGTTAGTTGGTTAGTTTTTTTTTTTTTTTTATGTCAACTACTACCCTCTCCCCCCAACCAAAACGAGACATTGTCCTCAATGTCATAAGATAGAAAGATAGAGTATAGAAGACATCACCCGAAACAACGAACACCGACAAACCCGAAACACACTTAAACAAATATAAGAAATAACAGAACAAAATACTATGCTAGAAATAAAACCAAAAGACACAAGGATTCACAAACGAAGGCTCAAATCCAATCTAAGCTTTTTACGGCTTTCTCGTAGTTGACCAATTTATGCGACTCATGGAGGGATCAATTACGAGGATGAAAGATTGTAGTTTGTCGATCAATTGTTCACAAGTAGCAGCAGAGATTATGATTTGTCGTGCCGAAGATGTTAGAAATTCCCTGTTCCACGCCTTGATCAAGAAAAGACAACAAAGTATCATAAAAACCATTAACATTGAGCAAACCTATAGGTTTATGGTGAATGTGAAGTTGGGCCCAAGAGGAAATATGAAAGATCTCTTCCAATGTGCCCGGACCACCTGGTAAGGCAATGAAGGCATCAAAGATGGTTAAACATTGTATTCATTCGATCAAACATTGTGGAGACCCGTAGTTCCTCTCCAATTGTTCTTCCAATGATGTCCCCTTTTGCTAAAGCTTCGGGGACGACCCCCAAAACTTGACTTCCTCCTAAAAATGCAGCTATTGACACACCCCCCATTAACCCAAGGTCGCCTCCCCCATAAACTAAATGAATCTTTCTCTCGCCTAGGACCCGACCAAGATGATTTGTTGCTTCTAAAAATGCTATTTCCTTCTGATTGTGCATCAAAAGTATCATTAAGTCTCTTATTTTACATATGTATTTATTATTTTTATTTGGGTTTTTTATAATAATTGATGTGCTTTTAGTAATGAAGTTTCTTTTAATGTCTCGATAGGTTTTTGGAGCTTAAATGAATTATTTCAGAAAATTCAACGTCGGAATTCGGAACAAAGAATTGAAGAGAAATTTAGTTGAAGATTGAAGCAAATCTTGGTTTAAATAAGTGCTCCAAATTTGCCCCAAAAATCAATTCTAGTCCAATTCTAGAAAAGAATATCATATGATCTATTTCAAGCCCAAACATGCCTTATGTTGTGTGCAAACTTCAACCATCAAACACTCAAGGTTTTAATGTCAATCTTAGCCCAAATAATAGGTACATTTGTATCCTTATTTGATGCTTAAATTCAGCCCCAAATCAGCCCCAAATCAGCCTCCAAATCAGCCCAAGCACCATCCATGATCTTACATGTCCACACAACAAATAACATTTGATTTATTTTGGATAATTCATTGATCCAAGAGGGCAAGCACATGGATGGAAAGCTGGAGGGGACATTGTCACATTATTTTGGGTCAAAAAGAAGAAAGAGACAGCTCACAAAGAAGGAAGAAAAACGTGCACCAAAGTGTTCTCCAAGCTGTCCTGATTTGATTTTCCAGAACACCTTTCGGTGTTTTGCCCATAACTTTCGACTCAGATGTCCAAATGAGCTGTTCTTTAATGATCTGGAAAGCTAACAGAATGGCCTATAAATATGTATCTAATAGCCATCTCCAGAAGAGGCTTCTAAGAGGGTCGAATTGCTGTCCAAAGTTAGAGTCAGATTTGTGTCCGAATTTTTACTGCAATTGTGTTGTGTTCTTCTTTATAGATTTCGGTTCTTTAGATTGTAAAACTTATTATTTCAGTTTGATTTAAGTTATTTCATATTTATTAAAGTGTTATTACATATAATCATGGTTGGCTAATCTCCTTCTTGGATCCAAATCAAGGATGATGGTGGTTGAGGTGAGTTCTTTAATATATGAATGAATCTTAATGTCTATCTTTTCATTTTCTTTATGAATGTTTATTATTGCAAAGAAATTTTAGAAATCATTTAGGTAATGTTATAATCTTGAATTTTTATGCACAAACCTTAGTTTTGGTATAGAGATTGCTTGATTCAATGTCTTACTTAATATGAAAATATTTGTTCATTCTTAAGCAATAATCAATCTTCATCTTTTTAAACTTCATTGTAATATCTTCCGATCTAATATCACCATCGTTGATATTAGGTTGAGTTATCTTATATATGTTGAAGGAATCACCAATACATCACCATTAAAATTGATTTGGACCAAGACTTACTTTTTCTTGTCATTTAAAATCTATTTACACTTTTTCATCTTTGAAAACAAATCCATCAATTATTTTCAACCAAGTTATTGTTAATTTAATTTCTCTTGAGTTTTTTTTGTTACCTAGCTTAATTTCCAGATCTAGCTCTCTCGTGGATATGACCTCGATCTTACCGAGTTAATTGCTACATCGCACACTCGTGCACTTGCGAGTTAAAACAAGCCGAACATAAAAAGCGGTCAAGCAATTTTGGCGCCAGTTGCCGGGGAGCTAGCAAGCAAAGGTAACACATTTAGTTTTGATTATTGGAAAACAAAAAAAATACATATAAATAAAAAATCAAATGGCTGGTTTTACCGCCTAAAAAAAAATTTGACCTCAACTTTTTGGATATTGGACTGTGGACTAGACTATTAATTGTTGGATTTTGGTTGGTTCAACCATTTTTCTTTTATTGTCTATTCTAATTAGTTTCTAATATTTATTGTTTATATTATAAGGCTGGTTTTACCGCCTCTTGTTTATTTTATTTTATTTTGTTGTTATTATTTTTCTTATATTTATTGTCTCGAAGTGCTTGGCCGGTATTACGCCTTTTGTTCATTTTATTTTATTTTGTTATTTTGCTGTTATTATTTTTCTTATATTTATTGTTTGAAGTGTTTGGCCGGTATTACCGCCTTTTTATTCATGCTTGTTATAATTATCTTTTAATGTTTATTATTCTTATTTTTTTTATATTTATTGTCTGAAGTGCTTGGCTGGTATTACCGCCTTTTTATTCATGCTTGTTATAATTATCTTTTAATGTTTATTGTTGTTAATATTGCTTATTAGTTGGAGAATTTCTTAATTTGTTGTATTTTTATTTTTGAGCTATTACTTTATCTTTTACGTTTCATTTACTTTTATTTGCAATCTTCTTTTTCTTTTTCTTTGTTTTTCCTTTCCTTTCGTATTCATATAATTGTTATATTATTATTATTTTTTTTTTTTTTTATCATGGCTAATGTTGAAGATGTAGAGGGTGAAGGGAGTGTTCAAGGTAATGGACCTCCACAATTCAATGATCAACCTAATTTTCGAACTCTTAGAGAGTATCTTCACCGGCTAGACAAAGTACACCTTCGTGTATTATCTTACCTCTTAACCAACAAGCTTTCAATTTGAAACCGGGCATGATTCAACTTCTTCCCACATTTCACGGTATGGATTCCGAAAATCCATACATACACATTAAAGACTTTGAAGAGGTATGTAATACTTTTATTGATAGAACATGCACCGAGGAAACTATTCGTCTTAAATTGTTCCCATTCTCTCTAAAGGATAAAGCCAAGCTTTGGCTAAACTCCTTACGTCCTAGGTCTATAGGTACATGGAGAGAAATGCAAGCTGAATTTTTGAAAAAATACTTCCCCACTCATAGGACGGCAGCCTTACAACGTCAAATGATGAATTTTTCTTGTAGTCCAAATGAGTCATTTCACCAAGCTTGGGCAAGGTTCAAAGACTTGTTAAATGCATGCCCCCACCATGGTTTTGAGATGTGGAGGTTAGTGAGTTTCTTCTATGACTCTCTTACCGCTGATTTTAAAAAGCTAGTGTCAACCATGTGTAATGGTGAGTTTTATAACAAAGAACCAAGTGAAGCCTTTGATTTTTTTGATCAATTGGCTGAAAACACAAAGCAATGGGAGACTTCTCTCCCACTTCATGTTGAGTCTAGAAACACCATTTCTCATTCAAGTGGGAAGTTCCAATTAAAAGAGACCGATGACCTCAATGCTAGATTAGCCTCATTGGCTAGGAAAGTAGAGTCTCTTGAGATTAAAAAAGTGCATGTCATGAGTGAACAACAAGAGGAAAGTTGTGTTGTTTGTGAGAGCAAAGGGCATAGGACAACCGAGTGTCCTACCATTCCAGCCTTCAAGGAAGTGCTATATGGCCAAACTTCGATTCAAGTAATGTTAGAAAGCCATTTTCAAACCAAGTAGGCAATCCCTACTCGAGACCTACAATCCTGGATGGAGGAACCACCCAAATTTTGGATGGAGAAATGAGGGCCCTTCAAGTACCTCAAACATTTCAACCTCCACCCCAACCATTTCATGCTCCCACACATAACACATACCAACCACCTCATAAGAGATCCCTAGAGGATACTCTTCAACAATTCATGCAAACACAAGGAGGAATCAACAACCAAGCTTACAAATTTCAAGACCGGACCAATAGGACCTTAGATGACATTCGAAGTCAACTAACCAAGTTGACTCAATCACTAAGTATTCAAGAGAAGGGAAAGATTCCAGCTCAACCAATGCCAAATCCTAGAGGTCGGTACACATGAGTGAATCCTCATCTAGTGAACCTTCAAATCATGAACAAGTCCAAGCCATCACTACCCTTAGAAGTGGAAAGATTGTTGACAAAGCTATAGGTTCCGAGATTCCTAGAGGTATTGTGGAGGAGAAATCTAAGGAAAGTGAAGAGGAAATCAAAACACAAGTGACAAATGAGAGCTTGAGTGACAAAGAAGGTGAGATAAATGAGAAAGAGATGAGTGAGAAAGGAGATGATTCAAGAAAAATTGGAGTCAAAGTGAGTGATTTAGAATTTGTTCCTAAAGCACCATTTCCACAAAGGTTAGGGAAACCTAAACATGATCTTATGAACTCGGAAATCTATGAATTGTTCAAACAAGTGAAAGTCAACATTCCACTCCTTGATGCAATTAAACAAGTCCCATCTTATGCAAAGTTCCTCAAGGACTTATGCACATCAAAAGGAGATTGAATGTAAAAGAAAGAGCCTTTCTAACCGAACATGCTAGTGCCATCATCCAGCTTTAAGACCCCTCCCAAATACAAAGATCCCGGTTGTCCTACCGTTTCATGCATTATTGGAAGTCATAAGATAGACCAAGCTTTGTTGGATTTAGGAGCAAGTGTGAATTTGATACCCTACACCGTTTACGAACAATTAGGTTTAGGAGAAATCAAGCCTACTCGAATCACCCTTCAATTAGCCGATAGGTCAATCAAGATTCCCGTGGGTATTGTTGAGGATGTGTTGGTCCAAGTAGATAAATTCTACTTTCCTGTTGATTTTGTAGTGCTAGACACCGCACCTATTCAAGGTTCTAATGCTCCCATCCCAGTCATCTTAGGTAGACCTTTCCTAGCTACATCCAATGCTTTAATCAACTGTAGGAATGGGGTGATGAAATTGTCTTTTGGGAACATGACTGTGGAGATGAACATATTCAATGTCTCTAAACAAATTGGTGAACATGAGGACATTAGAGAGGTAGATTTGATCCAAACAGTTTGTCAAGAACACTTTGAGAGAGAGTGGATCAAGGATCCATTGGAGAGAACTTTAATTCATGATGAAAGATTTTGTTCTTTGGAATGTGTTGATGAGGAAGTAAGAGAACTCAAGACTTATTTAGATCCAATGCCTATTATGTCAATAGGTCAATGGACCCCATCGTTTGAGCCTTTAATTTCACCCCAAGTGAAAGCCGAGGCATCTCTTGTCCAACCTTATAAACCGAGAAAGGAAGCCTTTACCGAGTGATCTTAAGTATGCATTTCTAGGGGAAGATGAATCATATCCTATTGTGATTTCATCAAAACTTAGCATAGAGCAGGAACAAGAACTTTTGAGAGTGGTGAGAAAACACAAAAAAGCAATTGGGTGGACTATTACTGACTTGAAAGGAATTAGCCCTCTTTTATGTACACATAGAATCTATCTTGAAGAAGAGGCTAAAACCGTGAGGCAAATGCAAAGACGATTGAACCCAAACATGAAGGAAGTAGTAAGATGTGAAGTGCTTAAGCTACTTGATGCGGGTATCATTTACCCCATTGCAAACTCAAAATGGGTTAGTCCAACCCAAGTTGTCCCTAAAAAACTGGAGTCACGGTAGTGAAGAATGAAAATAATGAGCTAGTACCAACTAGAATCCAAACTGGATGGCGTATGTGCATTGATTATCGTAAGTTGAACATGGTGACTAGGAAGGACCATTTTCCGCTTCCATTTTTAGACCAAGTGCTTGAAAGAGTAGCCGGAAGAGCTTTCTATTGTTTTCTTGATGGATACTCGGGTTACAACCAAATTGAGGTTTCTTTAGAAGACCAAGAAAAAACCACTTTCACTTGTCCTTTTGGTACCTATGCTTATAGAAGAATGCCTTTTGGCTTGTGTAATGCACCACCACTTTTCAAAGGTGTATGATGAGTATCTTTAGTGACATGGTGGAAATTTTTTTGGAAGTTTTCATGGATGATTTTTCAGTTTATGGGGATTCTTATGAGTTGTGTCTAATGCATTTGGAAAAAGTTCTTGAAAGGTGTGAAGAGAGCAATCTTGTACTCAATTGGGAGAAGTGTCATTTTATGGTGACACATGGCATTGTCTTAGGTCACATTGTCTCTTCAAAAGGGATAGAGGTAGATAAGTCAAAGGTTGAAGTCATTCAAAAATTACCTACCCCTAGGACTCGTGAAAGATGTGAGATCCTTTTTAGGACACGGTTGGTTTTTACCGAAGATTCATTCATTCTTTTAGTACCATTGCCAAACCATTGTGTAACTTGTTGTCACAAGATGTTCAATTTGATTGGACATCAAAATGTCAAGAAGCTTTTGAAAAGCTTAAAGGGTTGTTGACCCATTGCACCAATCATACAAGCTCCCGATTGGTCTTTACCATTTGAACCGATGTGTGATGCTAGTGATTTTGCGGTAGGGGCTGTTTTAGGACAAAGAAAAGATAAGAAACCTCATGTCATTTATTATGCTAGCAAGACTTTGAATGATGCTCAATTGAATTACACTACAACCGAAAAAGAACTTCTAGCCGTAGTATTTGCATTGGACAAGTTTAGGTCTTATTTGGTTGGATCTCTTGTTATTGTTTTTACCGATCATGCAGGCATTGAAATACTTGCTCACAAAACAAGATGCCAAGCCACGTTTGATTCGATGGATCCTCCTACTCCAAGAGTTTAACCTTGAAATTCGAGATAAAAAGGAGTAGAGAATGTAGTGGGCGATCATTTGTCCCGTCTTTCAAGCTATGAGACCACAATTGATGAATCTCCAATAAATGAATTCTTTGTCGATGAAAATTTATTTTGTGCATCTTGTTTCCTACATTGGCTCTCCATGGTATGCTTTGACATAGCAAATTACCTAGCCACAAGTCGATTCCTTCTCATTGGTCTAAACTTGACAAACAAAAATTCTTGCGCAACGTGCGTACCTTTTTTGGGATGACCCCTACCTATTTAAATACCGCCCGACCAAATTGTTAGGCGGTGCATCCCGATCATGAAATTCCAAGTGTCATTAATTTTTGTCATGCATTAGCCTGTGATGGGCATTTCTCTTCCAAGAAAACCACCGCCAAGATCTTGCGGTGTGGTTTTTATTGGCCCACCATGTTCAAAGATGTCCATGCCTTCGTGTTGCATGTGACCGATGCCAACGACTAGGTAACCTTACTAGGCGTAACATGATGCCCCTAAACCCCATTCTTGTTTTGGAAATATTTGATTGTTGGGGGATTGATTTCATGGGACCTTTTCCAAGTTCATTTGGTTACCAATTCATCCTTGTAGCTGTTGATTATGTGTCTAAATGGGTGGAGGCCATTGCATCTCGAACTAATGACCATCGAGTTGTGGTCAAATTCTTGAAAGAAAATATTTTCTCTCGTTTTGGCATGCCCGGGCTATGATTAGTGATGGGGGTAAGCATTTTTGTAACAAGCCCGTTGGGATTTTGATGAGAAAATATGGTGTAATTCACAAGGTCGTACCCCCTATCATCCACGAGACTAGTGGCCAAGCCGAGTTGGCAAATAGGGAGATCAAGAATATTCTAGAGAAAACAGTCAATCCAAACCGTAAAGATTGGTCCCTACGACTAGTTGATGCTTTGTGGGCATATCGCACCGCTTATAAGACCTCTTTAGGAATGTCTCCTTATAGGCTAGTTTATGGAAAGCCTTGTCATCTCCCTGTTGAGATTGAGCACCGTGCATATTGGGCCATCCGGCAATTCAATGATAATGAAAATGAGGTTGGCAAAAACAGAAAGCTTCAATTGGATGAATTAGAGGAGCGAGAAATGATGCATTTGAAAATGCAAAAATTTCAAAACATAAGATGAAAGCTTTGCATGATAAACACATTTTTAGAAAATCCTTTCATGTTGGTCAAAAGGTTCTCTTGTATAATTCACGATTACATCTCTTTCCGGGAAGTTAAGGACAAAATGGATTGGTCCATTTGTGATTAAATCCATCTCCGAGCATGGTGCATTTGAGGTAGAAAATCCTAAGAATGGAAATGTTTTCAAAGTAAATGGTCATCGATTGAAACCTTATCTTGAAAACTTTGTGGTGAAGTTGAGACATTGGATCTTGAAGATCCAATACCATTGTAGTATCGAAGTAATGAGTTTTTATTTTTATTTTTATTTTTTTTTTTCATTTTTTTTTCATTTTTCTTTTTCTTTTTCTTCCATCTCTTATATTTTCTTGTTCATGCATTAGGGACAATGCATTATTTTAAGTTGGGGGGTGTGAGGTTCTTTATTTTCAAAAAAAAAAAAAAAAACATCAATGTTTTCTTTTAGTTGTGATATGCGGGTAAAAAAAAAAATCAAGCAAGAAGTCGCCTCATGTCCAATTCAATCGAGACATTCATCCTTGAGAACAAAAGGGGAGTAACAGTTTTCTAATCTTTATACTTTTCTTCTCTTTCTTTTTTACATTGAGGATAATGAAAAACTTAATTTTAGATATTTGATTATGTTGAATGCTTGAGATAACCATGCTTGTTAAAAAAAAAAAAAAAAACTTGCATTCGTATGTGAATGAGACTTGTTTAAGATCAACATTACATTTTTGGATTCATTATTGTGTTGAACATTGCATGCTTTAATTTGGGATAGATAATATCTTATAAAGCAAGATATAGCATACTTTTTTCTTAAGATTATTGAAGTACATCTTTCCTTGTAAAAGTTGTGTGAGTTGTGTGATTATGCATGAAAGATGAGTGTGATGCTTTACTTGTGATTATCCCTTTTGATCTAGTCCTAAACAAGGTTTAAGTAAATAGAGTAATCATTATTACACAAATGTGTACAAAGTTCTATCTACTCCAATGTTTTGAGTTGCTCAGTAACTAGGGGTATTCATCACAAATGTTTATCTTTACGTCAAACGGCAGCTTGAAATATGAGTATGCAAAGCACTTTAAGTTTGTGACTTTGTGAGTAACCGGGTGCATTCATCACAAATGTTTGTATTCGCGTCAAAAGGGAAGTGACCACTTAAAGAAAAAAGAATGAATAATATCATCAAAAAAAAAAAAAAAAAAAAAAAAAAAAAAAAATATAGATACTTCTCTAGTTTGCTACCTTGTTTGTAGTAGTGAGAAGGGAAGATTACAAGTTGAGTTTTCGCGTGAATCAATTATGTTGGTTGCATGATAAATACGATTGAATTTGGAATTTTGTATGGATGTTTGATTTAGAGAATGTGAGTATGCTTATTTTTTTTTATTTGCTATTGTGTACACTAAGTTAAAGATACCAATGTTTGCATGATAGGTCCTTTAAGTGTGATGAGTCAAGCCTAATTATGTTATTATTATTCTTTTTATTTCAAAGGTTTTATGTTTAGTTTTGCTTGAGGACTAGCAAAATCTAAGTTGGGGGGTGTGATTGTGCATCAAAAGTATCATTAAGTCTCTTATTTTACATATGTATTTATTATTTTTATTTGGGTTTTTTATAATAATTGATGTGCTTTTAGTAATGAAGTTTCTTTTAATGTCTCGATAGGTTTTTGGAGCTTAAATGAATTATTTCAGAAAATTCAACGTCGGAATTCGGAACAAAGAATTGAAGAGAAATTTAGTTGAAGATTGAAGCAAATCTTGGTTTAAATAAGTGCTCCAAATTTGCCCCAAAAATCAATTCTAGTCCAATTCTAGAAAAGAATATCATATGATCTATTTCAAGCCCAAACATGCCTTATGTTGTGTGCAAACTTCAACCATCAAACACTCAAGGTTTTAATGTCAATCTTAGCCCAAATAATAGGTACATTTGTATCCTTATTTGATGCTTAAATTCAGCCCCAAATCAGCCCCAAATCAGCCTCCAAATCAGCCCAAGCACCATCCATGATCTTACATGTCCACACAACAAATAACATTTGATTTATTTTGGATAATTCATTGATCCAAGAGGGCAAGCACATGGATGGAAAGCTGGAGGGGACATTGTCACATTATTTTGGGTCAAAAAGAAGAAAGAGACAGCTCACAAAGAAGGAAGAAAAACGTGCACCAAAGTGTTCTCCAAGCTGTCCTGATTTGATTTTCCAGAACACCTTTCGGTGTTTTGCCCATAACTTTCGACTCAGATGTCCAAATGAGCTGTTCTTTAATGATCTGGAAAGCTAACAGAATGGCCTATAAATATGTATCTAATAGCCATCTCCAGAAGAGGCTTCTAAGAGGGTCGAATTGCTGTCCAAAGTTAGAGTCAGATTTGTGTCCGAATTTTTACTGCAATTGTGTTGTGTTCTTCTTTATAGATTTCGGTTCTTTAGATTGTAAAACTTATTATTTCAGTTTGATTTAAGTTATTTCATATTTATTAAAGTGTTATTACATATAATCATGGTTGGCTAATCTCCTTCTTGGATCCAAATCAAGGATGATGGTGGTTGAGGTGAGTTCTTTAATATATGAATGAATCTTAATGTCTATCTTTTCATTTTCTTTATGAATGTTTATTATTGCAAAGAAATTTTAGAAATCATTTAGGTAATGTTATAATCTTGAATTTTTATGCACAAACCTTAGTTTTGGTATAGAGATTGCTTGATTCAATGTCTTACTTAATATGAAAATATTTGTTCATTCTTAAGCAATAATCAATCTTCATCTTTTTAAACTTCATTGTAATATCTTCCGATCTAATATCACCATCGTTGATATTAGGTTGAGTTATCTTATATATGTTGAAGGAATCACCAATACATCACCATTAAAATTGATTTGGACCAAGACTTACTTTTTCTTGTCATTTAAAATCTATTTACACTTTTTCATCTTTGAAAACAAATCCATCAATTATTTTCAACCAAGTTATTGTTAATTTAATTTCTCTTGAGTTTTTTTTGTTACCTAGCTTAATTTCCAGATCTAGCTCTCTGTGGATATGACCTCGATCTTACCGAGTTAATTGCTACATCGCACACTCGTGCACTTGCGAGTTAAAACAAGCCGAACATAAAAAGCGGTCAAGCACCTTCCTAGGACTGGATCCACCGAAAACACAAATATTTTTGATGTGATAACTTGAGGGACCTGCCATTTCTACACACTTCTATATCTGTCTAATGTAAGGGTTGAGTAGAAATGAGGGGAAGGAAGAGAAGATTTTATAGATGAGAAATTGAAGATGCAATCATACCACCTATATGTAGGCCAAATTGGAGTCTCACACATCTCTCTCTCTCTTTATTTATTTATTTTGAAAAAGCATGTGTATGTACAGGTAGTTGTGATTGTGGCTCACATCTTCCCTTGGTTTTACGTCCAAGAACGGCTTAAACGCCCTCTATGGGTCGGGGATAGGCTTCCCATCCAGTTTTCTTAAAAAGCGGCAAACAGGGTCTTTTTTAGTCGATTCCCAAGACTAAGTCTATCATGTTCTTTATGAAAATGGGGCCATAAATCATGAATTGCACGATGCACATCTCCACTAGGATGCGTCTCAAGGGTCAACAAAAGATTATCTAAAGACCCCTTACTCGGGCCATCCTTAATGAATTGTATTTTATCTTCACGGTTTATAGATACCATTCCTAAAGAACGACATGTTGCATTACAAGTCCATCTGGCACATACGTGACAGACTTTCGATCGTTTTGCACGACGTTTCTTTGCAAAAGTGCTTTTACCTGTTCCAGGCATGTGTGAAATGAAAGAATTGGAGGACTCACACGATAATCGAACCTTTGCTTCAATCAGCCAAACGAATATCTTCGGGAATGCCATGATTCATTAACAACTTCAATCTTGCACACCTAGCACGGTAAATTTTTGTAATCGCATTTTGAGGCAGAGCGGGAAAGTACTTTTTTAATTTTTCAAGAGTGGTGTCCATTTTCAAATGAGAATTGGAGAAGAGAGTCAAAGAAGGGAGAAAAAGCAAAGTATTGCACAAATATACGAGATATCGTTATTATGGGAAACTGAAAGAACCGATCTGAAGTCACGGAGTACCTTTATCCGCCATTTGACCGGGGTGAGAGAGACTAACAAAACAAAATTCACACCAAAAAGAAACACAAAACAATGTGAGAAAAACAAAATAATCAACCTTTATCTATAGGATCATTCAAACCAATGGATTCATTTTCACTAGGAAAATTATCAAAGTAAGTTTTCAAACGATGTCCATTTCCCTTAGAAACATTGTCATTCTTTGGATTCTCAATATCAAAGGCCTCATAAGGATACATATGTTTCTCAATAAATGGACCGCTCCATCTTGATCTTAGTTTTCCAGGAAATAAATGGAGTCGAGAATTATAAAGCAAAACTTTTTGACCAGTATCAACTTTTTGACAATTTTCACAAGTTTTGCGGAATGCATGTGTGTCCTTGAACATGGTGGGCCAATAAAATCCATTTTGTAAGATTTTTGCGGTTGTCTTTCTTGATGAGAAATGGCCCCCACATGCCTCGGAATGACAAAATTTAATGACACTACTTACCTCATTGTCGGGAATGCATCTTCGAAATATTTGATCGGGACAATATTCGAATAAGTAAGGGTCATCCCAATAAAATTTCTTCACTTCGTTCAAAAACTTACCTTTGTCTTCGATACTCCGGTGAGTTGGCAAATCTCCCGAGGCAAGAAAATTGATATTTTTAGCAAACCAAGGCATTGAACTAAGAGAAAGTAAGGATTCATCAGGAAAGTAATCATCGATTGGTGTGATGTCGGATGTCGAATCTGTTGTCACTTTTGACAAAAGATCCGTATCAACATTTTCGGTGTCTTTTTCATCCGTGATTTCTTCCGAGAATAAATCATTTGCAGATCTTCAGATTCATCCAATTCAATTTTACTCAAAGTAGATTCAAGTTGATCATAAACTAATTCTTCAATAGAATCTACTTCTTGTAAATCATTATCATCTCCAGGTTGCTTGCAAATGTTGAAAATATTCATCTCCAATGTCATGTTTCCAAAAGATAGCTTCATCAGTCCGTTCCTACAATTAATCAACGCATTAGAAGTTGCAAGAAACGGACGTCCTAAAATAACAGGAAATGAATTACATGCTTCAATAGGTTGTGTGTCCAAGACAATAAAATCCACATGATAAATGAATTTATCAACTTGTACTAACACATCTTCAACTATTCCTCTAGGCACTTTTACAGATCTATCGGCAAGTAAAAGAGTTACGAAGTTGGTTTTAACTCACCTAGATTGAGACTTTGAAAACCGAATATGGAAGTAAATTCACACTAGCTCCAAGATCAAGTAAGGCTTTTTCAATTTTATGCTCTCCAATAAAGCAAGAAATTGTAGGACAACCAGGGTCTTTATATTTCAAAGCATTATTGTTTTGAAGAATAGCACTTACTTGTTCGGCTAAAAAGGCTTTCTTTTTCACATTCAGTTTTCTCTTCACAAAGTGCACGGATCTTTAAAAAATTTAGCATAAGAAGGAACTCGTTTAATAGCATCCAACAAAGGTATATTGATCCTTACCGTTTGAAAGTTTCAAATATTTCGAGTTGTGATTGACTTTCCTTTGTTTTGTCATGGCATGAGGAAATGGAAGTCTTGGCGGGGAATCAGTCTTTTCTTTGTAATGATCAGATTCAACCCCTTCCTTACCCTCAGAGATTGACTCATCATCATTCTCACAAGGTTCAAGAATGGGTTTTTCAATAACCTTACCACTACGAAGAGTGATGACCGATTTTACATGATCCATGTGTTGGCTTCCCGAACTACTTGCATTCGCATTGTATTGCCCCTTTGGATTTTGTTGTGGTTGAGATGGAAACTTACCTTTCTCTTGAAGCCGAGAGCGGATGTCAATTTTGCAAGAGTATCTTTAAAATCTGTCATGCTTTGAGCAAGTTGAGTGTTAATTGCCTCTTGCTTTTCCATAAATGCATGCAATGTTTCCTCAAGATTTCTTCTAGGAGGTGGAGCATAAGGAGGTGCATATCCATGAGAATTTTGGAAATTATGGTGTGCTTGAAACGGTGGTTGTGAAGTTTGTGCATTATTGTTATCACTCTTCCAATTGAAATTTGGGTGATTTCTCCAACCAGGGTTGTATGTTTGCGAATATGGGTTATGGTTGGGACTTTGAAAACTGTTTAATGCATGGGCTTGTTCATGGAGACATTCTTTAAAAGAAGGCAAGGTTGGACAGTCATTGGTTGAATGTTCGTTGGTTTCACAGATTTGACACACAATGTCTTGAACAGATTTTAGTTGACCACTTTTTTTCAATTCTAGTGCTTCGACTTTTTTAGCTAAAGATGCAAACTTGGCTTGGAGGTCATGATCTTCCCTAAGGTTGTACATACCCCCGCTAGATGTATAAGGTTGGGTTTTACTTGGTGCCTCATAAGTACTGTGGTGTCCCAATTTTGTGCATTTTCAGCTAGCAAATCTAAGTACTCCATTGCTTCATTAGGGTCTTTATCTTCAAAAGTTCCATTGCACATCAATTCAACCATTTGCCTATCTCTAGGAGTTAACCCTTCATAAAAATGTGAAACTAATCTCCATGTTTCAAAACCATGATGGGGGCAAGTATTAAGCAAGTCTCGATACCTATCCCAACATTGATAAAATGTTTCTCCTGGTTTTTGAGAGAAAGTAATGATTTGTCTTTTGAAAGAGTTCGTTCTGTGAGATGGAAAAAACTTCTTTAAAAATTGTTGTTGCATATCATCCCAAGCACGAATGGATCCAGGTCTCAAATTTTGTAGCCATGTTTTAGCCTTTTCTTTTAATGAAAAAGGAAAAAGCTTCAATCTAATGGTGTTCATGCTACAATTTGAGTCATTATAGGTGTTGCAAACCTCCTCAAATTCCTTTAAATGCAAGTATGGATTTTCTAAATCTAAGCCATGAAAAGATGGTAAAAGTTGAATAATGCCTGTCTTAAAATTAAAATGAGATGCATCTCGGTGGAAAAACTATGCATGAGGGTGCACTTGTTCTTGTGGGATTCATGTGGTCTCTAAGAGTTCTAACCCGAATATTCTCATTATTCTCATTATGAAGCGATTGGTTATCTTCTTCACCATATTTTCCGAAAATGATGAGGATACCCTACAAATTCTACCACTTAATGTACGTGACCACACTCTCATGCACGTGTAAGAAGAGAATAAAAAGAAGAAGAAAACAAAAGAAAAAGAAACAACACAAAAGAAACAAAGTTAAATACAATAAAAGTAAAAAGAGAAAATAAAATAAATACTATAATTTGTACAAGAATTTACCTCCCAGAACGGCGCCAAAAACTTGACACGACCAAAAGATTGATGTCTTCTCCCAAGTGCGGGAGTGTCGAAGTAATAAATAACCAGTAAGACCAGGGTCGAACCACGAGGAGGTTAATTGTATAAATTATAGATAACAATAATACAACAACAATAATAACAATAATAGTAGTAGTAGTAGTAGTAAAGAAGAAGAAGAGAAATAAGTTGATGAGAACTTTGAGATGCAATATTAACGTAAGGATTAAACGATGATAACGACAAATGTCAAGGTTAGAGGATCCACTAATGGTACGTCAAACAAGTATAGTATAAACTCTTATTATTCAATTGGAAACCACACACAAAGGAGGTTCCAATCGGATTATAAATTATTAACATGATTACATTAGTTATCTTATTCGAATAATGCTAATACTTGTAAATGTTGTCGGGCATTCATGATTATAACTTATGTTAACAACAAATCAAGTTCCTTTCATAGCTCGGTGTCGGTTATACCATACGGTATGGGCTATGAAAGTGCCAAGTATTTGTTGTACCAAGTGTTATACAACATAAATCTAGATTAACCATTTAACAAGCAAAGTATTAAAAGTGAACAAGATAACAAATATAAAGCATGTTAGTATCCAACATTAAGGTCCATGTTAAGTTTATATTATACTTATTCTTACACCATTAGTGTACCCTTTTCACCTTGACATAATTAACTTAGTTAAACATAATGAAAGAAAGAAACATAAATAAACAAGGAAAGGAAATGAAAAACATAAGCAAAAGATTAATATAAGCAAAACTTAAGCATTACAAAATATAAAGAGAGAGCAAGAGCATGATCTTGATCTGAAAACCAAGATGCCTAAATACATGGCAAATGCCTCCTTTTATAGGCCAAAATTCGGAACTATTGATTTGTTGACTAATTGATGAATGGGTGGCCACATCTTGACTTGATGACAATTCTTATCTTCTTGTCTCGCCAAAAACGTCATTGATGACGTCATAATTTGAACAGACTTCAATCATGAAAGTTCTAGGCAATTGTCTCATCTTTCCAGGGTAAACATTTGAGATCATTTGGACTTCTAGAACTCGAGATATGGGCTGAACACTGAACGATTGTCCGGGCTGCGGGACAGATTCAGACTTCTTCGTTGTTTCTACAATTTGGACTTGAAAACGACCTTCTTAGATCTTGGACTCCCATGAACGTTGTAGGCCTATGTCTTAGCTTTCCATCCATATAAGGTAGACCTAAATCCGAGATCTGACTCCGGATATGACCCGATTACCAAACAGTGTTCCAGTTTGGACCGCACCAGAGCATCTCTTTTCTAAGTTTGGCCATCTCTTTGTCCTTTCAATTTCAGTACTTCAACTCATCAATCAATTCTTTCATTTATGTGATAGGCCTGCATTTAAGATGAACATTTACCATAAATTAAAGGTATCTTATATTATTAGATATGTTATTATAAAACATGCTTTAGTTAAGGAGTTATTGATACTTCAAGTGCAAAATGATGATATAAAACCTTGATAAAAATACACTTTTAAGTACTAATCATCCAACACCCATTCTTGAATACACTTTTAAGTACTAATCATCCAACACCCATTCTTGAAAAAATATGTATTAAATTTTGGCAAGAATCAAATTTTGAATTTCGCGGCGCCTAACCTTAGTAAGATTTGCCTCGTGCCTAGAATTGAGAATAAATATGGGTTGTAAGTATATCTTTATATTCTTAAGGGATCATTGAAATGCCTTAAGGATCATGTGGAGAATGGAGTTATTGCACTGTGGAGATGAAGTCAAATCCTTTAGAGAGTTGAGGGGTTGTTGTCTTATGGAGATCGCATTAATTCTCGTTCTTTGAGGTCTTGTCAATCCTATATTTTTGAGAGTGTGCAATCGCACAAAGGGAGACCATGTCAATTTCTTCTAAGGTAAATTATGCAATCGCACTAGGGAGACAAAGTTGATCCATTCCTAGGTGAATTGTGCAATCACCTTTGGAAAGACTGAGTCAATCCTATCGTTGGTGAACTGTGCAATCGCACTGGAGATACCGAGTTTAATCTTTGCCATTGTATAAAACTCATCGATAATATTTATAGGTATAGTCATCGGTAATATTTAAATTATGACTTAAGCAACCCCCATCTCCTCCTCCTTTATTTCTTCTTCTTCCTTTATTTTTCTCTATAAATAGCAGTAGAACCCCCCCTCATTTTATGACAAATCAAACTCTCATCACCACAAATTCAATTACCCCAACACTCAATATGTCAACTCTCTGTTATGGTTTATTTTTTTTAATATTTCCAGCATCAAGTAAGCAAAACTATCAATTTTTTGTTTGAACTCAATTTTAAAATGTTAATTTTTATATGGCATCTTGATGTATTATACGTAGTTTGTTTGTGTGTTTATTTGTTTTATAGCTTTTTCACATAGAAATTTGTTGTATGAATGTATGATTTGTGCATGTTAAGGTTTGTTTGAGATTTTGAAAAATTATATTTGTTTGTAATTTGTTGAAATTGATTTTAGTTTTGTGATCTAGGTGTTTTGTAATGAAATAAATAATGCCTTGTTTAATGAGTATGTTTTATATTTTGTCAATTTTATTGTTGAGTTAAAAATTTTGGTAAATGTGGAGGAATTTAGATTTTTATAAAATATTGATAATGATTTAATTGTACTATTAAAATAGATTGAATAAGTTTGAGTTAAACCAGTGTTAACTAATTTATTTAGTTCACATAATTAATTAATACATGTTATCATCAATAGTCTATATAGGTTTGATATAAGTAATGGATAATCGTTTTTGGATGGATCGAGTTTCACCCAAAGGGTTGTGCAAGATGGATTATTGTAATGGGATTGAGGGTTTTATTAATTACGTACTATATAATCCGAGAAAAATTAGTGAAGGCAATATTAGATATCCATGTTAGAGGTGTAAAAATAAAAAAATTTCTCGATCCAGATATAATAACGGTGTATCTTCTACAAAAAAGATTTCATAAAAAAAATACTTGTGTTGGTTTGCACACGGATAATCATATGTTCCTTACGAGAATATGATAGAAAACATGGTTGGGTCAACGTTTAGTTCTAGCTATGTGCATGGAGTCGTAGATGAAAATAGTAATTCTTATAGAAATATAATTATGGATGTGATGAGAATGAATCAGGGTTATTAAGGTAAATATTTAATTATAGATGAAGAACAAAATGCAGACGCAACCTGGTTTTTTTATCTTTTAAAAAACTCTGACAAACCATTATAGGATGGGTGCACAAATCATAATAAATTATTGGTCGTTGCACAGGTGTTCACCGTGAAGTTAGAACATGGGCTAAGTGAAGTCGGTTACGATAGAGTTGTCGAATGAGCGAGAAACATTTTACCTGTAGGGAATAAGCTAAAAGAAAACTTTTATACTTCTAAACCCATGATGAAACCCATGTAACATTAAATTAAAACTACAAAAAAAATAATAATTCTTATAGAAAAAACATTGTGGCCTCTCTAATAAACTACTATGATGGAATAATAATATTTTTTTTTCAAGATAAGCACGATAATTGAGAGGAAGAGAAAAAAAAGAAAAAAAGAAAAAAAGTAGTTGGATCCAGGTCATGGTTACGCTGCCAACATGCACTGACATGAAAGAGAACTGCTTCCAAGCCAATTCCATCAGCACCAAGAAAGGTCGTCATCGGAGCTCTGAGAAAATCGCACGTGCCGCCTAAATATGATGACCATTCTCACTGCAATAGCCAGCTCCAACATGATTCTACAACCCGATTGGATTTGAAAGTTTTGTCATCTAATGAACAACACACTAGATACTTAAAAAATTAAAGGAACTCGTTTTAATTCAATTTGTAATTCTAGTTTACAAAAATAATATTGACGGATAATTAAATAAAGGTGTTATGTCATGAGATTATATTTTTTTATTTGCACTTATCTTTTAGCATGAGTCTTTGTTTTTCTTTAACAACTCCTTTTAATTAGTATATTTTGATGTATATGATTATCGATTAATTTTATTAAATATAATAATAAAATTTTAATACACATTTCAAAATTTCCATCGTAAACTCAGAATTTAACATTGCACATATGTTTTTTTTTATGCTTAAATTGACTTCTCATCAGGATTATAGCTAGCATAACGCGGGTAACGGGACTAGTGATTTTTAAAGATTGTCTTGATTAGGGATCCACTAGTTAAATAAATCCATATTTGTTTTTTTATATATTAAAAAACATGCACTGTGACTATCCCTAGTCCATAGATAACTTCAAAAGCCCAAAACAACAAGGTATGGGCACAATCTAAATCCTGTTAAAGCAAGCATGTCTCCGGCAACAAAGGCAAAGATTTTCCTTTCAGTTTTATCCACTTTCAATTGCATTTGGGACCAAGGTCGAAAGGAAAAGAAGGCTGCCCCCAGATCTTTGATTGCAGGAACTGCCACAACTAAGTTTGTTACATGATGGGGACGAAGGCTATATTTTCCACTTTCAAGCTTGTTTTGATTTTCGTGGCAAAAAGTGGCTACATCACGGAACATTTATAATTAATAAACAGTAGACTTGACGAAAGGAGTTTCTTTAGAGATAACAAAATAAATTAATATATATTTTTAAAAAAGTTATTTTTCTTCTGGGATTGGTGGGCTTGAGGTATGTTTTTTTTTTTTTTTTGATAATAGTCAAAAGTTTTATTAAAAAAAAACTATAAAAATAATAGCCTAACTTACATTAGATGAACAAATAGAGAAAAGAAAAGCACAAAAGTTATTACATGAAACAGGGAGCACAACAAATGGGGGGAACAAAAAAATCATAAGAAACCAACTCCTCTCTACTGAACAATATTCTCTATATTAAGCTCTAAAGAGCTAGAATCAAGCCTCAACCATAAAGTAATACTTTGGTGCATAATGGAGAAAACGATTTGGAGATTAGAAGCAATGTTATTAAAAATAATGTCATTTCAGTGAAGCCAAAGATTCCAAACAACATATGAGAAAAGAAGCTGTCATGAGAGATTCTACTGCTTGTTTTTAACCATGAAAGACCATTGGTAGCACATATCATTAATAAATTTTAAAAAAATACTGCAAAAACCCCAATTAGAAAGCAGTTTCATTCATATATTTGAAGGGGCTTGACGGATGTGGCTACATCTAAGTGCAATCTACACTTTGCAAAGCTCAAATCAACATTCTTTCCTAATTAATCTACTACAGACCAGCACCTATGATTCCATCACTAAACTTGAAGCCAAAGTTATTCCAAAGACACTAGCTTTATATTCTATGATCTATTGATATTGCTTTTTGTTGATTTATTGCTTGATTTCCTTCCATAAATAGGGCAAATGACTTGCTGAGAATTGGACTCATGCATGGCGAACAAGTTGAGCTGTAGGGTTATGATGAACATGCTAATTACAAGCCATTGTCTTCCATGGAATAGGCAGTGATGGCATTTGTTTTATTTTCCTGAGTTGGAGAAAAACAAATAGACCATAACACTGTTATTCCTTGGAAGATAATGACTCGTGGTTGACACTTGATCTCTCGAGTCCAGTTCAGATTCAAGCTAGCTGCTGTCTGTAAATTCTTTGAAAAGGGTTTGTTTTCTGGCTCACAAAACATTTACAGAATCGCCACCATTACACCTGCAATCAATGGTTGAAACGACATTGTTCTCTAGCTATAAAAGCCAGAGATCGAAAGGTCACATTTGGAAAAGAAAAGGGCAAAACCGAGGGGCTGAGAGGAGAGAAAAGAAGAAAAAAAAACGGGGAGGAGAACAGGAAAAGGATAGGGAAACGAACAAGACAGAGGAGAGCAAATTTTTTGCCCCTGTTTCTTCTCAAAGAAGCAGAGGCGTTCGTGCCTCACGATCGTGAGACACAAACACGGGAAGAAAGGCCATTCTCTGGCTTTATAGAAGCCAGCCAGAGAATGGCACAGAAAAAGGGAGAAGAAAACAGAGAGCAAGAACCAAACAGAAAAGAAAAGGAAAAGTAAAGGAGCAACACAGAGAGGAGGATTGGCTTTGCCATTGCTTTCGTCCCTGCAGACAGAGAAAGACCCAGAATCAAAACAAATTCACAGCAGGCCGGCCTCTTCATCATCTTCTCGGCTTCAAAAGCTGCTGAGAAAACAAAAAGAACACGCAAACAAGTGAGCACAGAAGGAAGATAAAGGGAAGCAGTAGGCGAGAATCCATCAGCGCTGCAAGCATCTTCGGTCTCCAGAAGCAGGTACGCCCGTTTCTTCATTTTGCATTCTTTAAATTTGCAAGAGCACTGTGCGAAGGTAATGAATCACGCGTATAATTTAAGAATCAAGAAGAAGATTGGGAAAAGAGAAGGTTTAAGAAATAACTGCATATCCTTTCACTGAACTCTTTTAGGCTATATATAGATATAGCAGTACAGGTAGGAAAAAATAACAAACATGGCTACAGACTAGGAATGCTGAAAACAGAATAGAACAAACCTGTTGGTGGGAGAAACCACTGGTGGTGGCTTTGAAACACTCAGAGGGGATAAAACACAATGTTTTATTACAACAACAAAAGCTTACAACAACACAAAGAAGCTTAACAATACACGCCCTCTCTTTTTCTCTCTAGTGTCTCTCTCTACTCTCCCACACATAATAGCATAAGCTCAGCTTGCTATTTATACACGAATTCAAAACAAGAAAATTCAACCTTCAAGTGTGAAGGCGGGCGGCCAATGGTGTGAAGGCGGTGGGCTCGGTGGTGGTGTGGGCGGCCGGTGGCTGGTCGGTCACATCTGGTGGTGTATTTGGCCGGTGGTTGCCTTCCTTGACCTTCTAGATTGATTGAGTTTAATACAACAAATCTCCCCTTTAAACTCAATCGAGGGATGTCATGCCAAGCATGAACTTCATTCTGATAAATGTTTCCCTCTTCAATGACTTTGTATTTTTGCACTTTTTCTTTTGCATTCTTCTTTGTCTTATAGACCCATTTGACACCTATTGCTTTCTTGCTTTACGGTGGATAAGTCGGCTTCCAGGTATCATTCTTTTCAATGGCATGCATTTCTTCATCCATTGCTTCTATCTTCTCTTTCGTGATAGCTTTGTTGAAGCTAAGTGGGTCATTATCGCAAAGAAACAAAATAGAGTTGTATCTTCGATGACTGCGTGGCATCGTACAACTCGTCAAGATTTCTCATCCTTCTTGGTCCTTCGATGATGAGGATGTTCTTCTTGGTGTTGATGATGATGCTCCTGGTGTGTTCCTCCTGTTGAATACATGGAATCGTATTCCGGACTTTGTGGTTCTACTTTGGTACTATTGGACCTTACGCGCAACTTGCGGTGGTACTTCTTCATCTTCAAGGATCAAATCAAAGTTGATCCATCTGATCGCTTCTTCATCATCGGTCCATTCCCAAGATTTATCTTCTTCAAAGATAACATCTCTACTCATAATCACTTTCTTCGTGATGGGATTATACGGCTTGTATCCCATCCTTCTTTCACCATATCCGACAAAGATGCATTTCTCGCTTTTATCATCGAGCTTTCTCCTTCTTGCATGCGGGATCTTTGCATATGCCACACAACCAAAGACTCGTAGATGAGTAACACTTGGTTTGTGACCACTCCATGCTTCTTCCGGAGTGACAGATTCCGGAACTTCCGGTGGGGCGCGCGATTCGGTAGATACATTGCACATGATACGGCTTGACCCAAAGTATTGCTTGGGCAACTTCTTTGCTTTGAGCAGACTTCTTGCCATGTCAAGAATCGTGCGATTCTTCCTTTCAGCTACACCATTCAGGTTGTGGTGTATAAGCGGCGTTGTCGATGTCGATGCCTTGTTGTGTACAATAGGCTTCAAAGTCATTTTGTATATTCTCCACCTTGATCGGATCTCACGGTTCGATCATGTAGCCACTTTGCTTCTCCACAATTGCTTTAAAATCTTGAAAACAATTGAATACTTCGACTTCCTCTTGAGAAAGTATATCCACGTCTTTCTACTAAAATCATCAATAAAAGTGAGGAAGTACCTATTTTGTCCAGTCGACATAGGCGTAATTGGGCCACACACATCTGTGTGTACTAACTCCAGTGGCCTCTTTGCTCTCCAGTTGACTTCTTTGGCAAAACTGGATCTGTGATGTTTCTTTGAGGACACAACTCTCACGGACTTCATCCGGATGATCAATGTGAGGCATACCTTTGACCATCTTCTTGCTTGCTAGCATCTTCAAGCTCGTGAAATTCGGATGTCCAAGCCTCGGGTGCCAAAGCCATTCTTCATTGTTGGTGATGGCACTCAAACACCTTCTTTGCATCATACTTTGGATGTTCAAAGGAAACATCCTATTCTTGGACATTTTCACGTAGGCCATTAATCTCTAATTGTTGTCTCTAATTGTCGGATGACAATTCTTCGAGTAAAAAGTATACCCTCTCTCCAAAAGTTGACCTAAGGCGATAGGTTCGCTTTATGGCTGGGACATAATAGACATTGGCGATGTAGGCTGGAATCGCCGTTCTTCAACTTAATTGGGATCTTTGCCTTTACCTTTGAATGGAACCTTTGTGGTATCTCCAAAAGTAACTAGACCTTACTTGGTCTCATCTAGATCACTAAATAACTCTCGGTAGCCGCACATGTGATTCTTGGCTCCAGTATCTAGATACCATATATTTTCTGTTTCTCGCCAATTTCTTGTTGGACAAGAAATGCGGCTTCATCTCTGTCATCCTTCTTTGCATAGTTGGCTTGCTCACGTATCTCCAACGGAGCTTTCATTACGCATTCGGTGCTATAGTGCCCAAATTGATTGCAACTATAACATTGGATATTCCTTTTGTCACGGTTATTGTAACCGCCTCCTCTTCCTCTAGGAGTGAATGCTTGTTGTCCTCGACCTCCTCTAGTGGTGTTTCTACCACCTCTTCCTCTAAAGCTTGTATTCCAAGAACCTCTTCCTTGGAATCTACGGAATCCTCCTCTGGATTGTTGACTTCTGCTTGAGTGGTATATCCACTTGTTGAAGTCTCCCCTTGCTCATATCGTCCTTGAGAGACGGCTTTGCTTGTAAGGCATGCTCGATGGCCTTATCTCCATTTCGCTTTACAATCTTACGCTCATGAGCTTGCAAAGAACTCATAAGTTCATCCACTTGTCAACTTGTCCACTTCCTTGGACTCTTCAATGGCGACAACAACAAAATCAAATTTTGGATCTAGGGATCTCAAAATTTTCTCGATAGATCGAGAATCTATGATGGCTTCTCCATTTCTCCTCATCGATTGACTATCACCATAATCCTTGTGTGATAATCGAAATAGATTCCCGAGGACTTCATTTGCAATAACTCAAATTCACCTCGCAAAGATTGAAGACGAATCTTCTTGATTACGTCGGCACCTTTGTATTTTTGTTGGAGAGCCTCCCATATATCATGTGATGTTTCAGCGGAAGTTATGATCTCGAATGTATCTTCATCAAGACCTTGGTAGATGATGGTATTTGCTTTGTTGTCCTTCTTTCTGTTGACTTTCGGGGCTTGCTTCGTGCCTCTTGTAAAGCATCTTCTTCTTCTTTGGACTCGGTTCATCATAACCATAGTGTACAATCTCCAAACACTCTTGTGAACCAAGGAATGCCTTTAATCGATGCACCAACTATCATAGTTGTCTTTGGTCGGCTTCGGGATGAGTGTTTGTGTACTTTCCGTAGTCATTTTGCTCTTGGAATGACCATATCTCCTTCGGGAGTTGAATTTGGCAAACCGACACTTGTAGATCGATCCGGAATGGTTGAAATAGTCGGGAACCGGTCGACTTTGTAGAAATCGGGTCCGAAAATGGGTGAACCGGTCAAAAAACCAATTCGGGCGTCGGGCGGTTATTTGGGTTGAACCGGGGAATATTCTGTGGAATATTCTATCGGCTCGCGCGGCTTGGATGCGCGCGGTGTACGGCTCGGCTCGATAGGGGAATATTCTCGGGAATATTCTTCGGCGCGGGCCGGAGGCTCGGCTCGGCTATCGGCTTGGAAGCTCGGCTCGACGCGAATATGGCGCGTGTGGACCACTCGTCTTCAACCTCCGGCGCGTCGGGCTGCGCGTGGTCAAACGATGAAGAATCTTCGGGTGGCGCGTGTGGGATACCTTCATCTCCGATCAAGCTGATTTTTGCGGCGGTGAGTTCGTATGGATGAGCTCTACACGGTGGAATGATCAAAACGTGTTTTTGACAACTTTGAAAATTCGGCTATCTCCCAAAATACTTACGTTTTTCGACGAACGGGGCTCGATACCAATTGTTGGTGGGAGAAACCCTTGGTGGTGGCTTTGAAACACTCGGAGGGGATAAAACACAAGGTTTTATTACAACAACAAAAGCTTACAACAACACAAAGAAGCTTAACAATACACGCCCTCTCTTTTTCTCTCTAGTGTCTCTCTCTACTCTCCCACACATAATAGCATAAGCTCGGCTTGCTATTTATACACGAATTCAAAACAAGAAAATTCATCCTTCAAGTGTGAAGGCGGCCGGCGGCCAATGGTGTGAAGGGGGGGGCAGTGGCCAACGGGTGGCCGGTGGCCGGTCGGTCTGGTCAGTGGTGGCCGGGCCGTGGTTGCCTTCCTTGACCTTCTAGATTGATTGAGTTTAATACAACAAAACCGACTCAACGAGACAAATGACTAAATAAAGAAATTAGACTAAGTCTTCCACTTTGCCACTACACGTCGTGGTCACGTCGTGGTCTCTTCCACCTTGCCATTCCACAATTACACATCGTGGTCTTCTCATCCCCGCATGTCATGGTGTGTTAGTGTGCAATCCCCGCATGTCGTGGTCTGCTAATGTGCCACTACGTTCTTGTGAAGTGGTGAAGTGGTACATATCATTCCCTACCCCTTAAGGAACCTTGTCCACAAGGAGGAAGTCTGGATAGGACTTGGAGAAACTCCACTCATTTTCCCAAGTAGCGTCTTCTGCTGGTGCACCCACCCATTTCACCAAAATTTTAGACTTTGGACGATAGTTATCTTTGCGTATCACACGTCGGTCTAAGACAACTTCGGGTTGTGGAAGAACAACTGAAGTAACCGAGACAGGGGAAGTTCGGGAGAGGAAGGAGTAAGCTGGACCCAAATGCTTCCTTAATAAACCGACATGAAAGACATCATGGATTTGAGAACCAGGAGGTAAGGCCAATTTGTAAGCCACCAAACCGACCTTCTCCAAGACTTTGTATGGACCAAAAAATCGTGGGGAGAGTTTAAGAGAAGCACGAAAAGCCACAGAAGTTTGCTAATAGGGTTGGAGTTTTAAATACACATAATCTCCCACAAGTGAATGATACTTCACGCCGGTGTTGGTCTCGCCGACATTTCATCCGATTTTGAGCCAAGCTGAAGGTTATGGCGCAACTCAAGTAGGATGGTATCCCATCACGCGGGTATTCATCAACCGCTTGAACGCGAGAAGTGCCAAGTATATAAGCCAGTATGTTGGGAGGGGGAACTCCATAAACGGCTTCAAAGGGTGTCATCTTGGTGGAGGAATGAATGGAAGTATTGTAACTAAACTCAGCCCGGGGAATCCATTCACACCATTTGCGTGGCTGATCTCCCGCAAAACAACGTAAATACTTGTTCCAAAGTTCGATTGACAACTTCGGTTTGGCCGTCGATTGGGGATGGTAACTTGAACTCATACACAACTTGGTTCCCTGCATTGAATAGTGTGCGCCAAAAGGTACTAATAAACACCTTGTCCCGGTCACTAACTATGGAAGTTGGAATTCCATGCAGGCGACCCATATTGGAAACAAATTCCTTGGCAACACTGACAACAGAAAATGGATGTTTCAAGGCAACAAAGTGAGTATATTTGGTCAATCGTCAACAATGACCATGATAACAAGTATAACCATTAGAAGATGGTAATCCTTCAATAAAGTCCATGGAGACATCAGTCCATATTTGAGTAGGGATGGGTAGAGGTTGAAGCAATCTGTCGGCTGCATACAATCTATTTTAAACCGCACGACATCACATTGTTGCAAGAATTCCTTCACATGCTGCCGCATATTAGACCAAAAAAACTCGTCGATGCGAGAAAGAGTTTTATGAAACCCAAAGTGCCCACCTACGGGTGACGAATGACAGTCAACCAAAATCTTTGGGATCAAAGGAGAGCTAGAGCTCAAATAGATTTTGTCTCGCTTGAACCAAACACCATCACGGAGGAGTAGGCGATGGTCGGCTTGAGAGGGTTGTTTGTGGAGTAAGTTAGCATAAAAGGAGTCTCTTTGGACTTCCTTTTGAAGCAATGGCCACCAATCCGCATGTGGTTGAGAAATGGATATAAATTGGAATTCAACTACACGTGATAATGAATCGGCACCTTGATTTTCGGACCCACGTTTATACTCAATTTTGTAATCATAACCAAGCGGTTTTGGCGGCAGCGTGTTTGTGCGAGTGTAGTAATTCGTTGCTCCGGGAGGTATTTGAGACTTTCGTGATCGGTCGCGAATGCCGTAAAAGGTTTCCCAACAAGTATGGACGCCATTTCTTGATTGCCTTGACGATTGCCAACATTTCTTTTTCGTATGTGGACAATACTAAGGTGACCCTTTCAATGCTTCACTAAAATAGGCAATCGGTTGATTCTGTTGGAGCAGAATTGCACCAAGTCCTATTCCACTAGCATCGCACTTAATGATGAATGGTTGAGTAAAATCAGGAAGGCGTAAAATTGGTGGGGATGTCAATGCTTCTTTCAACTGTTGGAAGGCCTTCTCTGCTGCATCATTCCACTGAAATCCATCTTTGCTCAAGAGACGGTGTAGGGGTGTTGCTATACACCCAAAATGACGGATAAATTTTCGGTAGTAACCAGCTAAACCAAGAAATCCACGGACCCCTTTTGCTATTGTTGGTGGTGGCCATTCAATGAGCTTGGATTTTGGTGGGATCAACCGATACTCCTTGCTCGAAATGATGTGGCCCAAGTAATCGACCGTAAAACTCCAAATTGACATTTGGACAATTTGGCAAATAAAGCTGTTAGGCGATAAAATCGTAGAACGGTTTGCGGATGAGTGAGATGGTCCTCCCATGATCTTGAATATACTAGAATGTCATCAAAGAAAACCAAAATAAAGTGTCGGAGGTAGGGACGAAAGAGATCATTCATGAGACTTTGAAATGTTGCTGGCGCATTGGTGAGACCAAATGGCATCACAATGAATTCATAATGCCCTTCATGAGTTCGAAAGCTTGTTTTATGAATGTCGGCATCATGCACGCGGATTTGATGATATCGAACATAAATCCAATTTAGAATAAAATTTGGCACCATGCGGCTCATCTAATAGTTCATCAATTATTGGAATTGGATACTTATCTTTCACCGTGATGTCATTGAGAGCTCGATAATCCATACAAAATCGCCATGCACCATCCGCCTTCTTCACTAATAGAACTGGGGAGGAGAACGGGGCGTGACTTGGTCGATTAAACCAGTTGCGAAGCTCCTTGACCATTTTCTCTATTTCGATCTTCCGATAATAAGGATATCGATATGGCCTCACAGGTGATTGGTCCAACCGTAGGAAGCAATGGAATGTGATGATCATGTGACCGTTGTGGAGGTAAGCGGTCGGGGTTTCAAACACACGAGAAAATTGAGCTAAAAGTTGACTGATTTCGGGAGAATAGGACGGTGGTTCTCATCCTTCGTTGGAAGGAATTATTTGGAAGAATAATCCCAAGCCTTGTAATCCATTGAACTCCTTATCGTTAAGGCTTCAATGCTAGTTCTCCCTAATCCCGAAATGTGTGAGAAATTCGCAATATTGAAATTCATGGTGAGCCGCTTGTCGATCTGGCCCCGAGTCCGAGAGTTGCAAGCCATTGCACTCCTAATACCAACCGGCATCTTTGACGGGAAGAATGTAGTATCGGTGGTGACAGGAAGCCCTTGAATGATGAGGGTGAGCGCCCGACATTGCCCAAGCACATTCAATCTTTTCTCGTTAGCCACCATGACTTGTAATTGTTTACCTTGAGTTCCGGTAACCCAAATCTAGAGACCAAAGCCCGATCAATAAAATTATGAGTGCTACCTCCATCTATCGCACTATAACATTCTTGTTCTTTAACTTGCCAAGGACGCGTATGGTTTGTGGATGTTCGGTTCCCTGTAATTGCATGAAAAGAAATTTCGGGTAAAACTTCTAAAAGTTCCCAGATCAAGGTTGGTTGATCTCAACGTCTTGAGATCCGTATGAGGTGAATCTTCGATCATAAACAATTGTGGTCGGGCACAACGATGTCCTGGAACGAACTTCTCATCACAGTAATAGCATAACCCTTTCTCTCGTCGTTCCGTGCCTCTTGATTGGTGATTCTATGGAAGGTTGCTTTGGTGGGTTATTGGGACTTTGGCTATGACGCCGATTTGGTGGAGGTCCTAGCACATGACCTTTGGATTGGAGGAGGTTTTTCTTTTTGCATAAGCTGGTTGGAAACGGAGTGGTTGAATTGGTCTCTTCGAGTGGTTGCGTTCCTCAATTAGTCGAGCCACCCCTATTGCATCCGCAAGGTTACGGGCTATTTAATTTTCACATCTATGCGAATATCATCTACGAGTCCCGCAATAAAACAACCTATTAAAAAATTTTCTGGGCGATTGTCCACTATGTGAGAAAGCCTTTCGAAAGCTTCTTGATAAGCTGCGATGGTGGTAGTTTGTTTAAGGCATGTCGGAGCTTCCGAGGGATCCTCGTAGTCGGTTGGACCAAACCGGAGTTGTATAGCATTGGTGAACTCATCCCATGTTAGTGGTCCACGGAATTTTGCCAACCACCGGTGCCACTGTAAGGCGATGCCTTCTAAATGGAATGAGGCTAGCTGAACTTGTTGGTCCAACGCAATATTTTGAAATTCAAAATATTGTTCTACCTTGTAAATCCATCCCGTTGGATCATCACCATTAAATTTTAGAAAGGACAACTTAAGGTTGTGATTAGAGTAGTCTTTTGTAGTGTTAGAACGAGAAGTATATGGGTGTGAGGATTCATCACGGGCAAAGGGGTTTGTTTCGGAAGAGTTATTGTTTTGGCTACGAGAAGCTCGAAGAGCTTGGAGCTCGGTCTAACACCGCTTGTAAGGCTATGTTCACCTGATCGAAACTGTTCTCATGTCGTGCCAAGATTTCATTGACATCACTGCGAAATTCTGCATTTGTTTTACCGCGAGTGTCCATGGTTGTAACCAGGCTCTCGATACCACCGATAAGTATAATTTAAGAATCAAGAAGAAGATAGGGAAAAGAGAAGGTTGTTTAAGAAATAACCGCATATCCTTTCACTAAACTCTTTTAGGCTATATATAGATATAGCAATGCAGGTAGGAAAAAAATAACAAACATGGCTACGAGACTAGGAATGCGAAAACGAACGTAACAAACTGACTCAACGGACAAATGACTAAATAAAGAAATTAGACTAAGTCTTCCACTTTGCCACTACACGTCGTGGTCTCTTCCACCTTGCCATTCCATAATTACACATCGTGGTCTTCTCATCCCTGCATGTCATGGTCTGCTAGTGTGCAATCCCCGCATGTCGTGGTCTCGCTAATGTGCCACTACGTTGCTTGTGAAGTGGTGAAGTGGTACATATCGGCTTTGTCCGGCCAGGGCCACTGGCTTGGGCACAATGGCCGAGCCGGGCCGGGTCTAACCCAGCCCAAAAAAAATAAAAATAAATAAATAAATAAATAATAGAAAAATAAAAAAAATAAAAAATATGTGCATGTGTAAAAATAAATTTATTTTATTGGTTTATTCACTGACGCCAGAGTCAGGAATAAAAATACTGATTTAATTGTATTTTGTTTTTATTTAGCTACATAAAAAAATAAAAAATATATGAATGCGTAATAAAATAAATTTATTTTATTTGTTTGTTCACTAGCATAGAGTCAAGAATAAAAAATATTGATCTAAATTTATTTTATAGCTACGTAATATTTACCAACGCCAGAGTTGGAATTATCCGTAGTTGAATATTCATTGGGGCCAGAGTCAGGAATATTATAAGCAAATGATCATAACATAAACTAATAAACATTTAGCAATTTAAGACAAAAGCAGCAATGCAGTCTGCCTCAGGTAGAACGTTTAAGGGGTGATAATACCTTCACTTTTGCGTAACCAGTCCCGAACCATAGGATCTCTGTTGACCAGTTAGGGTTCCTAGTGACCATAATACTAGGTGACGACTCCTTAAAACAAGACTTTTTTCCTAAAAGAACAAGATGCCGAAAATCTGTTCTTTTTCCATGAATTTTTAAGGTCGCCGTGATGTCGGGTGCGACAGAATGACGACTCCACTAGAGACCTTAGGATTAAGCTTTGTCTTTTGTCTTATTATTGCTATTTTGTTTGTTGTGTTTATTTGTTTATTTTTCCTGCATTTACTGCTTTAGCATGCATCCTTGTTTATGTTGTCATGCATCACTTTGAGAGCACACACTTTACAACCTAGGATAAGTGGGGGAGTAACGGTACCCCAATAGCTTTAGCCTGGGTAAGACTCGTGAAATCATCCAACTCTCGCTTGATTGTTTACTTGGAAGTGGTTGATATGCCAAACTGAGATTACTCAGGGCCTTTATCTTCACACTACTTGTAAGCCTCATGTCGACCTTTCAAAGACGATCACTGAGTATGCGAGAGACATTTTGAAACTAGATAATGACCAACCCCTTGATGCACTCAACAATTAGGATCTTCCTACTAGGTTGTCACCCCGTGAAGGGCAAGTTTGCATTTCATACGCATTTTGTTTTAATCAACATTTTTGCATAAATTGCATGATTTACATTTAGCATGTTGAAATATAAGTTCCCTATTGAAACCCACCTATAACAATCATTTGAGAAAAAGACAAATGAAAAACGAAAAAAGAGCCTAGTTGGAAGCCTAACACCAAAAAGAGGTGGACAATCTTAAAGAAGAAGTTGCAGGCTTACTAGTCTGCTCGAATAGGCCTTGACAGACAAATCTGGAAAAGCAACACATATAGCTCAGCGTGAACCTATGCTCGTAAATCCCTTCAATCCACGGAATCTGGGGGCAAATAGGTTGTCATCTGATTTTCAACAAGCTATGCATTTCCAACCAGCATACCCCACGAGAATGCCGTTTACCATTGATTCTATAGAGAAGGAATCTCAAAAGGGCAAGATGGTAAAAGAAGAGGGTCTGGAAAAATGGGCTGCCCTAGAAGAGAAGGTAAGAGCAGTTGAGGGAAACCATTTGTGTGACTTGGTGAAAGCTGCCAAGATGTTTTTGGTATCTAATGTAATCATTCCTAAAAAGTTTAGGGTGCCAGAATTCATTAAATATACAGGATCGTGGCCATTTTGATATGGGTATAACAGGATACGACAACTCTCTCTCCGCAAACTCGATATGGATTTTTTTTATTCAAGTGTATTAATTTATATGCATCGAGAAAATAAATATATCATATATTTTTAAAACTTTTATTATTTTATTTCATGATATAATTTTTCTATATTTAATACACTTGAATAAAAAAAATCCATATCAAGTTTTAAAGAATATATTGCTATAAGAAATTATATAAAATTTGGATTATGTATTTTCCATGTGGATGAGATTTGTTGCTATTTCTATTCAAACACAATAGTAACAATAAAAATAATTATAATTAAAATATCTACAATAAAAAATAAATGAGATTATAAATGATAAAGCAACTAAGTAATTGATTATATACGAATAATCATAAACTAAAATTGTATTACCTTTACAGGGCATACAAAAATTTGTGACATAATAGTAACAAATGGTGAAGTACGTGCAATTATAATAAAAAAAATAAGTTTCTTTCTTAGAAAATAACAGATATACCACTCACAACTTCATTTGGATATTACTAATTCTCAATTATAATAAAATAATACGTGCTAGCTTAAGTACACCAGAAGGATTATGTCCACACACAATATATCAAATGGGGTCAACTAGGAAGTCCAATATCTAGACCTATTATAGGCGAACTCCATTTATAATAAAGCTAGATCCCATTGCTTAGACTTGTCTCCTACCAAACTTTGCAGTAGATTTCCTAGGTTGCGGTTAACCACTTTTGCTTATCTATATTTGAGGGTGATAAACACTGTAAAAATTTAACTGAGTACCAAGCTTTTCCAACAAACACTTCTAGAAATTGCTTATAAAATTCATATCCAATTGAGATAATGGACTTAAGAACCCCATACAAGTGAACCAACTCTCTAAAGTAAAGATGGACTATTTGGTAAGCATTTATGGTCTTTTAAGATGCAATAAAATAGGTCTTCTTCCAAAACTTATCCACCACTATAAAGATTGAATCTATAACATGGTGGGTATGAGATAAGCCTAATATAAAATCGATACTAACATTCAATTAAGGAGCATCTAGAACATGAAATGGAGTATACAACCCAATATTAGTCAAAGCATCTTTGGATTCCTAATAAATGATACATCTCTTCACAAAGTCTGATACTTAATCTAGAAGTTTAGGCTAATAGTAAGTTGATAACACTGGGGTTAGAGTCTTATCACGTATAAAATGACTATTGTCATGTAACTCACAAATGATATTGTCGCATGTCCCTCGCGCGGCGTTCGATGGTGATTTTTTCGTTTGTTTTGCTTGATTGGTTCTTTGGAGTCGCCACCTAGTATTATGGTCACTAGGAACCCTAACTGGTCTTTCAGAGATTCTAAGGCAAGGGACTGGTTGCGTAAAAGGGAAGGTATTAACACCCCTAGTACGCCCTACCTAAGGTAAGCTGCTTGGTGTTTGGTTTGCCTTATAATTGCTATGGTGTTAGTGTTTTCTAATCCCATCCATTTTCCTAGGTTTGATTCAAACTAAATTTATTAAGATAGAAATTCAAGGAGATTCCATGTGCTTTAAAAGCTCATTTTTCCCTTAGTATTTCAAGAGTTTGCGACTCGTAAATCGCAAGGAGGAGGGATAAAATTTAGAAATCTAAGGAAATTCAGGGTGCTTTAAAAGCCTATTTTTGCTTTAGTGTTTCATACTCTCACGACTCGTAAACTATGGAGTAAAAAAAATTGAAATGTCCTCGATTATAATCAGGCTTCTTTCAAGGATGTGTGATGAATTATTATTCCTAGAAAACCATTTTGGATATTTACCACTTAGGGTTTCTTTATCCAAATATTAACAGTGAATAACAATAAGTTATTCCCAATAATATTTTGGATATTCATCCCTTTGGGATTTCTTTATCCAATTATTAACGGTGAATAATAGATGAATTCCCCAAAAAATAAGATTTTTTATTTTTTTGGAATATTGGCTAATACCCTTTGGAGTTTTACAAACATGTTGTAAAATCCAGAAATGCAAGAAAATAATTTTTGTTGTGTTTAAGAAATCCATGCGAAAACACATTTTTAAAACTTCAAATATTTGTTTATTTATATAAAAAAAATGTTCAAAATATTTTAGAGTATTGACTGTATGCAACACACAAGAAAACATTTTTTTACAACAAACACTCCAGTGCTTAAGCATAAATGATAAACCATTGCACGCTTATTTTTAAAACAAACACTCCAATGCTATAAATGATAAACCATGCTTGTACAAGGATGATGCATTCACACGCCAAGACACTATTCAAGAGGGAAAATGCATTATAATTCACTTAGTAACAAGTTATTGTTCAAGTGAATTATAATTCACTTGAACAGTAAAATGCAAATGTTGTCATACAAAAAGCAGAGAGGAAAACACAACCCCTCCCCTTAAACCTACCGAAGGATTACTTGAAATGCAAAGGGGTTTCCTTGTGTTTCGGTTTCTTCTCTAGACAAAACTTCATTTAGGAGCCAAACTAGCCCATGCAAGATCTTAAAAAAAAAAGGAAAACGCCTGACCATAAAAGTGAGCTGATAATGAAAGCCTAAGAGGCCCCCACGGTTCCTCATGAACCAGAGGGAAAAAAAACAATAAAAAGCAAGGAACTCGCAAACTCTAACATAAAATAACCGTTTAAGCTCAAAGTCATGGAAAGGAACAGTAGACAAGCATTCATTCTATGGCAAAAAAATGGAAAACGAAGGTGCAAAGCTAGAATACAAAACATCAATTCCCCACATCTCATGCCAATCCTTATAGGTGACTACCATCTTTTGAATAATCTTTTTGACATTCTTGTTAGCAGCTTCTACCACACCATTCATCTTTGGTCTATATGGCGAAAAGTTGGAATGCTTGATTTTCCATTTAGCGCAGAGTTCTATTATCATCTTGCCATTGAAATTCTGGGCATTATCAGTTATAATCTTTTCTGGTGAACCATACCGACATATCAAATCTCTCTCAATAAATTTCTTCGCCACTTTTTGTGTCACATGAGCAAATGACCCGACTTCTACCCATTTTGTAAAGTAGTCGATAACCACGAGAATAACCTATGACCATTGCTTTGGCTTTTGGGTTTACGGGTCCAATCACATCTATTCCCCATATTGCGAAGGGCCATGGAGATGTCAAGTTAAACAGAGGAGCTGGAGGGGCGTTGATTTTTTCACTGTATACTTCGCACTTATGACATTTTTAGACATAGTCGATGGAATCCTTCTCTAATGTCATCCAGAAGTACCCGACTCTTTGTATCTTCCTAGCCATCACGTGTCCATTAGCATGGGTTGAGCAAATCCCTTCATGGACTTCCCGTAACGTGCTTTTTGCCTCAAATTCATCCAAACATCTCAACAAAGTCCCGTCAGATGATTTCTTATACAAAATCTCCTTATCAAGATAAAAATCCATTGCCAACCTCCTCAAGGTCTTCTTGTCCATTTTGGATGCCTCCATGGGATATGCCTGGTTTTGGATGAAATTCTTGATATCATAGTACCAAGCGTTTCCATCCACTTCTTTTTCGACTGAGCAACAATGAGCTGGGTTATTTCTGATATTGATGTGTACCTTCTATACCTTGTGCCCAAAATCTATCTTAGCCATAGATGCTAGTGTGGCCAAAGCATCTGCAAACTGGTTTCCTTCCCTTCCCAGATGGGTGAACTCTATTTCCTCAAATTCTCTAGCCAATTTAGACTGGTATTCTTGGTAAGACCTTAACTTCTCTTCCTTGGTTTGCCATTCTCCTTTTACTTAGCAAATGATCAGCATTGAGTCTCCATACACATTTATGTTTCTGATGTTCATCTCTAATACAGCCTCTAAACCGAGAATGCAAGCTTCATACTCAGCCGTGTTGTTGGTGCACCCGAACTACAGCATAACTAAAATCGGATACTGCTTCTTATAAGGAGAGATTATCACGCACTCGCTCCGTTACCATGTACATTTACAGCACCATCAAAGTACATAATCCACTAATATGATTTCTCTTCCTCAATTGCAAGCACATCTTCATCGGGAAAGTCAAAGTTTAATGACTCATAATCTTCCATAGCATGGTCAGCCAGGTGATTGGCAATAACACTCCCTTTCACGGCTTTCCTTGTCATATATACTATGTCATACTCAGCCAATAGAACTTGCCATCTTGCAATTCGGCTAGATAGATAGGGTTTTTCACAAATGTACCTCAACGGGTCTAATTTGGAAATTAACCACGTAGTGTGATACAACATATACGACGTAATCTCTTTGCAACCCATGTCAGTGCGCAACATAGCTTCTCAATCACAGTATACCTAGACTCACATTCCGTGAACTTCTTGCTCAGGTAATAAATAACCCTTTCCTTCCTTTCGGTTTCATCGTGTTGCCCAAACACACATCCCATTGCTGTTTCGGTTACTATTAGGTACAATATCAATGGCCTTTCTGGTACTGGAGGAGCAAGCAGGGGTTGATTCAGCAAGTATTGCTTGATTTTCTCAAAAGCCTCTTCACACTTTTCATTCCATGTTCCAAGGTTCTTCTTCCTTAACAAATGAAAGATCGGGTCACAAGTCGTGGTTAATTGGGATATAAACCGAGCAATGTAATTCAACCTTCCTAAGAAACCTCTCACATCCTTCTCAGTCTTGAGAGGTGGCATAGATTGAATAGCCTTTACTTTGTCAGGATCCACTTCTATCCCTTTATCACTCACCACAAATCCCAACAACTTACCGGATTTCACCCCGAATGAACACTTCGCTGGGTTAAGCCTCAGCTTATATTTCCTTAGCCTTTCAAACAATTTCTTCAATATTTGGACATGATTCTCTCTCTCTCTAGATTTAGCAATCATGTCATCCACGTATACTTCAATCTCTTTGTGCATTATGTCATGAAACAAAGTCACCATAACCCTTTGGTAGGTGGCCCCAACATTCTTTAAACCAAATGACATGACTTTGTAGCAAAAGGTTCCCCATGGTGTTACAAAGGTTATCTTCTCCTTATCCTCTTGCGCCATTTTTATCTGATTGTAGCCCGAAAACCCATCCATAAAGGAATATGTGGAGCTGCGTCTTTGCTTTATCAACTAACATATCTATGTGTGGTAAAGGGAGATTATCTTTAGGGCTAGCCCGGTTTAAGTCCCTAAAGTCCAAACAAACTCTGATTTTACCTTCCTTTTTGGGTACCACCACTATGTTTGACACCCATTGTGGATACTTGACTACTTTCAAAAAACCAGCGTTCCATTGTTTTTCAATTTCTGCATTTGCTTTGATTAAGATCTCCGGATGAGTTCTCCTTAACTTCTGCTTAATCGGCTTACATCCTTCCACCAGTAGTATCCTATGTACTACGATATCCGTATCCAAACCAGGCATATCCTCGTAGGACCAGACAAAGACATCTACGTAATCTCAGAGTAGTGCAATCAACTCTTCTTTCTTTTCAGGGGTGATCAAAGTCCCTATTTTCAGCTCTCGCTTGATTTCTTCATTACCTACATTTATGGTTTCAAGTTCCTCTTTAGCGGGCCTCCAAGCTTGTTCGTCTTTGTTCTATTAATTTTGTGAATTCCCATATGTTTTTCTCCTCCCATTCCTCATCTTTTACAGCTACTATGTATTCTTTAAAGTTTGGCCATTCATTCTCAATGTAAAGTGCAGGTGTTGTTGTGGAGGATCCGCTTTCAGGGTTCCTGAAAGCGGAAAGTGATGTGTAAATGCACAGTAAGACATCAAGATGAATTTTGAAAATGCATGATCTCATTAAAAGGAAAAGATTGGCTCAAAAACAAAAATAAAATCCAATTGACATCTTGAGCCTCGATTGTCAATGAATAAAAACAAAACAAAACAAAACATAAAAGGCAAACAACATAGATAAAATTATAATCCAACAATAATTGTTGATTACATTTTGAAAACCAATTGAGCTTCTTGGGTCTCCCAATTCTGGAACTTCTCTCCTTCGGCTAGCTTTCGAATGAAAGTCCTGACGGTGACTTCTTCCAGAGTGTAGATGGTTAATTATGGCAGCTCTTCATCCCTTCTTCTGGATTCAATCTTCTCGGTAATGTCCTCGACTTGATCTTCCTCTAGAGTGTTTATGTTCATTGAAGAAAGCTTCTGAAGGAGGTTTCCATGTCCCTTATCAGGCGGCATCACATATGCGGCCTTCGAAAATGAAATCCTGATTGGGGGGATGGCTAAGCTTTCTTCTTCAGGCTTCTTTCCTTCAATCCTAGCCATTCTCTTCTCCCTTCTTGCACCAGCAGCTCGCTTGTAATCCTCCTTCTTGGGCTTATATCCAAGCCCAAACCTCGTTCTATGACTTTCGGCTAGATTATATCAATCCATTCAAGCCTTCCTTTCTCAATGTCATATGGGAAAGGAATCTTGTGTTTTAAAAAGATTTTAACGGCCATTTTGGTGGCCTCCGAGATTTCTGGGTTCCTCGCTAAAGTGTTCTCAGGCACCCACTCGGTATTCACAACCTCAAATGCATGAAGGTTTCCATCCTTATAGTCTTCAGCTTCAATGAATGGAACCGCCACATTTCTTACCATTGATATGGTCTCCTCAGCTTTAATAGTAACCAGAACACCATTGGCAATGTACTTCAAACATTGATGTAGCGAGGAGGTGATAGCTCTCGCAGAATGTATCCATGGCCTTCCTAACAACATACTATAGGAATGGTGGATATCCATCACTTGAAGGGTTACTAGAAAGACTTGTGGACCCACAACTAATTCGACCTCAATTGTCCCTATCACTTGCCTTAGCGAGCCATCGTACGCTCTAGCCATCATCACACTGGGTTGCATGTGTGAGGGATCTACCAGTATTTCATCCAGCATATGCCTTGGTAACATTAAGGGCTGAGCTGTTATCGATGAGAACTTTACTGATGAGACAATCTTTGCATCGGACCGTGACATACAGGGGCTTGTTATGTTCATTTCCTTCAGCGTCAAGTTCATCTTCCATGAAATATAAGTAATTGGTAGCATGAATCCTCCCTACTAGATGCTCCATAGTCTTTTGTTCAATATCTTAGGGTGCGTAGGCCTCATTTAGTACTTTTTGCAAAGCATTACGATGCGGCTCGGAGCTGAGTATTAATGACATGATGGAGATCTTGGCAGGGGTCTTCTTCAACTGATCCACTATACAGTACTCACTATGCTTCATCAATTTCAGGAACTCATTTGTTTCTTCCTCAGTCACAGGTTTATTTACCTCAAGCTCTTTATCGAGGTCCAACACCTCCTTGCCCTTAACCTTTCTTTGCTTCTCTAGTTCTTCAGGTGTGAAACAATGACCACTCCGAGTTAGCCCACTTATCTCAGTTCAGAACAACGACAAAGGAGTTTCAATATTTGAGGTATAACCATAATCTCCAAGCATCACTCCATAGTCATCTCACTTGGCCATCCCGAGGAGCGTTTTTCCCGGCAGCCTCGGGAAAACTCTTGTTTTCATTGCCCGCTGCCCAAATCCCCACTCGCATCAGCCCACCGCGCCAATAAGCCAACGCTGCTGAAGCAGACAGTCTTTGCTAAATCTGCCGACACTATCCCGCGGGCTGCCACTGCCCTAGTGTCTAAACCAACAGTCTTTCTCGTCGAGCCTTGGACTATCCAGTCTGTAACATTCCCATTTCCGGGATAAAGCAACGTTCTCATGTTAACTGATAAACAGAGTGATTAATTTTTTTTCTATATCTATTCATTGTGGTTGTATTAAAGTCCATCGAAATTTCGACGAAGTCTCCCCTATACCGGGAGGTCCCAAGTTATCGACATACGACCTGTTTATACTTCTAATATACCGCATCTCCTAACTCAATTCAACCCAATCATCCTAGGTCTCAATCCCACAAACATCATCATTTATATCAACCACAATGTTTATGATATACATTGTACAACAATTATCATTATGGATGGATAAAGATATAAACATGCATACATGGAACATAGTTATACAAACTACAGACTTAAATTCATTTATTCAAGTTTAAACATCAATTATACAATTTGAGTATACATAAATATTGTAATATTACCAAATACAAGGGTATACTCCCTAGGACCTAAATTACAAAAAGTGAACCCAAGCTAGAATTTACTCCTATCGTGCATGCGATGACCCTGAAAACAAAATACATATTATTGAAATATGAATATCACAATAATATAGCAATACAAATATCCAACAATTTAAAAAGGCAAACATGCATTCATATTTTATTCACTTCTCCCTTTTGGTTTTCATTGGAAACTCTTTTTCCTTCAACTACTAAAAACCTTTTCCTCTTCCATTATCAATCTCCATTTAAGATCTCGTAAGACCACCCATGATTATTTCCGCTTAACACATTACCGATACCAATTTCACTGTTATCATCATCACCATGTAGGAGTCGATGCAAGGTGATCCCCTTACTCGGGATCCTAACATACACTAAATGTATGCTAGTTAATATATGGTGATCCCCTTACCCGGGATCCTAACATACACTAAATGAATGCTAGTCCATGCATGGTGATCCCCTTACCCGGGATCCTAACATACACTAAATGTATGCTAGTCAATACATGGTGATCCCCTTACCCGGGATCCTAACATACACTAAATGTATGCTAGTTCACGCCCTAAATCATACTTCTCATATTTCCTTTGTCAATGATAATTTCATCCCTTCACAATTCACACAACAACCGTTCACCCTGAATACACATACATTCAAAATACTATCTAAAATATCGGCATCATTATGCAAACTTTCCTCATTTCTCCTAATATCCAACGTTTGGTAATTCATATCTCACATCAATAACATATTAAATCATAGAATTTAATTAGAAAGTATAGGTGCAGATTACCTACCTGCAATAGAAGCTCCTCGTGCTCCCTAGCTGCTGCTGTTGCACCACGCCTGTGGTCCCTCCTGCAAATCACGGGTTTATCTCATAAATTTTCCTCATTCAAGGATATGTTTTATAATAACCATATCAACAACCAGTATGTCTTTCTTTCAGTCATTTCTTAATATTTTACATTTTTCTCATTTCACTCATTATTATTGTCGTTCTTTGTCCAACCCCAGTTATCATTTCTTTCTTTATATTTGGACCATCACTATCCAAGCATTCTATCGTCTTGTTTTTGAACTCATTCTTGTCGACCTCTCCTCATATTTTTAACCATATTTGGAGTTATAAAACTCCGATTCAAGCGAGATTAGTATCGTTGGAAAGCTAAGACATGAGGCTACAAGTTTTATGATTTAAGAAGAACCCAGTTCTGCCTCTAAGATAGTCAAAATCACTCATCAACAAACAATTGGACTCATTCTTGTCCAACTAAGCATCGTCTCGTTTTTGAACTGTTACTATCTGACCTCTCCTCAGATTTTTAACCATATTTGGAGTTATAAAACTCTGATTCAAGTGAAATTAGTGTCGTTCGAAATATAAGACATGAGGCTACAAGTTCTATGTTTAAGGAGAACCCAGTTCTTCCTCTAAGATAGTCAAAATCGCTCGTCAACAAACACTTTGACTGTTACTGTCTCGTTTTTGAACTGTTACTGTCTGACCTCTCCTTAGATTTTTAACCATATCTGGAGTTATAGAACTCCAATTCAAGAAAAATTAGTGTCGTTGGAAAGCTAAGACATGAGGCTACAAGTTCTATGATTTAAGGAGAACCCAGTTCTGCCTCTAAGATAGTCAAAATCTCTCATCAACAAACACTTGGACTGTTACTATTTGACCTTTCCTCAGATTTTTAACCATATCTGGAGTTATAGAACTCCAATTCAAGCAAAATTAGTGTCGCTGGAAAGCTAAGACATGAGGCTACAAGTTCTATTTTTAAGGAGAACCCAGTTTTGCCTCTAAAATAGTCAAAATCGCTCATCAACAAACACTTGGATTGTTACTGTCTCGTTTTTGAGCTATTCTTGTCGACCTCTCCTTAGGATCGACTAACCCATGTGCAAGTGCCGTTCACATGGAACCTTTCCCCCTCTTCGGCCTTCAAAGCTCTCATTTGAATATTTGCTACTATCACCAAGATCTGCACTAACGGCCGCTCCGCTCGGGCTCGCGCCCCGGGTTTTGCAACGACCGCCGTGCCCTCCTACTCATCAGGGCCTGGTGCTTGCCCCGACGGTCGGGTATAGGTTGCACGTTTCAGCGCCATCCATTTTCGGGGCTAGTTGATTTGGCGGGTGAGTTGTTACACACTCCTTAGCGGATTTCAACTTCCATGAGCACCATCCTGTTGTATTAATAGACCAACACCTTTTGTGGGTTCTAGGTTAGCGCACAGTTGGGCACCGTAACCCGGTTTCCGGTTCATACCGCATCGCCAGTTCTGCTTACCACAGATGGCCCACTTGGAGCTCTCGATTCCATGGTGCGGCTTAACGAAGCAGTCGTGCCGTCCAACCTATTTATAGTTTGAGAATAGGTCGAGGGCGTTGCGCCCCCGATGCCTCTAATCATTGGCTTTACTCGATAGAACTCGCATCAAGCTCTAGCTATCCTGAGGGAAACTTTGGAGGGAACCAGCTACTAGATGGTTCGATTAGTCTTTCGCCCCTATACCCAAGTCAGAAGAATGATTTGCACGTCAGTATCGCTGCGGCCCTCCACGAGTTTCCTTTGGCTTCGCCTGCTCGGGCATAGTTCACCATCTTTCAGGTCCCGACGGGCATGCTCTCACTTGAACCCTTCTCAGAAGATCAAGGTCAGTTAGCGGTGCAACCCTCGAGGGGATCCTGTCAGTCAGCTTCCTTGCACCTTACGGGTTTACTCGCCCGTTGACTCGCACACATGTCAGACTCCTTGGTCCGTGTTTCAAGACGAGACGAATGGGGAGCCCACAGGTCGATGCCCAAAGCGTGCATGTCTTTGGGGCACTCCTTGATGGCGTCTCCGCGGGCGTTTCAAGGCCTGGGCTTGGGCTGCCACCATGATCCGCATCGGTCCACGCCCCGAGCCAATCGGCGGACCAATCATAATCGTTCCACATCCGGCCGAGGTGCATCGCCGCCCTCTATCCACTTCCCTCCCGACAATTTCAAGCACTCTTTGACTCTCATTTCAAAGTCCTTTTTATCTTTCCCTCACCGTACTTGTTTGCTATCGGTCTCTCACCCGTATTTAGCCTTGGACGGAATTTATCACCTGATTAGGGCTGCATTCCCAAACAACCCGACTCGTAGACAGCGCCTCGTGGTGCGGCAGGGTCCAGCCATGACGGGGCTCTCACCCTCTCCGGTGCCCCTTTCCAGAGGACTTGGGCTTGGTCCGTCGCTGAGGACACTTCTCCAGACTACAATTCAAACATCGCAGGCGCTAGATTCTCAAGCTGGGCATTTCCTGGTTCACTTGCCATTACTAGGGGAATCCATGTAAGTTTCTTTTCCTCTGTTTATGGATATGCTTAAACTCAACGGGTAGTCCTGCCTGACCTGGGGTCACAACACGAGCATCCTAGAAAGTCGATGCCCGAGGGTCCAGGAGATCCCGGGGGCGATAGGTGCGCGCACGACCATGCCCGAGGGTTCAGGAGATTCCGGCGGCAAACCGCCCACTTCGCCGCGATCCGAACACTTCACCGGACCATTCAATCGGTAGGAGCGATGGGTGGTGTGTACAAAGGGCAGGGACGTAGTCAACGCAAGCTGATGACTCGCGCTTACTATGAATTCCTCGTTGAAGACCAACAATTACAATGATCTATCCCCATCACGATGAAATTTCAAAGATTACCCGGGCCTGTCGGCCAAGGCTATAGACTTGTTGAATACATTAGTGTAGCACGCGTGCGGCCAAGAATATCTAAGGGCATCACGGACACATTATTGCCTCAAACTTCCTTGGCACGGAAGGCCATAGTCCCTCTAAGAAGCTGGCTGTGGAGGGTCACCTCCGCATAGCTATTTAGCGTTTGTTAACGGAATTAACCAGACAAATCGCTCCACCAATTAAGAACGGCCATGCACCACCACCCATAGAATGTTTTGATACAGTACAGTGGCCATTTCTTCGTGATCTCTTGCACCTCTTGGGGTTCCCTGATAGGTTTGTTCATCTAGTCATGAAATGTGTTGAGACTGCCTCCTTCTCTATTTGCATAAATGGTAATCTCTTCGGTTTCTTCCAAGGCAAGTGTGGTGTTCGGCAAGGAGACCCATTATCTCCATATCTCTTCATTATCTGTATGGAGTACTTCTCTAGATTACTAAAAAGTAACACTCAGCATTCGGGTTTCAACTTTCATCCCAAATGCCAAGCTTTGGGAATTAGTCATCTTGGGTTTGCTGATGATATTCTCCTGCTCTGCCGTTGTGACATGGCCTCTGTTAACATTCTCCTCCAGTAGCTTCAAGTGTTTGGGGAGTCCTTTGGCCTTGTAATTAATATAGCAAAATCCTCTATTTTCTTTGCTGGTGTTTCGGAGGATATGAAGTAGGCCATTCTCAGCCTCTCCCAGTTCACAGAAGGTAGCTTTCCCTTCAAGTGCCTCGGTGTCCCTCTCAGCCCTCACAGGCTTCTCGCCAGTCAATTCTCTCCTCTTATTCACAGGCTAGAATCTACTATTCAGAGTTGGCTGGGAAAGTTTCTCTCGTATGCAGGTCGGGTGGATTTGATAAAATCGGTCCTGCATGGCATGGTGCAATTTTGGATTAGTATTTTCCCTATCCCAGTTGTTGTGATCAACAAGATTACTAGTTTGTGCAGGAATTTCCTATGGACTGGTAATATGCTTAGAAGCAAATCTGCTCTTGTAGCTTGGAAGCAAGTGTGTTTGCTAAAAAATGAAGGGGGTATAGGGGTTCATGATATCAAAGCCAGAAATGACAGTTTCTTTGCCAAGCATCTCTGGAATATTCACCTGAAGGCAGATTCCCTATGGATTCGATGGGTAGACCACTATTACATTTCACGAGCCTCCATCTGGTCCTTGAATGCCAAGAAAACCGACTCCCCTATGTGGAAATCAATCTTCTCCCTTCATAACAGAATGATTCACCTCTATGGTGGGGTTGCTCCAGTGCAGCAGCTGCTCTCAAATTGGCACTCTGGCCTATATCCTTTTACAGCCAATGCATATGATTTTTTCAGGTATAAAGCTGCTCCAGTCCAGTGGGCTAATGTAGTTTGGGAACAATGGTCTCTTCCAAGGCATAGCTTTTCCTTATGGCTGGCAATGTTGGGCAAGCTGCGAACCAGAGATCGTCTTCAGTTTCTCTCCTCTGATCCTATATGCCCTCTATGTCAAAACGCTGATGAATCTCATGCCCATCTCTTCTTCAATTGTGACTGGTCATCTTCTCTTTGGAGAAAGGCCAAACTCTGGCTTAAGATTCATAACACTATGCTTTCCCTAAGTAGAGCCACTCGGGTTTTACAAAACAACAAAAAAGGGTTGCAGCCGAGAATGAGAAGAGTATCTCTTGTTGTTCTTGTGTAATTGATTTGGAAGGAAAGAAACAAGAGAATATTTAACAATATTGGGAAATCAATTGAAGCTATTTTCAGGAAATTTCAGATACTGTTTTACACTATATTGTATTTCCATGAAAAAAATCACTTGGCCTACAGTGTTGCATTCTGAATGGATCTATTGGGGTAATTTTGCGTGCATGGTCTTGCATGGTTTTGCATGGGGCATGCATGGTTTCACATCCCTGCACTGTTAAGCCTTTGTTTCCCCGTTTCTGCATGGGGCTGAAAGCAGTTTCGTGGCTTGACTTGGTTGGGTGATTTTTCTTTTGCATGGTTGTGCAGCGTCTGCATGGATGAACGGGTGTTCTTTGGCTGTCTCTTGTGAGTTATACTGTTTTAGTCTGGCTGGTAGCTTGGACGTGCATGGGCTTTTGCATGGTTACTCGTCCCTGCATTGATGAGCCTCTGTGCCTTGGATATTTAATTTGTCTTGGCTGTCACCTGGGAGGGTGCTATTGGTCAATGCCATTCTCATTCCTGCATGGAAAGGCTCTTGGTTGGCTGTCGGCTTCCCTCTGGCTGGGAGTTGCATAGTGAGATGATGGGATGTTTTTTGTCTCTGCATGGATGCTCTGCTGGCCACTGTTCTTGGCTGCTAGTGTAGCTATTTACTTGGCTGTTCTATAGTGATGTTGTCTCTGCATGGTTAAGCTGAGGAGGTGTGGTCCCCTGTTCCTATGTGAATGTGCGGCTGTCCTCTGTATCTGTTTTCTCTAGCTATGACACTACTAAAAATAAGGGTCAATAACATTGGTAATTAGCAACGGAATATTTTAGATGCAAATTTAGTAACGGATTAGCAATAGATTATATATATATTAATTTTTTAATATTAGCAACGGATTATCCGTTGCTAATACAATGACACGGTCTACAATGACTGTGCTGATAAAGAGAAGAACAAAATTTGAATTTTATATATATATATATAAACGAAAAAACACCCCGGAGGAGACAATTAATTACTCCAATTCAAAATCAAACAACTTTCATTCTCCACATAAAAAACCCTAACCCAATCAATTTATCCCTTTCTTTCTTTTCCAGAAACCCACCTCTCCTCTGTCACTTTCTCTTAAATTATTGTCCAGGAATATGTAATTTCAAAACATCCCTTTTCAATAACCCCACTTTTGCTTTACTTCTTCTGTGTTGTGCTCTCAAGAACCCACTTGCAAAGGACGGTGGTGTGCTCCCACTTGCAAAGAACTGTGTTGTGGTGTGCTCCCATTTGCAAAGAATCATGCTGTGCTCCTAAGAATCCACTTGCAAACGGTATAACAAATTAAAACAGGTATAATTAGAAACCCATATTTGAGAGATTTTATTTGTAATTTAGAGATAATGTATTTTATTTTATTAACTAATTTTATTGATGAGAATAATAATTTTGTTTGATTTTTTGCAAATTATTTGTTAAATATGGCTTTTATCACATGCTAATATTTTTAATTATTAATGTAATGTATTTTATTTTAAATTTATTAACTGGGTGAGGTATAAAAAAAAATATACAGAAAGGGGGGTTGAGATTTATGTTGAACAGATCATGCAAAACAGAGCATGAAAAATGTTGTGGAAAGTAGCCTAACTACAGTTGCAAAACTATTGCTTTCTTTGCAGTAACTAGTAAAATTGTTGCAAAACAGAGCATGCAAAAAGATGTAATCCTAACTAGTGGTATAAATTACTAGTTACAAAAACCGGAAAAGACTAGGGAGGGAGCTTTCTTTGCAGTAGCCTTCTTATCATTTGTGCAATTTGAACAATTTTTTAGTTATGGCACTGCTTGTGTGCGTCACCATGCTTCTATTTAGGTGTCCATTTGTTGAGCTTTATCTTCATTCTTTTGCAGGAGCCCAGGAAAACTTTTAAGTTTCACCATCCCTTCATTTGAAGCCCTTACTCAATTTGGTGTTGCTACAGTCTCTGCTGAAAATATTGCTACAATATGTTTTGTGAAAAAAATACTGCTGTTTCAAGAATGAAAATCAAACCAAACGAAAGATGCAGTTGCCTTACATTAAATGTTTGCTGTTTCTTTTTTATGTTAAAATACTTTCTGGCCATCTCTTATCTGCATTAACATAAAGCAGTGCGTGTATTAGCTTAAAGATGTTGATAGCTGACCTTAGTTAAACATGTTTGCACTGCTATTTTTAAAGTGTAGTCAAATATGCAAGATAAGTATATGTGTTTCAGAAATGTGGTTCACTTTAGTATTCTATGAACTTGTTTTAGAAATGGTTTGAAAATGCTAGTGCATTTTCTTTGTCTATTCGTTCTGTTGCAAAACAATTCGGTTTGGTTTAATTCAACGGTCAAATGCCTGCACCTCTGATTTCAGTGGTTAGGTGGTGTTGTGTTCATGATCAGAGTCCTCTGTACAAACTAGAGTTTTGGGGGATATGGTTTGTTAGGGGCTTAAGGTATTCAACTTTAGGATGTGGGATGCTTCATGCTGATCCAAGTCACAACTATAGAGTAATAAATTTGGTGGAATGTTTGCAGGTGGTGGTCATCAGAAACTGTCGCTGTGGTGACTGGTGGGAATAGAGGAATAGGATTTGAGACAGCGAGACAACTTGCAGACCATGGATTAATAGTTATCCTGACATCACGAGAAAGTAGCACTGGTCTTGAAGCTGCTAATGTCCTGAAAGAGTTGGGTTTGAGTGTGGATTTCCATCAACTTGATGTCCTAGATTCTTTATCCATCAAGAAATTTGCTGAGTGGATAGAACAAACTTATGGTGGAATAGATGTTCTGGTAAGTTGACTGTAATTTACTGTTCAGTTCTGGCAATAGTTATACCATGATTCCATGTTTTATGTATGTTTTTACCTACATGTTGTCCTGAATTTCTTTGACATGTCTTATGCATATTATTCCTTTTGCAGGTGAATAATGCTGGTGTTAATTACAATCTTGGGGTTGACAATTCAGTTGAACATGCCCAGAATGTTGTTGCTACAAACTATTATGGTACCAAAAATGTCACTCAATCTCTGATTCCTTTGATGAGACCTTCTGCTGTAGGTGCTCGTATTGTTAATGTAAGTTCACGGCTTGGAAGACTAAATGGCAGACGAAATGTAAGGAATACTTTCCATCTCCCTTAGCCCTCTTTCTAAGACATAGGTGCTCGTATTGTTAATGTAATTTTTTATAATATCATTTGCCTTTATTAATTTAATTTGTTATTGTACCATTAATTTCGTTTGTATTAATACAAGTTTAACTAAATTTTTATAATATGAACATTATTTTTATTCTATTTTTTTTATTAGTGATGCATTTATTTTTAATATTAATTTATGTTGGTTATATATATTCTACAACTTTTAAAATATCTATAAATAATTAATTAAACAAATTAAAATTCATAAATAAAAAATTAATTTAATAAAAATAATATATTCAGCAACGGATAATCCGTTCTTTGATTTCTTGAATCCGTTGGAATTAGCAACGGATTATCCGTTCTTTAGAAATCAAGAACGGAAAATCCGTTGTTGAAAAATCGACAGCGACAAATCTGCATCAGATTTTGTCCGTTGCTGATTCCGTTGCTAAATTGTTTTAGCAACGGATTTTAGTATTATCTGCAACAGAATAATCCGTTGCTAAATAGTGTGATAGGCTGAAGCTACTCCGATGCTTGGGGAATGTCGGTTGTGGATATGCATGGCTAGGCTCGGCTTCTAGCTATATGATTTGATCCTAGTTAGCTCTTAGTGTGCGGCTGTTTTGGCTATGATAGGCTGAAGCTGCTTTAAAATTGAGGGGATGTCGGCTGTGGATCTGCATGGATCGGCTTGGTTTCTGGCTATATGATTTGGTCTCTTCAGGCACGCACGGGCTCTTCGTCTCCACTGCAGGGTTGATGTCCTCCTGGCTGGAAGTGAGTTCCATCTGTCTTCTTGTTAGCACGCAGTGTGGCTATTGTTCGCCTTGTGGCTTGTCTAATTATGGTATTTTCTCGGGAGCTTGTTCCCGTTTTTATTTTGGTTTTGGGTTTCTGTTACCCTTTGTATATAATTTGTTTGCTGCTTTTGTGGCATGTTACTTTTGATCTTAATATATTCTTACATTTGATTAAAAAAAAAAAAAAGAGTTCTTATATGGGAGATATAATGACAATATGGTTTTTGCTTGTGTGCTTTGTCACTCTTGTGTATATCTGCTACTGCCTTGGTTACAGGTGGAACTATTGGATTGCTGCTGCCACCCTAAGGTGGAGCTGTTTTCTGTGGTACACATAGGGGTTTTGGTTTATTGTAAAGGTCGAAGCTTCTTCATCTACCAGTGGGGATCCGTCAGGCTACTATTGTAGCGTGTCGTCAGCTGGGTTGGAAGGAGTTTCACTGCTGGTTTTTGAGTCTCCTAGCATATGTTTTCATTGTATACTAGTTTGTTTTGCCTTATGGCTTTGATGCTTGTTCAAGGGAGCCTGTTCCCTCTGAGTTAATCTAGGGAGTCTGTTCCCTTAACCTTTCTATTCAGCAAGCTTGTCTTGCTTATGGTTTGTACAAGGGAGTCTGTTCCCTTTGCCTTTTGTTCAGCAAGCTTGTCTTGCTTTTGATTTGGTCAAGGGACTCTGTTCCCTTTTCCCTATATTGCTGGTCTCCAGCGCATTTTTGATCTATAATATTCTTACATTTGATAAAAAAAAAAAGAGCTCTCAGTGACGTTCTTTTATTATGTCATGGAGATTGCTCTTCTATTCGGATTCTTATTGAGCAACTTCATGCTTTTGGCTGGGCTTCATGCATATTAATGCAGGGAAATCCTTTATATATTTTGGTGGTGTTGGTTGCAACCTGAAGCAGAATATCCTTCAAGACTCTGGTTTTTCTGAAGGTAGCTTCCCTTTCAAATACCTTGGAGTCTCCCACAGGCTTCTGGCTAGCCAATTTTCTCCCCTCTTGCATCAAATTGAGTCTGCTATTCAAGGCTAAATGGGCAAGCACTTATCCTATGCTGGGCGGTTGGAATTAATCAGCTATGTTTTATTTGGAATGGTCTAATTTTGGCTTAGTATCTTTCCCATGCCGGAGAGTGTTATCAATCAAATTACTTGTCTTTGCAGGAATTTTCTTTGGACTGGTAGTACAACCAGAAATAAGTCTGCATTGGTTGTTTGGAAGAACATCTGCTTGCCAAAAGCTGAAGGAGGTCTTGGTCTATATGACATCAAAGCAAGGAATAATTGCTTTCTATGGAATATTCATTTGAAAGCTGACTCTATTTGGATTAGATGGGTGCATCATTTTTATTTGCAGGACACCAACATCTGAACAGTTCCCCTTCAACAAACCTCCTCCCCCCTATGGAAATCCTTTATTCAATTACGTGACCGACTCCTTGATGACTGTGGGGGGCAACCAGCAGTAATCTCCATGCTGCACAGTTGGGATACTACTACAAAACCATTTTCGGCTAATGCTTATGAATATCTGAGAACCAAAGGAACCCTGGTCCCTTGGGTAAATGTGGTATGGGGGTCTTGGTGTCTTCCACGACATAGTTTTATTCTGTGGCTTGCCTTGCTTAAGCCCTGAGAACAAGAGACGGGCTGCATTTTGTTGACATTGATGCTAGTTGTGTTTTCTGTCAAGATCATGACGAGAGCCATAGTCACTTGTTTTTTGCCTATAATTGGACATCCTCTTTGTGGATGCAAGTTAAATCCTGGCTCAGGCTTAGCAGAGGAATGTCCACCATCAACATTGCAGTTCGGGCCTTCAACTCAAGGGGAACACCGTTGTCAATAGAATGAAAAGGACCTCCCTCAGTATTGTTGTTTACTTGATCTGGGAAGAAAGGAACAGAAGGGCTTTTGACAATTCGTGTTCACTTGTGGAGCCTATCTTTTGGCGTTTTCAAGTGTTATTCTACATGATCTTACGCTTTCATCAGCGTGATCTCCCTATTTACTGATTGCTATGGTGCCATAATTTGTGGCAGGGCTATTCTTTTGTCTGCATTGAGATGGGCTGCTTTGGTTCTTCTTTGATGCTACTGCTCCTATTGATTTTCTATCTTGTTGCTTCGACGTGCATGTTGCTTTGACGTGCATGGCTTTCTGCATGGCTTCCACGTCCCTGCACCGGCTAATTGCAACATGGTTGGCTGCATTTCCACGTCTTTGCATGGGAGGGCTCATGAGTCACTGTTATCTTTTTTTCTGGCTGGCTTTTGCTTTATGTGCACATCTTTGCTTTTGGACTTTGTCCCTTTATGAATGATCTGCTGTGCTCTGACTGGCTGCTTTTCCTCGGCCTCTGCATGGAAATCTTGACATCTTTGCATGGCGGAGGTGTTTTTTTTTTTCTCTTCATGCCTGTCCTCTGTTTTGTCCTATTTTCTTGTGTTAGGTTGGGAACCATGTAATATTTCGGTTCCTCTCGTAACCATTGTTGCTCTTCAGTAGATTGCTGGTTACGTTTCTAAGGGAATGTGCTCCCCCTTTTTTGTTTTTTTTATTGTGTATATGCTTGCTGGCCAGCAATGTAAATTTTTGATCTATTATGTCACGACCCGATCCCCGGATCCATGACCGGCACATAGGCAAGGTTCCCCTCCAAGGTTCCATACCTATGCGAACCCAAACTTATCCTAACTCAATCAAAGTTCAACGCAGCATTAACAACAAAACTAACTTTATAACATAATTGAATTGTCTTAATACAAGAGTTAATATAATTCATAGTTTTGGAGCACTAACTAGACATAAAGGAAAGGTACAAAGTACAACCAAAAAGCGAGTTCCGAAGGTCCAACAAAATGACCTGCTATCAAGCTATAAGCCTGAAAAGGATAAATAATGAGATGGTGAGTTCAACAACTCAGTGAGTAGATAACGTTCAATATACACACACACGAGGTAATACAGCAATGAGAAATATATATACAAGTATGGCTCTAGGTTCTTATAGAAAGGTTTCTCAAATAGGCCATAACAAGAATATCATATGGTAAAACTCGTCAGAAAATCAAAATGCAATGAGCATGAGGCTCCGTCGTGGGATGATCGGTCCACACAGGTTGGTGACTCCCCGACCAACTAGGGTTCGGATACGATGTGCACAAAGACTAACACTACCCCTGTTAGCATGGGTATTCGACTGACATACCATAGGTTCATAATCATAATCTAACAAACATATTCATATCTCAAAACTCAACTCATGACATCAATCAAATGAGGAGCTATCAATTCAGAAGTCAATTCAAAATATATGTTGGTTCATATCAAGAATTCAGATTCAATAATTGATCATGCTTTATCATAACAAGGATAATAATCAACATATATATTATCAAGAAGCATGATTCAATTCATATTAACAAATCAAATATTTATACTATTTCTCATGCATATGGAAAATTATCCACTCACGACTCGAAAGCAACAAAACTCAAAGGCGATATCGAAGAAAATCCTACGACGTCCCGCGGTAGAATATCGGGATTATCGAATATAAAGGAGACATATTCAAGAATGACTCAAAAGAATATATAACCTATTTAATACACTTATCTAAGGGTATATTTCATAACCCTAAATGTTTTTAGACTAAACTACTTATTTTTCTAAAAACCCAAAATCTAACAGTTTTCCGAAATCTAATCCATAATAAAGCAAATAATAAAACTTGATAATAATTCACTAAATAACCCTCAATTATTCATCAAACCAATCTTAAAAAGCTAATATTACAGCTAGGGACTAATCTGTAATTTATCATATTTTTAGGGCCAAATTGTAATTTTTTGTCTAATTGGAGGACCAAACTGAAAGTGTTAAATTCTCTTATCTATACAATAATTCTGTCCATAATTCATATGTTATTCTGTTCATATTCTCGGAATAGGCTCCAGGGACCAATGTGCAAATTTTCCAAAGTTTGGGGACTAAACTGAAATTTTCCAAAATTGAGGGACCAAACCGAAATTTTGTCATCTTCAACCTCCAACCCAGAATTTTTAACAGAAACCTACTGTTCTTGCCAAATTTCTAACTCAACATTCACCATTTACACAATTCATAACTCAAAATCATCATCTTTCAATTCAATCTCTCAAAATCATCCAAATAATCAAATACCCACAACAATTAACCCTACAACATTCAAATTAAACCATCAATTAACCCAAAACACAAATTTTCAAAACCCTAACATTTATCAAAATCGAAATCAAAGCTTAATTAACACATATTTTATACATAATCTTACCTTTAAACTTATTTCCTTCAACTCCTTTCTACTTCCTTTCTAATTTCCCTCTTTTCTCTTCTTCTTCTTTCTCCCTTCTCTCTCCTGCCGATTCTCTCTCAAATTTTCAGATCCCTCTTTTGTTTTTTTTTTTCTTCTATTTATATATATTATGTTTATCCAATTACCACACTACCCCTCATTCATTTATACCCACACTTTAAGCCACCAAGGGCTTTGTTGTATTTTCCAATTCATTAATTCAAAACATCACAATCTCCCCACCTTATAAAAGTTTCGTCCTCGAAACTTAAGAGAAAAGATTAAATACTTACGAAGATTATCGAAAAGATGAGGATACTCCTCACGCATCTTATCCTCGAGCTCCCATGTCGCTTCCTCACGTGAATGACCTTTCCATTGCACTTTCACTGAAGCTATATCCTTCGACCTAAGCTTCCTCACTTGTCGGTCGACTATAGCTTCCGGTTGCACCTCATAAACCATATCATTCCTTAATTCAATGGGAAAAACCTCTAATACATGCGATGGATCTGACATATACTTCCTTAGCATTGAAACATGAAATACCGGATGAATAGCAGACAAGTTTGGTGGTAATGCTAACCTATAAGCAACCGCCCCAACTCTCTCCAGAATCTCATACGGTCCAATGAACCGAGGACTCAACTTGCCTTTCTTCCCAAACCTGAATACTCCTTTTGTCGATGATACTTTTAAGAACACACAATCACCCACTGAAAACTCTAAGTCACGCCTTCTTTTATCCGCGTAACTTTTCTCGTCTACTCGAGCCGTTTGAAGCTTCGTCTAATTACCTTTATCTTCTCGAGGTAATCCGAATCAACTCGGTCCCATTAGCCTCTTCTCACCAACCTCAAACCAACAAACCGGTGATCTACACTTCCGACCATACAAAGCCTCATAAGGTGCCATCTCTATGCTAGCCTGATAACTGTTGTTGTAAGCAAATTCCACTAATGGTAGGAACTTACTCCAACCAACTCCAAAATCCATGACACAAGCCCTTAGCATATCCTCCAAGATCTGAATAGTCCTCTCAGATTGACCATCGTACGAGGGTGAAAAGCTGTACTCAACTGCACTTTAGTACCCATAGCTTCTTGGAATTTCACCCAAAACCGCGATGTAAACTGTGGACCTCTATCAGACACTATTGAGATTGGCACTCCATGCAACCGTATAATCTCACTAATAAACAATTCCGCCAACTTTGCATATCCATAAGTAATCTTAAGCGATAGAAAATGGGCTGATTTTGTCAACCTGTCAACAATCACCCATATTGAATCATAACCCTCATGACTCCTAGGCAATCTTGTCACAAAGTCCATTGTGATCATTTCCCACTTCCATTCGGAATCAACAATGGTTGCAACAATCCAGGAGGTTTCGGTGTTCACCCTTTACCCTCTGACAGGTCAAACACCTAGAAACAAAATCTGCTACATCAGCCTTCATCCTATTCCACCAATAACACACCTTAAGGTCTTTATACATCTTGGTGGAACCTGGATGCATTGTGTAAACTGTCTGATGTGCCTCTACCATCAATTCTCTCCATGAGATCATCTACATCAGGTACACAAAGCCTATCCCTATATCTCAGCACATCATCATCACCTATCACAAAACCTGCAGCCTTACCCTGCTCAACCTCATTTCTAATCCTGAGTAGTGAATCATCTTTCTTACAAGTTGCTTTTATCTTATCAAACAAATCGACTTAACCCGAACATGAGCAATCATTGCTCCAGCTTCACTAAGATCAAATCTGACTCCTTCATCCACCAACTCATGCAGCTCCCTAATCAGAGGTCTTCGTACCTCCTGAATATGAGCTAAGCTCCCTAATGATTTTCTACTCAAAGCATCGGCAACTACATTTGCCTTACCCGGGTGGTAATGTATGGTACAATCATAATCCTTCAACAGTTCCATCCATCTCCTCGCCTCGATTTAGATCCCTCTATTTGAAAGATGTACTTCAAACTCTTGTGATCGTGAAGATCTCACAAGTTTCACCATACAAGTAGTGCCTCCAAATCTTCAAGGCAAAAATTACAGCCGCCATCTCTAAATCATGTGTAGGATAGTTCTGTTCATGCTTCTTGGTTGTCGTGAAGCATAGGCAATAACCTTGCCATGCCGCATTAGAACACATCCTAACCCCACTCTCGAAGCATCACAATACACTGTGTAACCACCGAACCCGATGGTACCTTGCTAGAACAGGCGTTGTAGTCAATCTCTCTTTCAACTCTAAGAAACTTTTCTCACAAGCTTCGGACCACTGAAACTTAACATTTTTCGCGTCAACTTAGTCAATGGTGCGAAATCCAAGAAAAGTTCTCCACAAACCTCCGATAATAGCCGGCCAAACCTAAGAAACTTCTAATCTCGTCGCCGAAGTAGGTCTAAGCCTATCGCTTAACTGCTTCAATCTTTTGAGGATCAACCTCAATCCCATTCCTTGACACTACATGCCCAAGAAATGCTACACTCTCCAACCAAAACTCACTCTTTGAGAACTTGCCATATAACTGATGATCTCGCAGAGTTTGAAGCACCATTCTCAAGTGTTGTTCATGCTCCTCCCTAGACCTCGAATACACCAAAATATCATCAATAAAAACTATTACAAATCGATCAATAAACTGCCCAAACACTCTATTCATCAAGTCCATAAAAGCTGCTGGTGCATTCGTTAACCCAAAAGACATCACTAAGAACTCATAATGACCATACCGAGTTCTAAAAGCCCGTCTTCAAAATGTCTGTCTCCCTAATCCTCAACCGATGATACCCGGATCGAAGATCGATCTTAGAAAAGAATTGAGCTCCATGCGCACTGGTCAAACAAATCATCTATGCGAGGGAGTGGGTATCTATTTCGAACTGTCACCCGATTCGGTTGCCTATAATCTATACACAACCTTAATGACCCATCTTTTTTCTTCACAAACAACACGGGCTCCCCAAGGGGACACACTTGGTCGGATGAACTTTTTATCCAACAAATCCCGCAGTTGCTCCTTTAGCTCCCTCAATTCTGTCGGCGCCATTCTATATGGTGTCATTGATATTGGTTCGGCACCGGAACCAAATCAATACAAAACTCAATATCCCTATATGGAGGCAATCCAGGTAAGTCATCGGGAAAGACATCAATAAACTCCCTAACTATAGGGACTTGGTCTAATTGAGGAACTTCTTTCTCTATATCCACTATATATGCTAGGTAGCACTGTACTCCTTTTCTGGCCATTTTCCTCGAGATAGCCGACAACATAATTGATGGAGACCCAATCTTATCTCCTTGAAATACCAACCCAACTTCTTCATCTAGATCAAATATTATTTTCTTACCCCAACAATTTACCGAAGCCCTATGCTTTGCCAACCAATCCATTCCCAAAATCACATCAAAATCAACCATATCTAAGACATTTAAGTCTCCCATAAAAATCTTATCTCCAATCTCTATTTCACAATCCAGATACACATACTTCACTAATATTAATTCATCTAAGGGAGTGGAGACTGAAATTGGGGATTTTAACAAGGTTGGTTGTTTATCTAACCTCATGGCAAAATATGGAGACACAAATGAATGGGTTGCACCCGTATCAAACAAAACTTTTGCTTCAAAAGAGCAAACAGGAAGAATACCTGAAACAACTGTGTTGGATGCCTGAGCATCCTGCTGAGTCAAGGCAAAAACTCTAGCATGCCCCTGACCCTGCTGTATCTGACCTCTATCACCTGCACCCCGACCTCTCGACCACGGCCACCAAAACCTCTACCCCCATGAGCCACAGGCCCGGCTCGTCGATGGTGCCTGAATAGGATCTTTGGGATAAGCGAGATAACCCCGAAGCCGACAACTGTCTCCTCGGGCACTCTCTCGATCTTATGACCTATCCGGCCACAACTAAAACAAGCCCCGGTCCTTCTACGTAACACTCTGCACTAGTATGACTTCCTCCACAAGTCTTGACATGAAGAACTATCACTAGGTGTAATAAATGAACTACGAGGTGCAGTCTCGAACTAAACTCGAGTACCACTACGCCACTCGACCTTTGAGCCACTAACCGACGGTCTCTCGTCTAAACCTCCTTCGAACCCATGAGCCCCGACGGCCACTTCGTCCCCTAGACGGACCTGCACCGAATCCCTGTTGCCTAAAAGACCGACCCTCTTCTCTAGGCCTCTTAGGCGGCTGCAGTCATATCCTCCAATTCTCGCGCCTCTATCAATCCGGAGCTATCAACGGCTAAGGAGTATGATGGAAACACTGTGACACCATCACCTTATACATAGAGGATTTGAGTCCTCTAATAAACCTCTTCACCCTCCACTCCTCAGTGGGTAGAAGATGTTCTGCATACCTAGACAGCTGAGTGAACTTCAGATCATACTCATCCATTGTCATGCTCCCCCGAGATAGCCTCTCAAACTCATAAAGTCGAGCATCCCGACGCTCCGAGGGAGAAACTTGTCTAAGAACATGGAGCTAAACTCCTTCCATGTCCACTGAGCCTCTATTGGTCTTGCTCTTTTCCTAGACTCAAACCAAGAGATTGCCACATTTCCTTCCAACCCGAACGATGCCAAACTCACGGCTCGGTGGTCGTACATCCCAAAGCTTCACACCGTCGCCAAATATCATCTAGGAACCTCTGAGGATCCTCTGAACTGTCCATCCCAGTAAAAATAGAAGGTGCCAACTTCATGAAGTCATTCAACGGCACATTAACTCCCTGAACAATATGGGATGTCGAGGGTACATCTCTATCCCTCCTTCTATCTCTCTCCATAGAAAACTCTATCCAGTCCGCACAACCTGGCTAAGTTGTGAAACTCGTAACAAGTTCGGGGTCGACTACCCCCACACCTGTTTCATCAACCATATCTTCCTCTTCTATCTCCTGAGGCTCTTCCTCCACTGGTGGAGGTACCTCCTCAACATGTTGAGGCACGGGTGCACCGCGCCTCCTTCTCTGCCTTGCAGTTCTCAACTGCACAATAGGGACATCATCCTGATCATCCTCTACTCTCTAACAGTATCAGCTATTCGTCTATTCCTCGGCATTTCCTAAAATAAAAAAAAAAATGAGAGCACTCAATTCATGCTAGAACAATAGCATGATAATTACCACAGAATTATAGGAAAGCATATCTATCACAAGGAAGAAGACATGCTTAATGAGAATTCGGAATTTCAAAGACAACAAACAAGACAACACGGATCCTAATGCTCCACTTATTATGAATTTAATTATATTATTGTTTCTTTAACCTAAAGCTCTGATACCAAGTTTGTCACGACCCGATCCCCGGATCCATGACCGGCACATAGGCAAGGTTCCCCTCCAAGGTTCCATACCTATGCGAACCCAAACTTATCCTAACTCAATCAAAGTTCAACGCAGCATTAACAACAAAACTAACTTTATAACATAATTGAATTGTCTTAATACAAGAGTTAATATAATTCATAGTTTTGGAGCACTAACTAGACATAAAGGAAAGGTACAAAGTACAACCAAAAAGCGAGGTTCGAAGGTCCAACAAAATGACCCGCTATCAAGCTATAAGCCCGAAAAGGATAAATAATGAGATGGTGAGTTCAACAACTCGGTGAGTAGATAACGTTCAATATACACACACACGAGGTAATACAAAGAATGAGAAATATATATACAAGTATGGCTCTAGGTTCTTATAGAAAGGTTTCTCAAATAGGCCATAACAAGAATATCATATGGTAAAACTCGTCGGAAAATCAAAATGCAATGAGCATGAGGCTCCGTCTTGTGGGATGATCGGTCCACACAGGTTGGTGACTCCCCAGACCAACTAGGGTTCGGATACGATGTGCACAAAGACTAACACTACCCTGTTAGCATGGGTATTCGTGACATACCATAGGTTCATAATCATAATCTAACAAACATATTCATATCTCAAAACTCAACTCATGACATCAATCAAATGAGGAGCTATCAATTCGGAAGTCAATTCAAAATATATGTTGGTTCATATCAAGAATTCAGATTCAATAATTGATCATGCTTTATCATAACAAGGATAATAATCAACATATATATTATCAAGAAGCATGATTCAATTCATATTAACAAATCAAATATTTATACTATTTCTCATGCATATGGAAAATTATCCACTCACCGACTCGAAAGCAACAAAACTCAAAGGCGATATCGAAGAAAATCCTACGACGTCCCTAGGTAGAATATCGGGATTATCGAATATAAAGGAGACATATTCAAGAATGACTCAAAAGAATATATAACCTATTTAATACACTTATCTAAGGGTATATTTCATAACCCTAAATGTTTTTAGACTAAACTACTTATTTTTCTAAAAACCCAAAATCTAACAGTTTTCCCGAAATCTAATCCATAATAAAGCAAATAATAAAACTTGATAATAATTCACTAAATAACCCTCAATTATTCATCAAACCAATCTTAAAAAGCTAATATTACAGCTAGGGACTAATCTGTAATTTATCATATTTTTAGGGCCAAATTGTAATTTTTTGTCTAATTGGAGGACCAAACTGAAAGTGTTAAATTCTCTTATCTATACAATAATTCTGTCCATAATTCATATGTTATTCTGTTCATATTCTCGGAATAGGCTCCAGGGACCAATCTGCAAATTTTCCAAAGTTTGGGGACTAAACTGAAATTTTCCAAAATTGAGGGACCAAACCGAAATTTTGTCATCTTCAACCTCCAACCCAGAATTTTTAACAGAAACCTACTGTTCTTGCCAAATTTCTAACTCAACATTCACCATTTACGCAATTCATAACTCAAAATCATCATCTTTCAATTCAATCTCTCAAAATCATCCAAATAATCAAATACCCACAACAATTAACCCTACAATATTCAAATTAAACCATCAATTAACCCAAAACACAAATTTTCAAAACCCTAACATTTATCAAAATCGAAATCAAAGCTTAATTAACACATATTTATACATAATCTTACCTTTAAACTTATTTCCTTCAACTCCTTTCTACTTCCTTTCTAATTTCCCTCTTTTCTCTTCTTCTTCTTTCTCCCTTCTCTCTCCTGCCGATTCTCTCTCAAATTTTCAGATCCCTCTTTTGTTTTTTTTTTCTTCTATTTATATATATTATGTTTATCCAATTACCACACTACCCCTCATTCATTTATACCCACACTTTAAGCCACCAAGGGCTTTGTTGTATTTTCCAATTCATTAATTCAAAACATCACATATTAATACACTTATATTTTGATATAAAAAAAAAGAAAAGAAAGAGCTCTCAGGGGAGCTGAAGTTGCAGCTTGAGAGAGAAACTAGAGAGAGATGCTCTCTTTCTTAAAGATTTCTCCTTGCTATACGGTCTTGCAACTCCTGAGCCAATTTTGAATTTCTTTCTTCACTGTTTCTTAATGGCTTGCTACGTGGCCAATGAGACACAGAATTTTGAGCTACCATTCTCTTGGATTATGCTAATTTAAGAGGGGTTCCAGTTTAACCTAATTAGATCGGGTATGGACTTGGTATTACCTCCAGCCTCCAAAGCGTCTACTATTCCAGTTTCTTTCAATTTTTGTTCTTTCTCAACACCCAAGAATGGATCTGAGGCTAAGATTGGGGCTTCTTCTAAGTCGTGCTCTCTGGTTGATGACGGTCCTGATGGGTCAGGTGTCATCCTCCTTGAAAGCGAACCGCTTCTTCCCCTCTTTGAGGGTGTATTCTCTGGTTTGGCTCTGTCTTCTACTTCCAGAATCGGGTCTCTCGCCTATCTGATGATAGGGTACCCGTACCTTGCTCAGCCATGGAACCGCCCAGCATCTGCGCTGATGGTAGTGAAACTGGAAACTCTCTTTGTTCAGGTACTCCCTCAGTTCTAGGGATATGGCGAAGCTGCTTTTACACTGTTTGGTTTAAACTTATGGACTTCTCTTACCGAGTATGTGGCAGAGGTAGGATGTCTCCTACCCCTTCCACTATATGATGTTCATATCTGCCAGTATTTTAGAGGGCTTTGTACCCTCTGTATCAACATGAGGCTTTAACCTCATGCTTTTGGGTTTTGATGCTGCTGTTATTATAGAGTTAGATTTTGTGCTTCTGTTTGTTGTGGTTGCTCTGTCTCGCAGCCTATTCACTGAGTTACAGTTGTAATCAGTTGTGTACTCTATGGGTCTCTTCCTGCTGGATGTTTTTCATCCTGCAGTGTGTTGCTGCTTTATGCAGCTGATGTGCTATTTTTCATCTTATTGAAGCGTATTAGTGTTGTTTACTTGCTCTGGGCACTCGTTGCTTGCAAGTGTCAGCGAGAGTGATTATTAGTGGTAGCCATCCGTATGTTGAATCTACTGGATTTTATGGGTTCAAGCTGCTTGTCCAGTCTTCTCTTGCTGGGTGTTCTATTGGTTAGCTTTGTTGTGTTGCTGTTTAGCTCTTGGTGGAAAGAACACTGGTTGTCTGTCGTTAATAGCTCAGCCTTTCCCCATAGGTGCTTGCGATAGTGGAGCTTGATGGAGCATGGTATAGTGGCTCCTTTGCTGCTACTATAGAGTTGATATGGTTATCTAAACGGGATATGGCTCTCTGCTGATGCTGCCCTCTAAGTTTCTACGAGGGTTTATGGATTTTGGATATGCTGGGTTTTGGGTGCAGGCTTGGCCCTCAGTGGAGCAGTCTTGCTCTTTGTAGCCGGCTGCTGGAAATTATGCTGGCTTTTGCTAGCTTGTTGCTGCTATATGCAAGTTGTTTGCTGCGCCTCTTTAAGCTGCAGCTGGGTTTTCTACTCTATCTATGCTGCTGGAGTAGGGCTGCCTTACTGTTCTGTCTTTAGCACCTTGGTGCTACTTAGTTGGCTACTTCAAATTATTCTGGAGTGGTTTTGTTTTGGCTGCCCTCCACTTCCTTGTGGAGGCTGTATTTAGGTTCTTGTGCTAATTCTGATTGCTGCGGAGTTAGTTTGGTTTGCTGGAGTTGTTGCATTGCTGCTCACTACTCTAGTGCTGATGGTTTGGTTTGTGTGCTCCCTAGTCTACGGGGCTGTTTCCAGTTGCAAGTGCAGGTCTGATTTGGATAGCCTCTCTAGATAGTTGCCCTGAACCCCAACGGATCCCTGCTGATTCTGCTAGGAGTGGTTCCTTGCAGTTTGTTATCCCTGTTGCTGCTTTTGCTGCAGGTTGTTCTCCTAGGAGATGCCTTGTGTTTTCCTTGGTTTGCTTGCTGTTTGGATTGTAGCCGGATGTGGCCTGCTGGTTGCTTGCTCTCCTGGTTAGTTTTGTTTGCTCAAGGGAGCGTGTTCCCTTGTTCTGTTTTCGATGTGCTTGTCCTGGGGAGGCTGTTCCCCTGCTCACGCCTTCTATGTTGTAATTGTTTTGCAAGATAGGCTTGCTCCGGTTTATCTAGGGAGTATGTTCCCTTCTAGTTTCTGCACATTGTTGTGTTTAATGGTCGGGTTGCTTGTTCTGGGGAGCCTGTTCCCCAGCACAAGCCTTTTGTGTAGCTAGCTAGCTTGTTTCTCTTCTGTTCAGCAATATCTGCTTGCTTGGGTTTTGCCAAGGGAGTCTGTTCTCCTTGGCTGCTGCTGTCTGTAATTATGTACTGCTGGCCTCCAGCGTCTTTTTGATTTATAATATTCTTACATTTGATAAAAAAAAAGAGCTCTCAGGGCTTTTTCTGCTTGCTCCAGTTTTGTGCCATATGGGCTCTTTCTGCTACGATATAGCTTTATTTGTTGCTGCTACAAGCAGCTTGGATTGCAGTATGTCACCCTTTCTGAAGCTGGTTGGATTTCATTGCTACAATGCTGTGCTGGTCTTCCGGCTGTTTTTAGAGAGGATCTCCTACTATTGCTTGGGCTGGGGTTTGATTGCTGGAGTTGCATGGCTTGAGCTGGAGCTGCGTGACTTCCAGCTTGGCTTGCAGTTTCATTTTTTCCAGACCTGCAGGTTCTCTGCAGATTGCTGTGATGTTGGCCCCTTTGGGGCTGATCTTGGTTACTATTTGCTAGCACTCTCCCCGCTCTTGTCCTGCTGTTTACAGGTCTTTGTTGTGGGTTCTGCAGATTGTGGTTGATGAACTTGGTATGCTGAGCTTCTTGAAGCTGGCTGGACAAAGGTGCTGCTATAGTGCTGGCTTGCAAACCTGTGTTTGCTGGTTGGGTCGCGACGCTACTGGTTTGCTGCAAAGGCTTCCTTTGCATGCTGTGGGGCATTCTTTGGGGCTTCTGGGTGAGGTTCTCTCCCCTTGTCCGCACATTTTGCTTCTTGTTTCGTTTTGGTTCTTTTGCAGGTCTGATTCGACTGGCCTCTCTTGATCGTTGCTATGGATCCCAACAATTTAGGTGAGGCTCTCTCCCCTCATGATTGGGCTATTGATGTAGTGTTTTCTGTCGCTACTCTACTATCCCAGTGGAAAATGTTAGATGAAGTCTGTCCTAGTAACGCACTAGCCATGTTGTGGTGCAAGGTTGGTCTACTAATGATGATGTGCAGATGGTCTTCTCATGATTGCCTGGTACAGGGATCTGTTTGGGTGAGGCTCTCTCCCCAATTGTCAGGTCCCCATACATGTTACTGTACTGGTGCAGCTGTTCTGCTTTGTGGTTACCTGATTTTGGTTGCAATTGTTGATGCCTGGGATTGCTGCCAGTTTTTGGGACTCCAGGCTGAGGCTTCTTTGTCTGTCAATGGGGATCAGTCAGGGTGAGGCTCTCTCCCCAATTGCTTGATCTCGTCTAGATGATGGAAGTTGAAGTATATGTGTCGACCTACTGCTGTCTCCCTGTAGAGGGGATCAATGAGGGTGAGGCTCTCTCCCCAATGATTTGATCTCCCCCAGTTCCTGGATGCATAGTTTTCGCAGGGTTGGGGCTTGCTGGTGCCGGTGTTGTTTGTTGTATGGAGTGGCCTTCAGTAGCTGCCGCTTCTTTGTCTGTTAGTGGGGATTAGTCAGGGTGAGGCTCTCCCCAAATGCTTAATATCGTCTAGTTGATGGAAGCTGAAGCAGATGTGTCGGCCTGTTGTTGTCTGTCTGTAGAGGGGATCAATGAGGGTGAGGCTCTCTCCCCAATGATTTGATCTCCCCCAGTTCCTGGATGCACAGTTTTCGCAGGGTTGGGGCTTACTGGTGCCGGTGTTGATTTTCGCCCTTTGCTATCGATCCCACCTGCTTGGGATACTGGAAGCGAGCTAGCCAATAGCGTGGTTTAGGATTGGTCTGCAGGTGATGCTGTGCGGATAGTTTCTCCTGATTGCTTGGTAAAGGGATCCGTTTGGGTGAGGCTCTCTCCCCACTTGTTTAGTCCCCTTGCATGTTGCTGTACTGGAGCTGCCGTTTGCTGGTCAGGGATCCGGTTGGGTGAGGTTCTCTCCCCAACTGTTTGGTCCTCTCGCCTGCTGCTCTACTAGAGCTGTTAGTTTGCTTTTGTGAATAGCCGGTTTGTTGTTGAGCTTTGATGCCTGCAATTGCAATACTTTGGTCCTGTGCTTGTGTCTGTGACTGGCTACTAGACATAACCTTGGATCACCACTTTTGTGTTGTTGCTGTGTTATGCAGAATGTTCCCTGTTTCTGTTGCTTTTGCTGCTGGTTTGCGTGGTTGCTGGAGATGACTTCCAGCCAGGATTGCTGTTTTGTTTGTCCAGGCCTGCAGGTCCTCTGCAGATTGCTTGTGATGTTAGCCCTCTTGGGGCTGGTCTTGGTTTTGATGCTGCCGGTTTTTGGGACTCCAGGTTGATGCTTCTTTGTCTGCTAATGGGGATCAGCCAGGGTGAGGCTCTCTCCCCAATTGCTTGGTCTCGACTAGTTGATGGAAGCTGGAGCAGATGCTGTCTACCTGTAGCGGGGATCAATGAGGGTGAGGCTCTCTCCCCAATACTTTGATCTCCCCCAATTCCTGGATTTCCCCACCTAGCCGGTTATAGTTGGAGTTTGTTGGTGCAGTTTGCTCCTCGTCTCAGCTCCTGCTATCCTTCTTATGGCTTTGATGCTTGTCCAAGGGAGTCTGTTCCCTTTCATTGTTCCAAAGAGTCTGTTCCCTTTGCTTTTCTATTCAGCAGGCTTGTCTTACTTATGGTTTGTATAAGGGAGTCTGTTCCCTTTGTTTTCTGTTCAGCAAGCTTGTCTTGCTTATGCTTTGTTCAAGGGACTTTGTTCCCTTTTTCTTGTATTGCTGGTCTCCAACATATTTTTGATCTATACAATTCTTACATTTGATAAAAAAAAAAAGAGAAAAGAGCTCTCAGGAAGCCTTGAGAGAGAAGCTCTCCTTCCCCCATGGGAATAGTTTCCTTTGTTCATGGCGCTAGCTGAAAATTTGAATTTCTGGTTACTGTAGCTTCCCCCCTCCATGCTTATCTTCTGCTTTACACTTTCTTCATGGCAAAAAACAAGCGAACTACACGCCGACTATAAACACCCAAAAGAAATATATATATATAATTGATGACTCAGTTTTCGCTGTCGATTTCTTGATCGGCAGCGACGCAGTTTTTGCTGCCAATTTCTGCATCGGTAGCGACGCAGTTTTGCGAAGGCCTCTAAGATAAGAGATAAAAAAAATCTCTTCAAATATAATAGATCAAGAAAGGGCTTTTTCTCAAGCTGACTTTCTGACTTGAAGTCTTTCCGTTCCCGATTCAATTACAGTTGTTCTCGCTAAAGCCGGATCTGATCCCGCTTGAGAAAAAAATCCTGATCTTCCAATTGTGTCTTAAGAGAGATGCCTGAATCGGACCGATTTCTGGATCGGCAGCGATGCAGTTTTCACTGCTGATTTCTGCATCGACATCGGCATCGGCAGCGACGCAGCTTTTTTTTTTAAAAAAATAATTAACTTAAGGAGCTGGGAGGGAGGGGTAAAACTGGTTTTAGATAAACCAAAACAAGGATAAGAACACATCTAAACCAACCCCAAACAACCCACCTCATTTAATGGGGAGTATAAATACAAGGAGGAGAGAGAGGATGATCCATCCTCTTCCCAAAGTTGTCTCCAGCAGCTGCATGTCGCTTTTCCCTTCCTCTTTCCCAACAGAAACCTAAACCAAACCAGTAGAGAGTGCTTTGTGAACGTGTGAAGGAAAGATGAGACCTTGAGAGAAGATTGGACAGCTACCTAGAGGGAAAGGAAAAGGAGGGCTGGAAAACATGAGAGGAAGAAAAAGGAGGAGAACCAGCAGGAGAAGAGAAAGAATAGTGTCAAACCTTCCTCAAACTTAGTTAGATTCGAAAGGTATGGGTCATGAATCTCCCTTCCTCTTCTCCTTAAGACCAGAAACAAAAATGAAGAAGAAAACCCTAAGAAAATTGACCTAAGACCTAAGCTAGCTATGAAGGAAACTGAAATTAACTAGGAGGACAAGGAAACATAAATGAAATGAGGCTAATTTCAGAACATCTAACAAAGAAAAATGAATAAAATGGAAGTAACAAATCATGGTAGAGGGTTGGCTTTAACTATGGGGTTGGCCAGCATGCATGTGTGTGTTCTGTTGGGATTTGTTGAAGGATCATGTGCTGAAATTGATGGTTTCAATGTGTGTGTTCTGCTGGGATTTGTTGAAGGATCATGTGCTAAAATTGATGGTTTCAATGTGTGTGTTCTGCTGGAATTTATTGAAAGATTATATGCTGTAATTGATGGTTTTCAATGTGTGTGTTCTGCTAGGATTTGTTGAAGGATTATGTGCTGAAATTGATGGTTTCAATGTGTGTGTTCTGCTGGAACTTAGTGACAGTGTATATGCTGGGGTTGTTACAGCATGTGTGGTGTGTGTTCATGCCAAAATGTTTATTGTGCAGCGAAATTGTGATTCACTACCAAAATCGTAGTCATTGCCGTAATGAATTAACATTCTTATCGAAGCGAGTTGTCTGCAGCCGAATTTGTGATTCATTTGCAAATTGAGTCTTCTGCAGCGAATTAGCATTCGCTGCCAAATTGTGTATTGTGTAGCGAAATTGTGATTCACTGCTGAAACTGTGTCGGCTGTAGTGAATTAGCATTCGCTGCCGAAACTGAGTTGTCTGCAGCGAATTTGTGATTTCTTTGTTGAATTGTGTGTTGTGCAAATGAAATTGTGATTCGTTTCCAAAGCCGTAATTTGCTAATTTCTTTGCTGAATTTTGTGTTCTGCAGCGAATTTGTGATTCGCTGTCGAAACTGTGTCGTCTGCAGCGAATTAACAATTCGCTGCCGAGTGGCGTGTTCTGCAGCGAACTTGCGATTCGCTGCCAAAGTGGAGTTGTCTGCAGCAAATCACTACCGAATTGGCTGCCAAGTGAACCAGTTCTCGCTGCCGATTTCTACAATAAGCCTCCTAGGCAGAAATGACTTAAATGCTAGTAACAATTTCATGGTATGATGGTGTAAAATGTGGAACACTTGAATGTGAACATATGAAATCTTGAAATAAGTGTGGTGACAAATGTGATTCAAAAATACAAATGTATTGAATTGTGACCATTGATGTCTTAGGTGGTGCGGTCGAGATTAGACCATCATCAAGACAAGAACAACCCACAGGTGGAGCAGGTAGGTGACTTGCACCTTCCTTTTTCATACATTGAATAATAAAATACTTTATCATGAATATTACCATATTGTGTTAGAACAAATATTAGATTGTTGAACACTTAAATGTTGACAAATAGTTAATTAGCTTTGGCTAATGGCATCCGAATGGATGATCGGGACAAATGATTGATTAGCTTCGGCTAATGGCATCTGAACGGATGACCAGGATGAACAATTGATTAGCTTCGGCTAATGGCATCCGAAATGACCGAGACAAATGAATGATTAGCTTCTGCTAATGGCATCCGAACAGATGACCGGGACGAATGATTGATTAGCTTCGGCTAATGGCATCCGAACGGATGACCGGGACGAACGACTGATTAGCTTCGGCTAATGGCATCCGAATGGATGGCCGAGACAAATGAATGATTAGCTTCGGCTAATGGCATCCGAATGGATAACTGGGATGAACGATTGATTAGCTTTGGCTAATGGCATCCGAAGTGGATAACCGGGGTGAGTGGACGATTAACCTCAGCAAATGATGCCTTAAAAGGATAACTGGGTTTAAGATTATGGTTGATTGCATGAATTGGTGCATCTATATGTACTACAAGTTGTTTATACCAAGTACATGAAGAAATTATAAATGTTAATGCTTCATTTAACTGTCAGACCGTTTAGTTATCATTATTATTATTATTAAGTAATTGCATTCTCTTAAATGTTTTGTACTACAGCAGGGACGTCACACCAACGAGATGTCTAGGAAACCCAATACACGGGAACCTACTTTTGCAAGGAATTATGTAGATGCATTCTAAATCACAATGTATTTTGTATGAATCAATGTCTTGAATGTATAACTTTTATTAGATCCTTTTGTTTAAATTCGTAATGGCTATTAGTAGGATAGGAATGCAAACTCATGTCTATGTATGTATATTTTTAATATGAACTCCTAATCATGCAACCATAATATTATGTGTTTATGTAAGATTTATTTTTAAATAAAATGTTGATTGTATGGATTGTATTTTGATGATGTGAGGGATCAAGTTTGCTAATTACCGGCACCATGTGTGTCAAGTATATATAAAAAAATAAAAATAATTACTGTTGTTTTGAGCTTGAAAAGCCAGGTTGTTACACTGACCCCCTATTCAAAATCACCAACAGCTCCAAATAGATTTACCCGACAACTCTGTTCTTACTCTGGCCGCACCACCCCTTCCTCCCCATCCTCCTCCTCCTCCTCTCCCCTCCCCTCCGGTTCCCACCCCCCCTTCTAGAGCGGTGGCCGGTGGGTCCAGCCCAGACAAATTTTTGATTTTTGCTGAGGAAGTGTCTGTTCCTCAACAGATTGTCTCTTCTCCCTCTACCCCTGATCATGTGCTTGTAGAGGACTGCTCTGATGAGGATGCCTATGATGAAGATGAAGTGGATTACTCTGCATCTGGAGGAAGTTCCAAGTTTTTTCGCTCCCCTATGCCACTTTCTACAGGCCATAACTTAGATGTAACTCTTAACAGTGTTTCGAGGGTCTCACCCTTGTGTGGTTATGGACAATCAGTAGTACCAGCGGCTACTTCAACGAAGAAGGGACCCTCTCCCGTGCCTGCTCTCTAACCCAACAGCCCAGGTCTTGCTATCGCGGACCACAACCTTCCAACTGTAGTCTCCTTACCTGTAGAGGCTTCTCATTTAGGTACTTCTCATTCTCCTACACCTGTTAAGAAATGGCGAGACCTATTTGCATCCAACCGCAACACTATCACAAGTCTTAAATTAACGCATTTCTCATCTTCTTCTTGCAATGATTTACCCTGTGACTTGTCTCCTGATGATTTAGACAATAATTATGATGTATGGCAACTATGTATTGTGGGCTATGTTGCTGGCAAGTCGCCTGGTTTTAAGGCTTTGAGCAATATTATCTCCAGTTCTTGGAAGTGTGAAGCCTCTTTGGCCATTCATGAATCTGGCTGGTTAGTTTACAGATTCAAAAATGTTGATGACAAACTTGTTGTTCTTGCTAATGGTCCTTACTTGATATATGGCCGGCCCTTGATTATCAAGGCTCTACAACAGGCCCTAGACGAGCCGTAATGTTTTTGATCGTCTAGGGCCTGTTGTAGAGCCTAGCCTGGGAAAAGCTAAAGGCCAGATTGGGGAGGCTTCACATAGTTATGATCCCATGACCACAGAAGTTGTAGTGGCCTCTGGTGAATGGGAAATTGTCAAAAGAAAGAAAGCAAGGAAATCTCCTAGCATACCAGTGGGAACCACACATACAGCTGATCAGGTTTCAATCATCCCCGCTAGAGGTAAAGCACCTGCTATCTCATCTTTAGAAGGTATTTACAACTCTAATCATAACCCCCCATCATCCATAATGGGAAAGAACCAGTTGGAGCAGTCCCATGCAGGAAAGTTCCTAATGTAGTTCCTGTTGGTGTAACCACTATACGTGGTCAGAGAAGGAGTACATCTCGAGCATCTGGGAGTGGTAGGGTTCCCCCTCCACCCCCTCTTATGTAATGTTATTATTCAGTTGGAATGTCAGAGGACTTAACAGTCCTCTGAAGCAGCATGAGTTGGTTCGTCTCATGCAAAAACATAAATTTGATGTGTGTGGTCTCCTGGAGACAAAACTGGTTCCTTCCAAGCTTCAGTTTATGCACAGATCTCGGTTGAAGCACTGGAAGCTAGTTTCAAATGTGGAAGCTGCTGGCACTGCTAGAGTTGTTGTGTTATGGAATCCTTCTATTGTTCATGTTGATCAGCTTGATTCTTCTCCCCAATTTATTCATGTTTCCATTCGATGCTTGTCTACTCATTTCACTTTTGCTGCTTCATTTGTTTACGGTTATAATACCATTATTGCCCGTAGAACTCTGTGGGATGGCATTAAATCTTGGGCTCCAACTATTTCCTGGCTTGTGTTGGGAGATTTCAATTCCACTCTTTCTCAGGATGACAAGTATAATGGTGAACCGGTCTCCTCTTATGAAGTCTCTGATTTTAGAGCATGTTGCTCAGAGCTTAGCCTTTCAGATTTAAATTACACTGGCTGTCACTATACTTGGTCCAATGGGACTGTTTGGACTAAAATTGACCGTGTCCTAGCCAATCCTTCATGGAGCAATCTTCAGCTCTTTACCCATGTGCATTTCCAACCTCCAGGAGCTTTCTCTGACCACTCAAGAGCTCATATCCGCATTGGTGGCAATTGTCCCCCAGGTTGTCGTCCATTTAAGTTCTTCAATATGTGGGTTGATCACCCACAGTATGCAGGCTTAATTTCTGATGGATGGCAACTCCCAGTCGAAGGTTCTCCTATTTTTGTTTTGTGCAGGAAACTTAAATCTCTTAAGCACCCCCTGAAGAGTCTAAACAAGTTATACTTCAGCCACATTTCAGAGAGAGTGGCTAGAATGGAGACCGACTTGGAGCATCAACAACGCCTTTTGCATGATTCCAGAGATGATGTTTCTCTCCTGCACAGGGTAAATCAACTGAAGATTAGTCTTTTTAATCTCAAATCTGCTGAGAAAGCTTTCTTTTCTCAGAAGCTCAAGTGCAATTTTCTAAAGGACAATGATAGAGCCACAAGCTTTTTTCATGCTTTGATGAGTCACAGATATAGGAAAAGCTTCATTCCAGCTCTCCAGCGTAGCAACGAGGTTCTAACTACCACTATAGATGAAGTTGGTGCTGAATTTGTCCACTTTTATCAAAGTCTTCTTGACACCTCTTCGGCTGTTTCTCCTATTGATGAGGATGTTGTTCATAGCGCCCTTGTCTGGATGCTAATCAATCTGATTTCCTTCTGGCTCCTGTCACCAACGAAGCCATTAAGGAGGCTCTCTTAAGTAATAAATAAATTTGTGTTTTCCTCGCTATTTTCAAGTAAAATCCTACCTTGTACTTCCAACACATTGTCTTCACGGTATTATTTTCACGAGTCTTTTACATCAAGAATTTGTTAATTACTACTATTTTTTATCTTAAAAAAAAAACGCTGTCTTCACGGTATTGTTTTGAGTGGCTGGAATTTAAGTTTTGAGATTTCGTAATCGTAAAACATTATCTTCACCGTAGTGTCCAATGTTGACAAAAGAGGGAGATGTACCAGGCTAGCATGTCGCAACCAATGACGTTAATTCTTGACGATATTCAGTCCATTTATGTACTATTGAAAGTTTAATCTTTTGCGTCCTTCCACTTTTATTGGAATCAATTCAAATAAATGGAGTTTAGCCACTAAATTGACTTTAAATAACACTCGAAAGCTACTGAGCGCAAATACTTTAGAACTGAACGAAATCATAACCCAACAGCAGCCCCCCCCCGCCCCCCCCCAATTGCCCTGTCAAAATCAGGAAAATCTACAATTTTAGTCACCATTCTGGTCACCAGCATTAGCTACGTGATATTGTGGATATGGAAGAAATCAAAAGTCAGAAACTCAAATCTGAATCTGCCACCAGGTCCTTCACAGCTACCTCTAATCGGAAACATGCACAATTTAGTTGGCTCTTTACCTCATCGCCGCTTCCGAGATATGGCCAAGAAATATGGACCTGTTATGCACCTCCGACTCGGTGAAGTTACTCATGTTCTTATCTCTTCAGCTGAAACTGCTAAAGAAGTGATGAAGACCCATGATCTCATTTTTGCTCAAAGGCCAGCTCCGCTTGCGGCGAAAATTCTAAGCTATAATTGCATGGATATTGCATTTGCACCATATGGAGATTACTGGAGGATGCTGCGAAAATTGTGCGTATTGGAGCTGCTAAGTGCTAAACGTGTGCGATCTTTCAGATCAATCAGGGAAGAAGAGGTATGGAGGGTTGTTAGATCTATTTCTTCTAGTGCATGGTCTCCTGTCAATTTCAGCAGAATGATAAGTTCTCTTACATATTGCATCACTTCAAGAGCAGCCTTTGGTAAGATATGCAAGGGAGAGGATGTGTTTGTTGTATTAAACTCAATCCATCTAGAAGGTCAAGGAAGGCGACCACCCGGTCATCCTTTGCCACCACCAACCGCCTGCCAGACCACCGGTTGTTTGCCGCCACGGCCGCCAGCCGCCTTCACACTTGAAGGTTGAATTTTCTTGTTTTGAATTCGTGTATAAATAGCAAGCTGAGCTTATGCTATTATGTGTGGGAGAATAGAGAGAGACACTAGAGAGAAAGAGAGAGGGCGTGTATTGTTAAGCTTTTGTGTTCATTAATTGTAAGCTTGTGTTTTTGTAATAAAACTTTGTGTTTTATCCCCTCCGAGTGTTTCAAAGCCACCACCGGTGGTTCCTCCCACCAACAATTGGTATCGAGCCCCGTTCGTCGGAAAACGAAGTATTTTCCGGGATAGCCGAATTTTCAAAGTCGTCAAAAACAAGTTTTGATCATTCCACCATGTAGAGCTCATCCATACGAACTCACTGCCGCAAAAATCAGCTCAATCGGACACCGGGGTGAGCCACACGCGCCGCCTGAAGATCCGGTGCCTGTAGCCCAGTCGCACCCACACGCGCCAGAGGAAGAAGACGGGTGACGTCCACGCGCGCCATATTCGAGCCGTTTAGCCGAGCCGAGCCGAGCCTCCAGCCGAGCCGAAAGAATATTCCCGAGAATATTCCCTTTTCAAGCCGAGCCGCTCTTAGCCGAAGCCGAGCCGATAGAATATTCCACGAGAATATTCCCGGTTCAACCCAATGAACCGCCCGACGCCCGAATTGGTTTGTTGACCGGTTCACCCATTTTCGGACCTGATTTCTACAAAGTCGACCGATTCCCGACTATTTCGACCATTCCGGATCGATCTACGGTGTCCGTTTAGCCAAATTCAACTCCCGAAGGAGATATAGTCATTCCAAGAGCAAAATGACTACGAAAGTACACAAACACTCATCCCGAAGCGACCAAAGACAACTATGATAGTTGGTGCATCAGATTAAAGCCATTCCTTGGTTCACAAGAGTGTTTGGAGATTGTACACTATGGTTATGATGAACCGAGTCCAAAGAAGAAGAAGATGCTTTACAAGAGGCACGAAGCAAGCCACGAAAGTCAACGAAAGAAGGACAACAAAGCAAAGACGATCATCTATCAAGGTCTTGATGAAGACACGTTCGAGATAATTGCTTCCGCTGAAACATCATATGATATATGGGAGGCTCTCCAGCAAAAATACAAAGGTGCTGACAGAATCAAGAAGATTCGTCTTCAATCTTTGTGAGGTGAATTTGAGTTATTGCAAATGAAGTCCTCGGAATCTATTTCGATTATCACACAAGGATTATGGTGATAGTCAATCGGATGAGGAGAAATGGAGAAGCCATCGCCGATTCTCGAATTATCGAGAAAATTTTGAGATCCCTAGATCCAAAATTTGATTTTGTTGTTGTCGCCATTGAAGAGTCCAAGGAAGTGGACAAGTTGACAGTTGATGAGCTTATGAGTTCTTTGCAAGCTCATGAGCAGAAGATTGTAAAGCGAAATGGAGATAAGGCCATGGAGCATGCCTTACAAGCAAAGCTGTCTCTCAAGGACAGATATGAGCAAGGGGAGACTTCAACAAGTGGATATACCACTTAAGCAGGAAGTCAACAATCCAGAGGAGGATTTCAGAGATTCCAAGGAAGAGGTTCTTGGAATACAAGCTTCGAGAGGAAGAAGTGGTAGAAACACCACCAGAGGAGGTCGAGGACAACAAGCATTCACTCCTAGAGGAAGAGGAGGCGGTTACAATAACCGTGACAAGAGGAATATCCAATGTTATAGTTGCAATCAATTTGGGCACTATAGCACCGAATGCGAAGGAAAGCTCCGTTGGAGATACGTGAGCAAGCCAACTATGCAGAGAAGGATGACAGAGAAGAAGCTGCATTTCTTGTCCAACAAGAACTTGGCGAGAAACAGGAAAATATATGGTATCTAGATACTGGAGCCAGCAATCACATGTGTGGCTACCGAGAGTTATTTAGTGATCTAGATGAGACCAAGCAAGGTCTAGTTACTTTTGGAGATACCACAAAGGTTCCATTCAAAGGTAAAGGCAGCATCCCAATTAAGTTGAAGAACGGCGATTCCAGCTACATCGCCAATGTCTATTATGTCCCAGCCATAAAGCAGAACCTGATCAGCTTAGGTCAACTTATGGAGAGAGGGTATACTTTTTACTCGAAGAATTGTCATCTGACAATTAGAGACAACAATTGGAGATTAATGGCCTATGTGAAAATGTCCAAGAATAGGATGTTTCCTTTGAACATCCAGTATGATGCAGCAAGGTGTTTGAGTGCCATCACCAACAGTGAAGAATGGCTTTGGCACCTAAGGCTTGGACATCTGAATTTCACGAGCTTGAAAATGCTAGCAAGCAAAAAGATGGTCAAAGGTATGCCTCACATTGATCATCCAGATGAAGTCTGTGAGAGTTGTGTCCTCAGCAAACATCACAGATCCAGTTTTGCCAAAGAAGTCAACTCGGAAAGCAAAGAGGCCACTGGAGTTAGTACACACAGATGTGTGTGGCCCAATTACGCCTATGTCGATGGACAGAATAGGTACTTCCTCACTTTTATTGATGATTTTAGTAGAAAGACGTGGATATACTTTCTAAAAAGGAAGTCAGAAGTATTCAATTGTTTTAAAGATTTTAAAGCAATTGTGGAGAAGCAAAGTGGCTACATGATCGAACCGTGAGATCCGATCAAGGTGGAGAATATACAACAAATGACTTTGAAGCCTATTGTACACAACAAGGCATCGGGCATCGGACATCGGACAACACCGCTTATACACCACAAGCTGAATGGTGTAGCTGAAAGGAAGAATCGCACGATTCTTGACATGGCAAGAAGTCTGCTCAAAGCAAAGAAGTTGCCCAAGCAATCGGGCTGAAGCCGTATCATGTGCGGTGTATCTACCGAATCGTTGCCCCACCCGGAAGTCTGCAATCTGTCACTCCAGGAAGAAGCATGGAGTGGTCATAAACCAAGTGTTACTCATCTACGAGTATTTGGTTGTGTGGCATATGCAAAGATCCCAGATGCAAGAAGAAGAAAGCTCGATGATAAAAGCGAGAGATGCATCTTTGTGGGATATAGTGAAAGAAGGATGGGATACAAGCTGTATAATCCCATCACGAAGAAAGTGATTATGAGTAGAGATGTTATCTTTGAAGAAGATAAATCTTGGGAATGGACTGATGATGAAGAAGCAGTCAGATGGATCAACTTTGATTTGATCCTTGAAGGTGAAGAAGTACCAACAGTACTTATCGAAGAACCGATTGTGCCAGCAGCTGAACCACAAAGTCCGGTGATTATGCCAGCAGCTGAACCACAAAGTCCAGAACACGGATTCCCTGTATTCAACGGGAGGAACACACCAGGAGCATCATCATCAACACAAGCAGCAACATCCTCATTGTCGAAGGACCAAGAAGGATGAGAAATCTTGACGAGTTGTACGATGCCACGCAGGTCATCGAAGATACAACTCTATTTTGTTTCTTTGCGAGATAATGACCCACTTAGCTTCAACAAAGCTATCACAGAAGAGAAGATAGAAGCAATGGATGAAGAAATGCATGCCATTGAAAAGAATGATACCTGGAAGCTGGCTTATCCACCAGAAAGCAAGAAAGCAATAGGTGTCAAAGGGGTCTATAAGACAAAGAAGAATGCAAAAGAAAAAGTGCAAAAATACAAAGCCATTGAAGAGGGAAACATTTATCAGAATGAAGTTCATGCTTGGCATGACATCCCTCGATTGAGTTTAAAGGGGAGATTTGTTGTATTAAACTCAATCCATCTAGAAGGTCAAGGAAGGCAGCCACCAGCTGTCACCGCCCAGCATTAACCGCCCAGCCGCCAGCCTGACCACCGGTTGTTTGCCGCCACAGCCCGCCAGCCGCCTTCACACTTGAAGGTTGAATTTTCTTGTTTTGAATTCGTGTATAAATAGCAAGCTGAGCTTATGCTATTATGTGTGGGAGAATAGAGAGAGACACTAGAGAGAAAGAGAGAGGGCGTGTATTGTTAAGCTTTTGTGTTCATTAATTGTAAGCTTGTGTTTTTGTAATAAAACTTTGTGTTTTATCCCCTCCGAGTGTTTCAAAGCCACCACCAGTGGTTCCTCCCACCAACAGTGTTCATACCAGCTGTCAAGGAAGCTAATAAGGCAGCAGGAGGTTATAGCCTTGCTGATTTATATCCTTCAATTAAGTTGCTCTCTGTGATCAGTGGGATGAGACTTACCCTCGAGAAGATTCATGCGCGATTGGATAAGATCTTGCAAGACATCATCAATGAAAATAGGTCTAAGAAGGACATGGCCGCAAAAACAGGCGCTGATGAAGAAGAGCATGACCTTGTCGATGTTCTTTTAGGTATTCAGGACCAAGGAGACACTGAATTTTCATTGACCGACAACAACATCAAAGCAATCATCCTGGTTAGTATGTTTTCTAATTTCAAGTAAACGAAGATTATAACCTGACATTGGAAAATCAGCGAGTTTATCTGGTGTTACTTATCCTAGTGTTTGTGTTGCAGGACCTGTTCGTTGCTGGCACTGACACATCGTCTACTACGGTAGTATGGGCAATGTCGGAAATGGTAAAACATCCAAGAGTAATGAAAAAGGCACAAGAAGAGGTGAGGCAAGTATTTGGTGAAAAAGGAACTGTTGATGAAGCAGGCCTTCATGAATTAAACTACTTAAAGTTGGCCATCAAGGAAACTTTCAGATTACACCCTCCAGTTCCTCTGCTACTTCCAAGAGAAAGTAGAGAGGATTGCAAGATAAATGGTTATGACATACCTATCAAATCCAAAGTCATTGTGAACGTAAGTGCGATCGGAAGGGACCCAACTTATTGGAATGAACCTGAGAGATTTTATCCAGAGAGGTTCCTTGATAATTCAATTGATTACAAGGGAACCGATTTCGAACTCCTCCCATTTGGTGCTGGAAGAAAGATGTGCCCTGGAATCTTGTTTGGTACGGTTAATGCGGAGCTTCCACTAGCACAATTGCTATTCCATTTTGATTGGAATCTCCCCAAGGGACTGAAACCAGAAGACCTGGACATGTCCGAGGTTTTTGGAGCAGTAGTAACAAGGAAGAATGATCTCTGCTTAATTCCAATTCCACACCATCCTCTACCTGGAAATTAAAGCTTCAGAAGATCCATGAAATGTACTGTTTTTAGTTTCTAGACATCCTCTATTCTCTGGTTGGCATTCCTAATTTCTTTTTTAAGTAAATAATTTTATTTATTTTTTTAATTAATATAGATATTCATATACTATATGAGTATCTTGATTAATTTTATTAATTTTAAAATTAATAACTATATAAATCTTTACTAATCTAATAATTTATTTTTCTTTTATTCACACTCCATGTATATCGGATTTCCATGTCGTTTATGAGAATAATCGATTATTTTCGGCCCCTACATTTTTTTTTCTTGCACTGTACAAACCTTATTTATTCATAGTAGCCAGTTTAATGATGGAATGCCCATTTCAACTGACATGAGTTGACACATGTCAAGATATCATTCGCTATGTCTGCATCATCATCATTATCATCTGTAGGCTCAAAATCAATTCCATGTTCTTTGTTCAACACTCCTCCGTATGTGGCAATCTCCTTGGCAAAAGTACTGCGAGGATTTGTAATATCTCAAGACAAGCAAATGAGAGATTAGCCAATATCCTCTTGGGCAACCAATCATTCCTCCCTCCCGAGGATTTATAATATCTCAAGATATGCAAACATGGGTTGGATTCATGGGACAAATTGGCCAAGGATTAGCCATCGGCCTTGGCCAAGTTTGGACCGTGACAGCGGGCTTGCACGCCACCGTTGGTGCTGGCCTGCCGCTGTGCGCCAACTGAGGCTAGCCTGCGGGGCTGGCCTGCGCCCCTCTGGCTGCCAGCGTGCCTGTGGTGGTTAGCTTGTCTTTGCACACTTGGTTGCCTCCGCTCCTACGCGTTGCTAGAAGGTAGGTTAGGCACGCAGATTTGCCAGCCAGCGCAGGCTCGGGCCTGTAGCTGTTGCGTTTTCAATTCCACCATGCAAAAACTTTACAAACCACCCAATTACCACAGATATATTGATATGATTTTTTGAGAGTTTTCCACAAAGTTTGGTTTGATTTTGGGTGATTTTCTATTTTTCATGCTTTAAACATTGGAAAAATAAAAAATAAAATTGCTTCCAGTGCCCAAATGTTTTTCTAAATTTTTCCATAAATACTTTGGGTTTTTTTTTATCTTTTCTGCAAAATTTCAGCTCAAAATTCTAAAAATTGAATTTTTTAAAGGGAGTGTGCCACTGGACATAGTGATGTTTCCTCCTGCTAGAGTTTTTTTTTTTTTTTTGATAATCATCGAGAGTATATTGAAAAAGCTATAAAGCGAATAGCCAAAGAGAAATACAAGAGGAAAAAAAAAAACGATCTACTACAAACAAACAACAAGAAGACTACCTAAGATCTCTTATTACACCATAATTTGATGCCATCGGAAGATCTTAAGAGGTCATTTCTGTATAATTGAAATTTGAATCTTGAGTATGCAACCAAATAGCAACCCGATGAAGGATGGTGGAGAAACAATCAAACAAGTTTATAGTTCCCTCCTCAAAAACAATTTTGTTCCTCGGCAACCATATACCCCAAATAGTACTACTTGAAATTAATCTCCAAGCTGATCTTTGGAATTTGTCATGTACCATTTCGGGCCAACTAGAAGACAAGTCAATTGTTCTCGGTAAACAATATTGGATACCCCACCAATCCAAAACTTTCATCCAAACACTCCTAGAAAAGTTACAATGTATAAAAAGATGCTCTGAGGTTTCCAAATTTGAGCTGCAAAAGACACATGAAGCTTGTGTGGCAGACAAAACAGTCCGTTGATGAAGAAAAGCTCTTATACTAACTTTGTCCTGTCTCGCCAACCAGAGAAACACCTGAACTTTCGGGGGGGGCCCTTTAATCCAAATATTGGCTTCGAAGACTCTATCAGTCGCAGAGGAGGTATTGTCAATTAGGGTGCAACACGATTTAACCGAGAAGCTTCCATCGAATTGCATGGCCATATAAGTTTGTCACCTTTTCCTTGACGAATTATCGTTGGCTCCAAAGCATTGAGAGCAAATGATGATATTGTTGCTCTTCATAAGATAAGAGCTTCCTACGCCAAACCAAATTCCATCGCCATTGATCATTCACCCATTGACCCATCTCATTAACCAAACCATTCGAAAAGTAGAAATTTGGTAAAGCTTAGGGAGAATGCTACGTAAAGCATTTGATCCTATCCACACGTCGAGACCAGAAAAGGATGGAGGATCCATCTCCAATCTTAAATTTAATGTTTTCACGCAATACTAAGTCGATGACACTTGTTTGGATCCAAGATTGACAAAACATCTTTCCAAAATGGGGAAATATGACCATGCAATTTTGGGATTCCATTCTCGAAAGTTGGGGAGTAAAAATGGGTTGTTACCTGTTTCCATAAGGCATGGTCCGGTAAACTTAGCCTCCATATCCATTTGAAAAGCATGGATATATTTTTTGACATTAAAGAACCCAACCCGAGGCCTTCTTCTTTTCTAGCTTTCACAACAATACGCCACTTGAACCTTGCAGATTTTCTTATGCTTCGCCACTCCGGACCACAAGAATCTTCGTTGAATAGATGTTAGTATATTACAGACACCTTTCGACATAAGAAAAGAAGACATATAATATACTGGCAATGAACTCAAAACACTTTTGATTAGGCAGATACGTCCTGCCATACTAAGCATACGACCTCTCCACATGCTCAACTTTCGTCTGAAATTCTCAATAATAGGCTTCCATGTAGATAATCTTTTAGGATTGGATCCTAAAGGCATGCCTAGATAAGAGCAAGGCAAGAAATCAAATCGCAAAAGACCTGAATATGCCATACTAGCACAAGTATCTTCCCCAACATTTATCCCAATTAAAGAGCTTTTATGGAAGTTAATGTGCAAACCTGAACAAATAGCGAACCACAACGGGATCCTTTTAACCTGTTTTGACCATATGAAGATTAGCAGGCATGAAGATCAAAGTGTCGTCTGCATATTATAGGTGACTGAGGTAAAAGCTGTCTCCAAAAGGGATACCTTTGAAAAGATCATTTGAAGCTGCTCTTTGAAACAAAACAGATAATCCCTCTGCTGCTATTAGAAAAAGGAATGGAGAAAGGGGGTCACCTTGGCGAATCCCACGGCCCATCAAGAATTCCTTAGAAGGAGATCCATTAATCAGCACTGATAATTTTACAGTGGAGATGCAAGTGTTGATCCAATTAATCCATTTTTCACCAAAACCCATATGCCTCATAACTTTGCTCTAAATAATCCCACTTGCACACTATCGAAAGCTTTGTGAAAATCCACCTTAAAGATAAGGCTCGGCACTCTGTGTCTTTTCAAGGAATGAACTGCTTCATTGGCAACCAAAAACCCATCAATTATTTGCCTCCCTGCTAAGAAAGCTGTTTGATTCTCACTGATAAGGTCATGCATAACCGCTTTCAGACGGCTAGAAAGAACCTTAGCCATTATCTTGTAAATGCCATGAATCAAACTAAGAGGCTGAAATCTTTGAAGCCAACTGGGAAGCTATCTTCGGAATTAGATGAACATAAGCATGATTGACTCCTTTTGGAAGCCTACCTGTTTTGAAGAAATTCTTGGCCGGGTCTAACGAGATCATCGCAATGAAATTCCAAGCAAGCCTGTAGAATTTAAAATTGAAACCATCTAGACCCGGACTCTTGCTCCCATCACAATCCCAAACACTCTGCTTTAATTCTTCCAAAGTGATATCTCGCTCCAAGCTAGCTGAAGAAGAAGTCGAGAGTGTTTTAAAACCAACAGGCCCTAAACTAATTCGGAATCTATCGGGACTTCGAATAAGTTGGAGAAGAAGTTAAGCGCCGCATCTTTTATGACCGGTAAACCTTCAACAACGGAACCATTATGAACCACTTTCGGGGAGATGGTTTTTAGCCCTCCCGAAGTTAGCAACTAGATGGAAGAAACGCGTGTTGCGATCGCCCAGGCGATACCAAATTTGGCGAGACTTTTGACGCCACATGCTTTATATATGCAAGTTACATTGCCACTGTTTCTTGATCAATGAATCAAGCGAGTTACGCTCTGCGGTAGATAATTGCCCATACTCGATTTCTTTTCTATAGCTGAAATATTGCTTTGGATCAATGACAAAGCAGTCTCTTGGTGCCCAAAACCAACCCTATTCCCTTTGTCTTAGCCGAGTTGCCATGAAGTGAGCTTCTTAATGAGCTTGAACCCGACGAAAATTCATTGCAAGCTTCATCCCATATACCCTTTACGATATCTTTAAAATTTGGATGATGGAGCCAACAATCCATGAATTTGAAAGGAATCCAACCTTTTTGCCGGTGAAACCCCTAGGATTAAAGGGCAATGATCGAGAGAACCCTCTTGGAAGCCGTCGAAGAGACAAAAGGGGGAATTGCAAATGACAACAAGGACTAGAAAAAATACGGTCTAGTTTACTCATGGATCCCCCACGAAACCAGGTGTACAAACCCTCGACATGTTGTACTCGATTAGGTTGCAATCATCAATAAAAAGTCTAAAAGCCGTTGAACCCACCTTGTTAATGAAGCCGCCGTCTGTCACTTCGCAACATAGTTTCATTGAAGTCACTTGCTAAAAACCAAGGACACTCAAAAGCGGCCTTCAGAATACGAAGGTCCTTCCAAAGAAGAAGTCTGTCACCTTGATTGCAAGGGGCATAAACACCTACCACCGCCCCTGAGAAGCCTGTCAAGATATTCTGCCCAAATAACCCGATCCAACCATGACCATACTCCACTGATGATACCGCAAACTTAGAGTTATCCCACATAGCCAGAATGTCCCCTTTAGTACCTTCAGCCTCATTACCAAACCAAGAAACATTACTGACGCTCCATAATTGAAAAACCAATCAAGTCGAGTAACTTTGTAACTTAGTTTCAAACAAAAAACAAACCTCTATATCAAAATCCCCGATTAACTTTGAAACTGTCCTCTTCTTTCTAGCTAACCCCAAACCACAAGAATTCCATGAAAGAATCTGCATAAGAAAAGAGATTTAAAATCCTTACGGAACAAAGAGGAACATCTCGCTCACTTGGGATGCTTCCCAATCGGCCTTCTCTTTACGCCTTTGCGATTTATATAGGATGTGAAGTCATCTAAATTGTGAGGTTTTTCAATCTGCAAAACCTCTCCTATTTCCAGCATTAAACAAACCTCATCCTCAGAAGGTTTATTGTTTTCGTCATGAGCTAGCAAGTTCCTCCTGTTACACCTCTGTATTGTTGAGTCCTCAGAATCCATCTCACTCGTATTGATTTGTTTCATTCAAACTTCCATCGTTTGTAATCATCTTTGTACGTCGCAACTTCCTTCTTGTTTTTGCAGATAGAGCAATTGCACTCTCTTTTGTGTTTGCATCGAGTGTAAAATAAGCTGGGTGATTCATGTGTTGCGGTTCCAGAATTACTATAGCTTGAGGATTGTATGTTGATTGAAGGGCTAAATCATTGTTTGATCCAAATGAAATAGAGAGAACGTCAGATGGGTTTTGAGATCCACTTTGCCATAAACTGGGCTTTCAATGCGGGCCAATACAAGGGAGTCAAGGTCCAAGGCGGCTGCGGGGTTTCTAGCATCTTCTCTCAAAATAGGAGTGCCTGTCCCGTATATACGGTAAGAGCATTGGGAATGGGACTACTTTTTATATAGGCTTTGTCGAGAAAAAGAAAGATTGTATGCCATAATTTCTGGAAATCTCTCTAAAGATGAGGCGGCATGTTGATCTTGCACCACATCCGGATGAAGAGCATTAAATATGATAAGAGAGCTATCGTCGGAAGTTGATAGCTTGTCTCCATCCCGTGCCGGATCTGAATTTTCCCACCTGCTGCGCCGCCCCCAAGAGTCCTGGTGACTGATGGAGCCACACCTGCTCTGTCCTCATCTGTGTCTATGCCATCACCCACATCAACCGAGTATTCCTCATCATCGTCATCCCCTTGCTCTAGGGATGTCTGAAAGTCATCCATGGTGTATGAAATAGAGCCAACAATTGGGTAATGTAACTGGTCCATCTCCTCTATCTTAACCTGATATATTTGATTATTGAGTTGCAAAACAATCACCTTATTCACCTTATCCAGTTGTGTACCAATGAGGATCCGTAATTGTGATAGTTCAAAATGCTTGAGAGTAGTTTTATCATAACCTATCATCTGGCCAGATCTTTCTAAAATCTTTGTGAGGCATCTGCAATTCCACCCTATAATGGGTAGATTTGTTATTGTTATCCAGGCCATCCGATTCAAAGTTGTGTCAGTTTCAACCCAGGGGGCGAACTTCCTCAAAAAATACATCCCAACATTTATTATTCTTCCTCCATGATTCCATTAATATGTCTCTATTATCAAAAATCACAAGGACCACGAGATGCCCCAAGAAAGCGCAGTCCAAGCAAAATCTATATCATGTTGGATCGGTCCGAAACGTATAGAAGAGTAATTGGATCCTTTTTTTATTTTTCCCAGAAGACATCTCTTTAGCCAAGCATAATCCTCTTCTTCAATATCAATGGAGAGTTTTTCAAAGTAATCCTTTGGTCCAGAAGCCACAGGCAGAAGTATTTGTTCCACTTTTCCTTCACTGAGTACCTCTTTGTAACTTCTTTCATCTCTTTCACTAATAGGCACTCTTATAGTTGTTTTGGGTTTTGATCTGTCAGGAGCTTTGTTCTCTCTTGGAATCTTTTTATAGTGTCTGGAAAAATTGGCCTTTAGTCTGTGATATTCAAACCAAATGTCATTCACACTCTCTAGCAAAACTTTATCAGAAAAGTTTGATGTTATTGTTACAAAACCAAAAAGACTCCCTGATTTGTTGACACGCCTGGATACATAGAGTTTGAGTACAGAGCCAAACTTGTTAAAAGAAGCCTTTATGCGATGGTAATCAGCCCATATTGGGAAACCTTCAAAGTAAATTTATGGCATCGAAATGTTAAAAGAGTGGTTATTCGGGTTTTTGGGCTAGGAATATTGTGAATGTGTTTAGGTGGTGGTTGTTGTTTTGGGTCAAGGTGGAGGTGGCTATTGGAAAGGGATTTTTATTGTTTGTTGATTCATGGGATTTTAGAAACCTAACTGCGTTGAGGAGGCTGTATTTTGGATGTTTTGGTGATGGTTTGTGGGTTGTTTAGTGATTGAGTGGGTGGTGTTAGATTTGAGGGTTTGAAGTTTCGGATTGGAAGCCATGACAGATTCTGGGCAGAGCTTCAAACAGCAATTACTCACCAACAATTACTCACCAACAATTCAACACATAACAAATCACAACGGTGAAATGGTAAAAACACATATCATGCAGAACATATCCAAATATCAGCTCAAGTTAACGGTTGGATCTCCCTAGATCGGAGTTAGACCAAAACTGACCTGAGATTGATGGACCACTATTGAGCGTGCATAACTCTTTGCTGGAAGAGTTCCATCTCATCTCCACCGTTCCGATTGTGTAATACGACCATACGCATCACATATCCAAAATTCAGATGGATCCAACGGTAGAAAGAGAAGAAATAAGCCGGCGATTCTGACTGTTCCGAGAGTGATTTGCCCAGAAATTTTCAAACGGTAGGATTTCTCTAGTGGATTCAAATATGAACGATCACTCTGGTCAGGATGTGGGAACTATAGTGACACACAACTTACCCAAAATTCATGTTAATCCAACGGTGGAAGAATGAGAAATCGGCCAGCGGCGCTGACAGTTCGAGGAGGGTTTTCGAAACCTTCAAACTATTAGATTTCCAAATTGTGACTGATATCCCCTCCTGTCAAAATGAAGACAATGCGTTACAGAATCCGGTTCTAGAAAGGGTTCTTTTGAGGATGAAGGAGGTGGCGGGCTTGGTGGTGGAGGTCTGGGGAGGAAAGGGTTCTTTTTTACTGTAGCAGTAATTCCAAAGTCCTGTAGGTGATGGTAGCAGTAGTTCAAGGGTGACTGAGTCCTCGCTATCTGAATCTGTAGCTATCCCTTTGTCCAAAAATCCTGCTAGAGTTAATAAACTACTTTTGTCTGTTATAGGTGGTGCCCCTTGACTGGCTAGGAGTGGGCCTCCCAAGGGCCTCCCATGCCCCAATGGTTCCGGTTGTCTTTCCAGCAACGGATGATAATTTTTCCAGCGACGTTGGCTCTCCCCACCAATCTTTGGGCTCTGGTGGAAGATTTTTGTAGGCGATTCGAAGGGGACCAAACCCTATTCCTTGGCATATAGGGGGTTGCTTGGGTGATGTGCGTGCTTGGCGTTCGCCGTGGCATTGCTCCGGCGGGCCTAGACATCCCTTGGAATGGTGTGAGGCCCTTGTGAGCGTGGTGCTATGCTGCTGGTTCTTGTCCCATTACTCAGTGGAATGCCTTGCTGTTTGTCCCATTCGATCATTCCCCGTTCCTCGTAAGCTCTTTGCTCGCATCTAGCAATGCAGGCACGAACTTGGCCCGGTGTCTCCCTTTGACCATCGGGTTGGGGTTCGCTAGGTAGGTTCATTGTCTTTTATATGGGGTGATTCTTGAACAGCAGTTGGGCTGCTCGTGTTTGGCAGGCTTAGTGCTTTGGTGCATCGAACTGCCACACAACAGTCCTCTTCAGTTGCTTCCCAAATACCTTGGGTGCTTTGCGTTGTGGCTTGGTTCTTGTGTTGCCTACCCAAGAAATCATTCATATGTTTTTTTTAAAGATTAAGCTATGCATGTGTAAGTATGAACTAATTTAAATTGTGAAATTGTTAATGGCTCATTAAATTAATTATAGTTTGTTTGATGGTACTTACTACTTGGATAATCATAGTAATTTTATAGCTAATACGTGTAACAAACTCCAACTTCTAGAAGGGATGCATTTATTAGATAAAAGGCTGATGCGAGATCTGCATGTTGCTCTAATGATTCATGATAACTTGACGGATCACACGGCCTTCGTGTCGGCGATGCATCATTTAAATTTCTACCTTGTCAACTTTCGATGGTAGTATAGAGGTTTACCATGGTGGCAACGAATGATGGAGAATTAGGGTTCGATTCTAGAGAGGAAGCCTAAGAAACGACTACCACATCCAAGGAAGGCAGTAGGCACAAAAATTACTCACTCTTGACACGGGGAGGTAATGACAATAAGTAACAATATTAGGCTCATTGAGTCTGGTAATTGGAATGAATACATTCTAAATCCCTTAACTAGGATTCATTGGATGGTAAGTCTAGTGCTAGTAGCCGCGGTAATTCCAGCTCCAATAATGTATGTTTAAGTTGTTGTAGTTAAAAAACTTATTGTTGGACTTTGGGTTGGGTTGACCAGTCCATCTATGATGTGCACTAGTTGCGTCATCCTTTCTACCAACAATGCACAACTAGCCGAGTCGTGCCTCTGGTGCTGTTACTTTGAAGAAATTAGAGTACTCAAAGCAAGTATATGCTTTGAATACATTCGCGACCAGCTTCATAGAGGGACTATGGCCTTCTAGGCTAAGGAAGTTTAAAGCAATAACAGGTCTGTGATGCTGTCAAATGTTCTAGGCCGCATGCTCACTACATTGATGTATTCAATGAGTCTATAGCTTTGGCTGACAGGCTCGAGTAATCTTTGAAATTGCATTGCGATGGGGACAGATCATTGCAACTATTAGTCTTAAATGAGGAATTCCTAGCAAACACGAGTCATCAACTTGCGTTTACTGCATCCATCGCTTGTGTCAAAGATTAAGCCATGCACGTGTAAGTATAACTAATTCAGGTTGTGAACTCCGAATGGCTCATTAAATCAGTTATAGTCTGTTTTATGGTATTTGCTACTCGAATAACCTTAGTAATTCTAGAGCTAATATGTGAAACAAAGCCTGATTTCTAAAAGGGATGCATTTATTAGATAAAAGGTTGGCAAGGGCTCTACTCGTTGCTCTGATGATTCATGATAACTTGACAGATCGCACGGCCTTTATGCCAGCAATACATGATTCAAATTTTTTTCCTATCAACTTTTGATGATTGTATAGAGGCCCACAATAAAGGAAGGCAGTAGGTGCGCAAATTATCCAATCGTGACACGATGAGATAGTGACAATAAATAACAATACCAGGCTCATTGAGTGTGGTAATTGGAATAAGTGCAATCTAAATCGTTAACGAGGATCCATTGGAGGGCAAGTTTGGTGCCAGTAGCCATGGTAATTCCAGCTCTAATAGCATATTTAACTTGTTACAGTTAAAAAGCTTGTAGTTGGACTTTAGGTTGGGTCTACTAGTCCACCTATGGTGTAGTCGTCTCATCCCTTCGATCAGTGATGTGCTCATGGCCTTAACCACTTGAGTCATGCCTCCGGTGTTGTAACTTTGAAGAAATTAGAGTGTTTAAAGCAAGCCCACGCTCTGGATATATTAGCATTGTACAAGATCATAGGATTTCGATCCTATTGTGTTGGCCTCCAAGATCAGAGTAATAATTAAGAGGGACAGTAGGGGGCATTTATATTTCATAGTCAAAAGCGAAATTCTTGAATTTATGAAAGACAATCAACTATGAAAGCCTTTGCCAATGATGTTTTTATTAATTAAGAATGAAAGTTGGGGGGCTCGAAGACGATCGGATATTGTTATAGTCTCAACCACAATTAATGTCGACTAGGGATAGACAGATGTTGCTTTTAGGACTCCGTTAGCACCTTATGAAAATCAAAGTTTTTAGGTTATGGGCGAGAATGGTCGCAAGGATGAAACTTAAAGGAATTAATGGAAGGGCACCACCAGTAATGGAGTCTACTGTAATGACCCGACTTTTTCATAGCCAAAATTGGTGGAATTTGTTTTTGTAAGTCGTTGGGTTCTCGATGCTTTTCACAATATCATTCTGTGAATTTATCAATACATTTCATTCATTAACAAGGCACAACTTACATAAGGTAAAGTAAATCAACCCGGTCATCCATTTTAGATACCATTAGCTAAAGTTAATCACCAAACACAGCCCGCTCATCCTTTTAGGATGCCATTAGTCGAAGCTAATCATCAATCATAGCCTGGTCATCCATCTCGAATGCCATTAGCCGAAGCTAATCATCAATCTCAACCCGGTCATCCTTCTAGATAGCATCAACCGAAGCTAATCAACAACTGAATCAACACCTCATAATTGATTTAACATTCAACAACAACTCAACTCACATTCCATAATCGATTTAACACTTGTTAACAACTCAATCAATATTTTATAGTCTGTTTAATATTTGTCAATAAAGCAATAATATATCATCCTCAAACAAATCATTTCAGAACAATAATCAAACAAGTCATTTCAGAACAATAACATTTTCATCAACAACTCAATCAACATTACATAATAGGTTTAATATTCATCAACAACACAATAACATATTGTCCTTAAAAAGTCATTTCAGAACATTAACATTTTCATCAACAACTCAATCAACATTTCATTTAATATTCATCAACAATGCAATAATATATCATCCTCAAACAAGTCATTTTAGAACATTAACATTTACAAGAAAAAGGTGGAAACCACCTACCTATTCCTCTCATAGGGTATCCTTGCCCAGTCGAAGGTTTATCCCGTTCGCATCACCTAAGACATCAATGGTCATAAATCAACACATTTGCATTCTGAAATCACATGACTCATCACCATACCTATTTCAAGAATCTAGATGTTCACTTTCAAGTGTTCCATATTTTACACATTCATACAATGAAATTGTTACAAGCATTTAAGTCATTTCTAACATGGGAGTCTATCATAGAAAATCGATAGCGAAAACTGATTCGCTGGTGATATAAAATCCAATAGTGAAAACTGATTTGCTGCAGACAAAATAATTCGGCAACGAAAACCGATTCGCTACACACAACACAATTCGGTAGTGAAAACAGATTCGCTGCAGACACCATAATTTGACAGTGAAAACCAATTCGCTACAGACAACACAATTCAGCATAAATCGCTAGCACATATAGGCTTCAACTTACTCAGAAACCGTTGACAAAAATTGAGTGGCTGCCGACTAAGAAATTGTCAATGCAACACATTTCTACGGCTAATGTTGACATCATCAGCATACACAACCTACTGCTGGCTAAAAAATCATTAATGAAAATTGAGTTGCTGCCGACCCAAAATCGTCAATGTTACATATTTCTACGTCTGACGTTGAAATCATCAACAAAATCTATGTCGCTGCCGATTCAGAAATTGGCAGCGATGATTAAGTCATTTATGGTCTTACACTCACCTACACCTGCATATTATCATATTTCTCACAAGTATAATCACAATCACAATTCACAATTCAATTTCTTGATTCACAATCGCATATGTCCATTCATCAAACAAACAAAATCGAAGCATTATATAGTGTAATTCTTGTTTCAGTTGCAGCATGCTTCCAAGGTTTATTAATAACACAATTTGCACTTAACATCATTCCAACACCTTTTCATATAACTTCATAATCAAATATGTAGAATTTACATCATTAACATATGCATAATTTTTGTTTCAGATTCATATAATCAAACAATTCTAACAAGGTCATCATCTTTGCATTTTATCTCTTTAACTCATATTTTGTCCAGCCCCCACTATGGTCGGCCATCCCTTCAAATTTATGCATTCAAAATTGTTCCTTTCCTTTGTTAAGTGTTCTGGAATTAGGTCCCCCTATTCAGCCCCGTTTTTATCCCTCTTTCTAATCTAGATTCCTTAACAGTTAGTGTAAGAATCTTAGGCCATTTGCTTAGGGTTTTATTCTTCCTTTTCAATCCCAATGTCATAAGAACAACGGAGGAGGGTTCTGGTTCATACCTCATGATTTTCAACAACTTTAGGAAGGGATTTGGTGGTCTATTCATCTTTTTATGTCCAACATCTTCCTTCTCTCACCTGCTGTCCATCCAGCCCTTTAGGTTCTTTTTTCTCCCTTTTTCTCCTTGTCCAAACTATGAGGTATCCTTTAGTCAAGAGATGAAATGGGTCTTACATCATGTTTTTTTTACAGGTTCCAAGTGTAGTTTTAGAGGAATCTCTTTCTTTTTCTATCCGGTTTTCTCTTCTTCTTTTCTTATGCAGCTTAGCCAACTTGCTACACCCTTCCTTCTTCCATGATTTCAGTCACTAACTTCACTCTCTAGGTTTCCTTTAGCTCACACATTTAATGGAGGGGGCATGCAGCTAGATTGGGTCTCATTTTCTGTGCAGAAAAGGCAAAGGAGAAAAAGCATGCAGCTAGATACATGTAGCTGCTGCAGCTGGTCTTTAGGAAGAGGAAGGGTCACACTTTCTCTCTCCTTGTATTTATAGCTCCTATAAGTGTGCTAGGGGTGTTTCGGGGTTGTTCTACCTTATCCTTGTCCCTCATTAAGTTATCCCAAAACCTGTTTTGTCCCCTTCCCAAGGCCTCTCAAGAGTAAACCGATTTGGTCCCCTTAATTTTGTTTACCTTTTATTCAAGTTTCCGTTGTGATTTACATTTTTTTCTCCAAAGTTAGTCGGTTTTTCACCCCTTAATTCTTCCTAGTATGTTTCGGCCAAAGACAAGATCTGCTTGGTTTTACAAAATGCATGGATTTTTCAGCACACCTAGCCACCGTTGACTCAGAAATCAGCAACAAAAAATGTGTCGCTGCCGATGTAGAAATCGACAGTGACGGTCGAGTTGTTTTTTGCTTTAATTTTTTTTTGGTAGTTGTTTACATTTTGTCCTCCTAATATAAATTTCATTGTTGAAATTATAGGGACTCGTATTGATAATGCCTCCAAATTCTCAAAGCAATTACCACAATAATCGACTCCAGGTCGTGTATCAAGTAATTCTCTACGTGATTTTTTAACTGTCTTGAAGCATAAGTGATCACTTCCCCATGTTACATCAATCGCACCCAAGTCCTTTCTTCGAGGCATCATTACTAATTACAAAACCCTTGGTATTTGGAGACGTAATGTTTTAGTATAGCAATCCATCTGGCCTTGTACTTACTCAGCTAACATGCCTAAGATTATATCAAAATCATGTAATTCTAAAGGCATCAGGTTTACTTCTATTTTATACCCAGTTTCTTATCGAAGTTCTAATTATGAACCTCTTTTTCTATTATTTCCACCCTCATTAGGGGTACTTCTTCGGTTCGATTTAGTACCCGCTCTTCTTCAACTTCTGCGGTTCTTCCCCGCAAGGACTTAGATGCTTTTTCTTTGGAGCGTGGAAAACAATATCATCCAATGGATCCTTATCCTGCCAATCTTAGGCATTTCAGCCTCTACTCCTCCTTTCTATGAAGGGTGACTCGGTTCGTGCCCCTTGTCAAGTGCGCACCATCCTAAATTAGATCATAACAACATTATTTTCATCAATCCTCAGGATCCAAACCAGCCACTCTGATACCAACTGTAACGACTCGACTTCATAGCCAAAATCGATGGAATTTTTTTTGTAAGTCATTGGGTTCTCGATGCTTTTCACAATATCATTCTGTGAATTTATCAATACATTTCATTCATAAAAAAGGCACAACCCATATAGGGTAAAGTAAATCAACATCCTATAAAAAGTGACAATACACATTCTCGCAATGGTGTTTAGGGTTTATCGTAATAGAATTCATCTCTTAGTGTAGTGCAATACTCTTGGGATTTCTCAATACATCATTCTCATTAAAGAGAATATCATATGCATCCATTCACCACATCATGTTTACAAGATCATACTTTCGCATTCATATTCCATTATAATTTTCGATACAACTCTTTACAAAAGTGTCGAATGATAAATATTCAACTAGTTCGCTCATTCTTATCAAACACATAACACCTGAAACATATTATTACATAGCACCTTTCAAATTATATGAACCCGTGGAACGACTTTCCGACGTACCTTGATTACGTGATGTCCCTGTTACAAAACAACATGGATACATGAATTGTAAATAATCTAAACGTAATAATAAACAACTAGAAGGACGTTATTGTTACATTTCGTTATCAACTGAAGATATGTACATTCTTTCATTTACTTCTCATGTGCATTGTATAATCATTATTATTGCGCTAAATGTATTATTCTCACTCATATGCCCCAACCTCTCTATAGAAGTGGTGGAGCTGAAGTTTAATCATCGGACGAGGTTAATTACCGACTTTAACTTGGTCATCCACCTTGGATGCTTTTCGCTGTAGCTGATCACAACATCTAGACTCAGTCATTTGTCTCGGATGCCATTAGCTAAAACTAATCACAAAATCAAACATGTCATCTCTTACGGATACCATTAACCGAAGCCAGTTATCATAATCACCTTGGCCATCCATCTAGGATCCCATTAGCCAAAACTAATCATCAAATATAGCTCGATCATCCTTCTAGGATGTTATTAACCGAAGTTAATCATCAATCACAACCCGGTCATCCTTCTCGAATGCCATTAACCAAAGCTTATAATTAATCATAGCCCGATCATCCATTTCGTATGCCATTAGCCGAAGCTAATAATCAAACATAGTCCAGTTATCCATTTTGGATACCATTAGCCGAAGTTAACAATCAAACACAGCTCGGTCATCCTTCTAGGATGTCATTATCCGAAGCTAATCATCAATCACAACCCGGTCATCCTTCTCGGATGCCATTAACCAAAGCTAATAATTAATCATAGCCCAATCATCCATTTTGTATGCCATTAGCTGAAGCTAATAATCAAACACAGTCCAATTATCCATTTTGGATGCCATTAGCCAAAGTTAACCATCAAGCACAGCTCGGTCATCCTTCTAGGATGCCATTAGCCGAAGCTAATCATCAATCAGTGACACAATTTGTGCTGTTGATTTCTGGATCGGTAGCGACACAATTTCTGCTACCAATTTTTGGATCGGTAGCGACATGGTTTCTGCTATCGATTTCTGAATCGACAGTGACACAATTTTTCTACTGATTTCTGAATCCGTAGCAACACTGTAAAACTCAACAAAAATTAGTGTTGGATTGGCCTACCCTAGGGGAGAATTGGAATAGGAACCAGCCTAGGATAACTCAAAAGAGGGATAAGAACCAAAGATATCCAACACCCAAACAGCCCCTTCTCATTTAAGAGGGGGTATAAATGCAAGGAAAGAGGGAGGGTGACCTTTCCTCTTTCCCAAATGGGCGGCCAGCAGCTCAAAACCTAAGTGAAAGAGGGGCCTAGAGGTCAGCTAGACAACAAGAGAGGGAAGGAAGAAAACAAAAAAGGAGAGGGAGAGCAGGTCACCCCAACCTGCATTGAACTTGTTAAATTCATGAGGTATGAACCTAATTCTAGAACATTTAACAGAGGAAATGTACAATTTTGAATGCAAAAAAAGCTTAGAGAGGTGGGCAGCCATGGTGAGGGCTGGATATAACATAGATTAAAGGGATAAAATGCAAAGATGATAATCTTATTAGAGTTGCTTAATTATGTGAAACAAAAACAAAATTATATGTGTTAATGTCATGAATTCTGCATATGTGGTTGAAGAACTTGTATGAAAATGTCTTTGGTGGATGTTAAGTGCAAAAAATATGTGTTTGTAACCTTGAAAGCATGCTACAGCTGAAACAAGAATCTAACGACAAAGAATGTGTTGGAATTGAATTTGCATGTGTGTTCATGCTAAAATTGTATGATTCTGCTGGATCCAAAGAACGAATTATGGTGTCGGCAGTGAATCAATTTTGCTGCCAAATTGTGTTTTCTGCAGTGAATTAGTTTTCGCTGTCGAATGGCTTCCGAATGATGTCGCTTGCAGCGAATCAGTTTTCGATGACAAATTATGTTATCTGCAGCGAATTAGCGTTCGTTGCGAAAAATTAGCATTCGCTACTGAAATTGTATGGTCTGCAACAATGTTGCCTACAACGAATTAGTTTTCGCTGCCGAAATTGTGTGGTTTGCAGCAGTGTTGCCTGCAGTTAATAAGTTTTCGCTACCGAATTGTGTTGTCTGCAGCGAATGAGTTTTCGCTGCTGGATGGTGTTGCCTACAGCGAATCAATTTTTGTAGTTGAATAGTGTTGTCATGCGAATCAGTGTTTCTTTGCCGAAATGGTGTTCTCTGCAGCGAATCAGAGTTCGCTGTCGAAATTGTGTTGTCTGTAGTGAAGAAGTGTTCGCTGCTGAAATTATGTTGGCTGCAGCGAATCAGGTTTTGTTGCTAAATGGTGTTGCCTTCAGTGAATCAGTTTTTGTTGTTGAATTGTGTTATCCACAATGAATTAACATTCACTACAAAAATTATGTTGTCTATAACGAGTGAGCGTTCGCTGCCTAATTGTGTTGTCCACAACGAATCAACGTTCGCTGTCGAAATGGTGTTGTCGGCAATGAATGAACGTTCACTACAAAAATTATGTTGTCCACAACGAATTAACATTCATTGCCGAAATGGTGTTGTCTGCAGTGAAGCAGTTTTCGGTGCTAAATTGTGTTAGGCTATGCGAATTAGTTTTCCTTTGTCAAAATTATGTTCACTGCAACAAATCAGTGTTCGCTGCCGAAATGGTGTTGTCTCTAACGAATCAGTGTTCGCTATCAAAATTGTGTTGTCTGCAGCGAAGTAGTGTTCGCTGTCAAAATTATGTTTGCTGCAATGAAGCAGTGTTCGTTGCTAAAATGGTGTTGTCTGCAGTGAATCAGAGTTCGCTACCGAAATCGTGTTTTCAGCGAGCGGCGTGTTCGCTACCGAAATTGTGTTGGCTATATCGAATCAGGTTTTGCTGTCAAATGGTGTTGTCTACTATGAATCAGTTTTCGCTGTCGAATTGTGTTGTCCGCAACGAATTAGCATTCACTGCAAAAATTATGTTGTTTGTAGCGAATGAGTGTTCGCTGCCTAAATTGTGTTGTCCGCAGCGAATCAACATTCGTTGTCAAAATGGTGTTGTTGGCAACGAATAAGCGTTCGCTACAAAAATTATGTTGTTTGCAGTGAATCAACATTCGCTGTCGAAATGGTGTTGTCTGCAACGAAGCAATTTTCGGTGCCGAATTGTGTGGGCTACAGCGATTCAGTTTTCACTTTCAAAATTGTGTTCCCTACAGCGAAACAGTGTTCGCTACTGAAAGTGTGTTGTCTGCAGGGAATCAGTGTTCGCTGCCAAAATGGTGTTGTCTCCAGCGAATCAGAGTTCAATGTCAAAATTGTATTGTGCGGTGAAGTAGTGTTCGCTATCAAAATTGTGTTGTTTGCAATGAATCGGTGTTCGTTGTAGAAATGGTGCTTTGTCTACGAACCAAAGTTCTTCTTTGAAATTATGTTGTCTGCAGCGAATTAGTGTTTGATGTTGAAATTGTGTTGTCTACAGTGAATCACTATTCGCTGCCAAAATTATGTTGTCGTAGCGAATTAGCGTTTCCTATCGAAATGGTGTTGTATGCGCAAGCGAATCGGTGTTATTTGTTGAATTTCTATTGTCAGCCGCGAATCAATTTTCGCTGACGATTCTAGGTGGGCCACTAGCGAACCAATTTTGGCTAGCTAAATTCTGCAGCAGATTAATTATCTAAAATGGCCTGGTGATTAAGACAATTGTTTTATGTGATTGTAATATGTGGAACAATGGAACATGAACTTGTGTATGCTTGAGCATGCAAAGTGATGAGTTGTGTGTGATTATTGAATACGAATGTATTGAATTGTGGCCATTGATGTTTTAGGTGGTGCGTCTGGGATCACACCTTCGTCAGGAGAAGGACACCTTGCGGGTGGAACAAGTAGGTGATTTCCACCCCCTCCTAGTGTAACGTTAGTTTCTAAAGTGAATTTATTACGAAAGATCTACCATTGTATTATACTCAATGTTAATTGTCACGATTAGTTGTATGCGTATTATGAAGGATCTATCGTTGTATAATACTAAATGTTAATTGTCACGAATGGTTGTAAGAGTATTACAAAGGATTTGTCGTTGTATTATATTGAAGGTTATTTGTCACGAATGTTTATATCAGTATTGCGAAGGATCTATTATTGTGTTATACCTAGTGCTACATTGTTAGGAATTTTTCTATGATTATTATGAGGGATCTATTATTGTATTATATTGAACATTAACTGTCATGAATGGTTGGATGAGTAATATGAAGGGTCTATTGTTGTGTTCTACTGAATGCTAAACAGTTAGGGAATGTTTTTTTTGTATATTATAGAGTATCTATTATCGTGTTTATTGAAAGTTAAACTATTACAAAATATTTGCACGAGTATTACGAAGGGTCTACTATTATGTTATAGTGAGTGTCAAATAGTTATGAATTATTTGAATGAGCATTTCAAATGATATATTATCATGTTATAGTGATTTCATAAACCAGCTCTGGAACATTTTATTGATAAATGATTAGCTCGGCTAATGGCATCCTAAGTGGATGACCGGGACTGAGAAATGATTAGCTTCGACCAATGCATCCTAAATGGATGACCAGGATTGACAAATAATTAGCTCTGGCTAATGGCATCCTAAGTGGATGACTGAGACTGACAAATGTTTAGCTTCGACTGATGGCATCCTAAGTGGATGATTGGGATGCACAAATGATTAGCTTCGGCTAATGGCATCCTAAGTGGATAACTATGAGTGATAAATAATTAGCTTCGGCTAATGGCATCCTAAGTGGATAACCATGAGTGATAAATAATTAGCTTCGGCTAATGGCATCCTAAGAGGATTGCCGGATTTTGGAGTTATGAGTTAGTTTCAAGAATTGATGTGTTTATGGGTACTATGTTTTGTATATACCAAGTATATGAAAGAACTATGATTTTTATGCTTTAAATAGAGAATAACGTTAGTTCGGTTAACGATAATCGAGATGGATGATCGGGTTTGAGTATTGTAATTAGCCTCGGTAATTGACGAATTATTAAGGGTGGTATTTACATAAGTAAGGAGAAATGAAATAATTATGCTCTTTAGATCCATGAATGAAATGTGACGTTAATATTGCTTTATTATGTTTTTAAATTGCCTATAATGCTTGAAATTACCTTGTGCCGTAACAAGGACATCATACCAACATGACGTGTAAGGAAATCTACTTTGCAGCTCATACATTTTGGAAAGAACCATATATTTGCATGTTATGGGTAATATAAGTTCTATATGAACAGATGTATTAATCGCTCAAGTAGTTGTCCGAACCCTTTTGTAAAGACTTGTAACGTAAAAATTGAAATGGAACACGGAAGTGTATATGCGAACATGTAGATATGATATGTATGAATATATGTATGTGGTATTCTTCTTATGAGGATATTATGTTGTGAAATTACATGAGGTCAAGGTAACGAAAGTACTAGTTGTGTAACTTGTCGTTCGACACTCTTGTATGAACTTGTGATGATAACGAGACTAGAACAGGGATGTGAATTTATAAGTATGTCAATATGTTGTAATGTAAACCGATGAGTATGAAAATATAAAATTATAGGCAAGTGTATTGAGAATTCGTCTTATGAGAATGTTGATTTACGTTATCCTACGTGGATTGTGCCTTGTTAATGAATGAAATGCAGTTATAAATATGCAGAATGATATGGTGAAAAACATTCAGAACCCGATGACTTGTAAAAAAAAAATTCATTGATTTTGGCTTTGAAAAAGCTGGACCGTTACATCGTCCATCTTGGATGCTTTTAGCCATAGCTAATTGCAACGTCCGAACTCGGTCATTTGTCTCAGATGTCATTAACCAAAACTAATCACAAAAACCAACCCATCATCTCTTACAGATACGGTTAGCCGAAGCCAATCATCATAATTAACTCTGTTATCCATCTAGGATGCCATTAGCCAAAGCTAGTTGTCATATTTAACCCGACCATCCCACTAGGATGTCATTAACGGAGACTAATCATCCACGCAACCTGGCCATCCATCTGAGATGCTATTAGTCAAAGCTAATCATCAATGCAACCTGGCCATCTGTCTAGGATGTCATTAGCCATCAACACAACCCAACCATCCGTCTAGGATATCATTAGTTGAAGCTAATCATCAACGCAACTCTGTCATCCATCTAGGATGCCATTAGCCAAAACTAGTTAGTTGATTAAACTTGCTGAAAATGAAATGACATATCAATTTGAATAGAATTTTTGTATGATTTGTTTGTTTGTGTAATATTACTCCAATCAAAAATGGAGAAATATAAAGAAAATATTGAGCAAGCCCACTACGATTCCAGCAAGGGATAATACCAATGTGCACCAACGCAAACATCATGATATCAAGATGCTTTTCGCCTTTGTCTCCACTGGTCTCCAAATATTGAGACAGCTTGCTCACTACCAGAAATTCGCTAAATAGCAACGGATTTACCGACGGAATATTTACGTCGGTAATTTGAGGTCGAAATTACCGATGGCCAATATTCCGTCCGTAATTCAGTCGGTAACTACCGACGGACAATTTCTATTGGTAGTTACAGACTGAATTATGGACGGAAAAGTTTCCGTCGTAAAAAAAAAAGGCGGGTTGCTGACGTGGAGGTTTTGGCGGGTTATTTTTTCAGACGGAATCACCGACAGATTCAAAAAGACGGCTCGTACAAGCGACCGCCATTTATATTACGGTGACGTGTCGATTGTTCCGTCAAAATCATCGACGGTTTCACCGATGGAGTTTCCGTCGGTGAAACCGTTGGGAAAAGTTAATATATCCACTCTACCGACCCTCTCCTCCTCCCCTATTTCTCCTTCTTCTTCCTAATCCCAACTCTCCCCATCTCGCAAACAACCAGGCCCCCTCCCCCCAAACAAAAATCTCCCTCATATCAGCACAACAAGTTATATTTTTGAAGTTTTGTGGTCACAGCATCCGTGTTCTGATTTACCGACGGATTTTATCAATTTTTGTAAGTAATTCTATCTTTTTAAATTTTAACATTTAATTAAATGTCAATTTTTTTTTAGTATATGTATTTTGTTAGTAAATGTACATATTTTATTGTTATTTCTCAAACAAACTTGTAGTATATAAATGTATAATTCTATACCTGTTATGGTTTGTTTTAGATTTTGTAAGATTGTATTTATTTGTAAATTGTTAAAACTTTATGGAACTACCGAAGTACATGTCTTTGTTTTGAAATAATTAATAGCTTACTTAATGGGTCCGTTTAAAGTTTTATCAATGGTATTGCGGAGTGGTAATTTCTATAAATTTATATATTTTAATTTGTATGGACGTTGATAAATGATAATGAATATTTAATATTTATGAGAAGTTGTGATTGGTTTGTTGGATAATCTCGAGGTAAAGTAATATTTTTACAAGTTTATTTACCTAACTTAGTTAATTAATACATGATGTCATCATAATTTTATAGAGGTTCGATATAAATCATGGATGATCGTTCATGGATGTATCGAGATTCACCCCAAGGATTGCGGAGGATGGATTATTGTAACGGGGTTCAGGGTTTTATTAATTTCGCAACATCTATTCCTAGAAATTTTACTAGAGGCGGTATTAGGTGTCCATGCGGGAAGTGTCAAAATAAAAAGTATACGCATCCAGATGTTGTAATGATACATCTTCTACACAAAGGGTTTATGGAGAATTACCAGTGTTGGTATGCACATGGAGAAGTATATGTTAGTGAGAGGAGAATGGAAGAAACGGTGGTTGGGTCTACTTCTAGTGCTAGCAACGTGCATGAAGCGGCAAATGACAACACTAATCCTTACAGAAATATTGTTATGGATGCAATAAGAATGAATCAAGGTAATGTCAGTCAATGTCCAATCATAGAAGAAGAACCTAATGTAGATGCAGCTAGGTTTTTTGATTTGTTGAAAGATTCTGACGAACCATTATGGGATAGCTACACGAACCATAATAAATTATCGGTCGTAGCACAGGTGTTCACCATCAAGTCAGATCACGGGTTGAGTGAGGCCGGGTATGACAAGATTATTGAATGGGCAAGAAGCATTTTACCTGAAGAGAACAGTGAAAGAGAACTTCTATGCTGCGAAGTCCATGATAAAACCCCTCGGTTTAGGATACTAGAAAATTGACATGTGCCCTAACTTCTGCATGTTATACTACCTTGAAAATATTGAGATGACCGAGTGCATGACATGCGGGCATTCCCGTTACAAACCTAGAACTGGTAGGGGAAAGACTCTAGTGGCATATAAAAAACTTAGATACTTCCCGATCACACCTAGACTCGCAGAGGTTATTCATGTCACCAAGGACTGCTAAGCACATGACATGGCACCAAGCACACCATGCGGTTGATGGAGTGATGGTTCATCCTTCTAACGGCGAAGCATGGAAACGCTTTAACGGTGTTCATCCTTACTTTTCAGTTGAATCAAGGAATGTGCGTCTTGGGTTGTGTACGGACGGATTCAACCCATTTGGGTCATTTGCTGCTCCTTATTCTTGTTGGCCGGTCATACTCACGGTTTATAACTTGCCACCGGGAATGTGTATGAGGCCGGAGTTCATGTTTTTATCTTTGTCATACCCGGTCCAAGCGGCTGGGGGAATATAGATGTTTGTCTTCGACCGTTGATTGATGAGTTGGCGCAGTTGTGGTCCTCCGGAGCTCTGACTTATGATATATCGAGGAAACAAAATTTTCTTATGAGGGCGGCTTTGATGTGGACTATCAATGATTTTCCAGCTTATGGAATGCTTTTTGGTTGGAGCACGCATGGGAAACTCGCATGTCCATACTGCATGGAAAACAACAAGGCATTCACGCTAGCAAATGGAGGTAAAGCTTCTTTTTTTGACTGTCACCGTCGCTTCTTGCCACTTAATCACAGTACAGAAAGAACGAGAAAAGATTTCTTTGTTGGCGAGTTGAAAAAGATGTTGCATCCCCTCGTCTTTACGGTGAAGAATTGCATGATGTTGTCTCGAGCACGGTGACATTGTGTTTGGCCTTCAATCAGGTAAGCAAAAGTTTCCTGGTTTTGGTTTGACCCATAATTGGGTAAAGCGAAGTATCTTTTGGGAGCTTCCTTATTGGAAGACCGATCTGCTCCGCCATAACCTTGACGTCATACATATCAAAAAGAACATGTTTGAGAACATTTTCAATACCATCATGGATGTAAAGGGGAAGACAAAGGACAACATCAAGGCTAGATTGGATATAGCTTTATACTGTAACCGTAAAAATATGGAGTTGGTTTATGATGAGTCACGGGTCGCAAAACCAAGAGCAAGCTTTGTGTTAGAAAAAACGCACAAGCTGCTAGTCTACAAATGGCTTAAGAGTCTGTGTTTTCGGATGGACATGCATCGAACATATCAAGGCTGGTTAATATAGAGGACTGCAGATTGTATGGAATGAAGAGTCATGAGCGCACGTGTTTATGCAAACACTCATCCCATTAGCTTTTCGTGATTTGTTGCCAAAGGGAATATGGGATGCACTCACGGAGATCGATCATTTCTTTAGAGATATATGCTCCGAAGCAAGTTGAATGTCGATCACATTGAGAGGCTTCAAACGAATATCATCGAGACACTCGCAAACTTGAGATGATATTCCCTCCATCATTTTTTGACTCAATGGAGCATCTCCCTATACATCTACCGTTCGAGGCAAAAAGCTGGAGGACCGGTCCAATATTCGAGCGGTTAGATATTACGGTTGCAATGTAATTCATATATAAAAGTATTTTATATGTTTTTCTTAATTGAAAATACTTGATTAATATTTCAATGCAGGTACTTGTTTAATCTCAAGAAAAAGGTTAAGAACAAGGCGCATGTTGAGGCTTCGATATGTGAGGCCTATATTGTTGAGGAGATCTCAACATTTATCTCGTACTATTTCGAACCTCATCGAGAACGAGAATCAATCGCGTTCCACGGCATGATGATGGCGGTGAAGTGCCTTCCAATGGGAACTTGTCAATATTCTCTAATACTGGACGATCCACACCTAAAAATGCCGTAAGAGGAAGATATTTGTCGGAAATAGAGTTCAAACAAGCACACAACTATGTTCTATTTAACTGTGATGAGTTGAGACCTTTTATTCGATAAGTTTATACTAATTAAACTTTGTTAGTAATATCTTGTTAATTATATATTGTAATATCATACACTCATCATTACTTGTAGGCAACATCGACAATATTTGCTCTCTAATAACTCACAGCTGACCGAATCCCAGATCTTTCAATTACAAGATGAACAGTTTGCCACGTGGTTCAGAACACATGTAAGCACTATCACAAACTCATTCTAGCTTGCAAAATTACTGTACGTATGCATGTCATTACGAGATTCTCGTTCATTTACTATTTATTGATGTACATTACATACAAGGTTTATCAAATGGGAAGGAGTGCGCCTAAGTCATTGTCTTCATTAAGCTTGGGGCCTGAAAGAAAATGTAAGTGCTACAACAGGTATTTTGTTAATGGATATGTTTTCCATACTGAAGAATACGGGCAAGGAAGAAAGACATACAACAGCGGTGTTTGTGTTAAGGGATCCACTAGTAGTGAGTTAGAAGTTGACTACTATGGTAGATTAGAAGAGGTCGTCGAACTGCAATATCATAACGAGAATAGAGTGTTTTTATTCAAATGCTATTGGTATGACACAGCGACGGAGGAATCATAGTTGATCCGCACTATGGTGCGGTCGAAATCAACTCAAAAGCTAGACTCCGCAACATAAACGATGTCTTTGTTTTCGCAAAGCAATGTCAACAAGTTTATTACACATACACCCCTTCATTTAGAAAGGATCGATCAAGAGTGGATTGGTTGTCCGTTTTAAAAACGAAACCCCGGAGTCGTGTCGAGGTTGTTCAGGATGAGAATGAAGACACAAGTGTGCGAGATGAAATCTTTCAAGTTAGTGAGCTGGTTGAACCATATCGAGTTGCTCCTTCGATTGAATTGGAAGAAAATTCAAATTTTCATGTTTTTGATGATAGTCTTGTTGATGTTGACGTAGAGGAGTTGAATGTTGTTTTGATCTCTAGCGGACAAGCAAATGTGGATGAAGAAGACGATATCCATATTGAAGATTGCGATGAGGGTGATGACAATTCAATTGATGACGAAGAAGAAGAAAATTCTGACTAACAATCAAATTTAAGCCCTGCGTAAAACCCTTTCTTTCATGTAATTTAGATTATGGATGATATATTTTGTAACACGAAATATTTATTACTTGAAATAATTACTTGAAATGCCACAATCACGAAATAATTACTTGAAATAATTATAGATCATGGATGATATATTTTGTAACACGAAAATAATTACTTGAAATGCCACAATCAACTCGTCCGTGACCGACGGATATATGTCCGTCGGCATTTCACGAGAGAGTTCAAAAATAATTACTTGAAATGCCACAATCACCGACGTCAGTACCGACGGATATATTTCCGTCGGCACTTCACAGAGAGTTCAAAAATAATTACTTGAAATGCCACAATCACCGACATCGATACCGACGGCCTATGTCCGTCGGTGTTTCACAGAGAGTTCGAAAATAATTACTTGAAATGCCAAATTCACCGTCATGCATACCGATGGAGTAAGTCCGTCGGCATTTCACAGAGAGTTCGAAAATAATTACTTGAAATGCCACAATCACCGACGACTATACCGACGGAGATAAGTACGTCGGCAAGTTGTCAGTGGGTCAATTTTACCGATGAAATTACCGACGGACCGCGCGAATTCGAAAGGGTTATGCATTAAATGCATCTTTGACCACGTCAGCTCGCCGACAGAATTACCGACGAACCACGAAAAATATGTAGGGTCATTAAAACTTTTGGTGCAAAATTCAAAAGTTACCGACGGATTTTGGACACTTCACCGACGGAATAAATTAAAATAATAATTAATTTTATATCCGTCGGTGAATCCGTCGGTGAATCCGTCGGTAAAACTGCCATATAAGTCCCCCCATCCGTCGTTTCAGTTCATTTTTTCTTCTCCTCAGTTTTTCACCGATTTTCTCCTTAGTTTTTCACCGATTCTTTTCCTCTCCGTTCTTCAAAGGTTTCACTAACAATCTCTAGCAATTTTTCTCGTGAATCTCCATCGGTTTAAAAGGTATGTATGTTTTTTGCTTTAAGGGTTTTTTTTTTGCTATTTGTTTTTGGTATGTTTTTTGTTTTGGTGTATTTTTTGTAATGTAGATAAAGTCTATAGTTTTTTTTTTGCATAATTCATTGTTAAAGTCTATAGTTTTTTTTTGAATTTATTGAATATTTTTTATTGTTGTATTGGCATAATTATTATTAGTTAATTTGTTGAATATTTATTGTTAATGTTGAATTTACCATAGAATTAATAATTGAATATGTTTGAATAATTATTAATTTTACTCTGTTATTGCATGATTTGTGTTTAATGTTTTGCATTTATTTTGATTGTTATTCTAGAGTTTTTTTTAATTTATTGTTTTGTTGTATTGGTATAATTATTGAATAATTTTTTGAATTGTAATTGTTAATGTTGAATTTACCTTAGTATTAGTAATTGAATATTTTGGAATAATTGTTAATTTTACTCTATTATTGCATGATCTATGTTTAATTTTTTTCAATTAATTTTAATTGTTAGTCTACAGTTTTTTTTTTATTGAATAAATTTTATTGTTGTATTGGCATAATTATTGAATAATTTGTTGAACTGTAATTCTTAATGTTGAATTTACCTTAGGATTAGTAATTGAATATGTTGGAATAATTAGTATAGATTGGGTCAATTAGGTGTGTTCACGGTTCGGTTTTTATCAAAAAAAATAACCAAACTGAATTTTTTTTTTAAAAAAAAACCGAAACCGAACCGAAACCGGTTCAAAACGACCGGTTTCGGTTCGGTTCAGTTCGGTTTTTTAGAGCAAAAACCGGTTCAAACCGGTTTGGCTCGGTTTTGGCTCGGTTTGGCTCGGTTTTTTTCCGGTTCGGTTCGGTTTGGTTTTTCCGGTTCCAGACTTAAAAAACCGAAACTGAACCGAACCGGTCAGTTTTTTCAAAATTTTAATCGGTTTAATCGGTTTTTTTTCACGGTTCGGTTTTTTCGGTTAATTTTTTTCCGGTTTTCTCGGTTTAATCAGTTTTTCAGTTTTTTTGAACACCCCTAGGGTCAATTGGTTGTGGCTTTTGTTAATATGTGCAGGTTGGTGGATTTGGGTAGTATCCGGTATAGGGGAGTAGTATCCGGTATAGGGGAGGTCTTTGTCGAATTTTTTTTTTAACATTTGAATTTAATTATATAATTATTTGTATAAAATTGTGGAGATGCGTAGAATGAAAACCAGAGCTGGTCGCTCACATACGGTCGCAGCTAGTTCGTTTAGCAGCGATGATGATATTTTCTTAGATGCCTCTCAAGAAGAGGCACCTACACCACCTGCGTCGTCAACTGATGTTGTCTCTTCCAGCGGTACTTCACAGCGCAGAAGCGGCGTGCCTTCGCAGCGGAATCAATTTACCCGCAAGTAGGAGGCACAGTGGAAGGACGACCATTCAATGTAAGTTTGTTAAGGTTTAATTTTTTTAAAAAAAAAATTACAACATAATTTATGAAGTAATCACTATTTAATTTATTTCATTTATTTTCAGGTTCACAAACATTGAGGCCACCCGAGTAATATCATCGGCGTTTAAATCGTCGATGGAGATTCCATTGTTTCAATGGAGTCAGATATCCAAGCATCCTGAATGAATGCCTCAAATCAATGCATGGTTTGGCGGATTTCGGGTTGGTGTTAATTTATAATTTTCAGCTTATTTCTAATAAATTATTAATATAATTGTAAATAAATTATTGTTTTTATTTAAACTTGTTTATTTATAAACAGGCACAAATTCTATTTGGGACAAGTGAGCATAACACTGTTGTGAGGAGGGTGTGGGAAAATCACGCGGCAACTAGGTAAGATCGAAAAAAATACAAGATTTTTTTAGACTAAAATTTATGTTTCGAAATGTAATTTTTGGTTGCGTGAAGTAGGTTGCGTGATTTTTGGTATGAAGCACAGAAAAGGGCAAAAAAACCCGCGAGGGATAGGGGTCTCCAAGGCTGGAACGATGTTGCGGTTTGGAGGGATTTCAAATCGATATACATCCCGGAAGATATATGGCCGCACTATCTTGAGCACGTGACTTCTGAGCGGTTCACATGACGCTCACGTCCGGTGCCGGCTAACCGGAATCGGCCAATTCATGGCTCGGTGACAACGCACACTGGCGGCTCTGTTCCGTTTGCTACACATGTGAAACGGATGGTAAGATTAATTTAAATGAAATATATCGTTAAATTAAGTTGTTGTTAATATATCTTTTTTCATTATAGGCTGCATTTCTTGGACGTGAGCCGAGCCCGATGGAGCTGTTTGTGGAGACGCACGTGCGGAGTCAAGACCGCCAAAAGGGGGCGCAGCAGTTCGTTGATAACCATGCTCAACATTTCGTGGTATGTTTGTTCGACCATTTTATTTTGTAAGTTATTTTGTAAGTTATTATGTTTATTGAATTGAATATGATGATTACTTTTCTTTTTTTCAGGAGACCTATAATAATCGGTTGAGGGAGAGATACGGGGATGATATTTTGACCCATCCGGAATTCGATCCGGATTTATGGATGGAGGTTGGACCCGATAAAAATCGGGTTTACGGGCTCTCCAACACTACGGCCGACAACTTGCGGTCGACCCGTAGTGTGTCAACCGTTGGGAGCTCCCAATCAATATCGAGCTCCCAATCTAAGGAGTTCGTGGCCTTGCAGCAACATACGGCTCGACTCACCGACAAATACGACCACCTATCGCCAGAAAGTACGCACAACTCAAAGCGTCTCATGCACAACAAAGAGCGGAGTCTGAGCAAATCAAAGCGTCTCAAGCACAACAAAAAGCAGAGTATGAACAACAAAAAGCGGCTTATGAACAACAAAAAGCGGCTTATGAACAGCTTCGCGAAATGGTTATGAACATGGCAAATAGTGGAACATGTGCGCCTAATCCTTTTTTGCCATATAACCACCAGCCTCCTCCTCCAGGATCTCCTCCTCCTCCTCCAGCTCCACCTTTATATTAATTTGTAATAAACACTATATAACTTTAAAACGTCATTTAATAATTTTTTTAAAACATATTTGGTTTGTAATGAATATTATTTAACTTTGTTTTTTTTATGTTTAATATAAATTTTATTTGCATAATTAGTTTGTATTACAATTAATTTATATAGTTTTATATTATATATCCTAAATAATTTTTTAAAAACAAATTTAGAAAAAAACTATTACCAAGGATTTTACCGATGGATTCATTCGGTCGGTATTTTAAACCCTCACCGACAGACTTACCGACGGAATTAATCCGTCGGCATTTAACAGTAGCTGCCACACTTACCGACGAATTTACAGACGGATATATTTGGTCGGTATTTCATACACTCACCGACAGATTTACCGACGGTTAGTAGCCGTCGGTAAATCACGATATCACCGACGGACTAAAAATCCATCGGTATATTTCAAGCGGAAATCTTTTTTTTTTTGCGCGCAAATTCCGTATGTAAAACCATCGGCAAATGGTTTTTTTGTTTTGCCGACCGATATAGCGACGGAATGGGAAATCACCGATGAAAGGAAAGCCGACGGACGTAATCTGTCGGTAAAAAAATCACCGACGAATTTCTAATCACACACCGACGGAATTTGTCCGTCGGTAAAACTGTGAAATCTTGTAGTGACTATACAATTTGCTATTAATAATTAGTCTTTCCTTGTCTATCTTCTTCCCGCTCCCTTCCTTTTTCTCTTTATTTATTTATTTATTGAGTTTCAAATTTTAAACACATAAACATAACCTAAAAGAAAGCTTCCGGCACTTTCATTCAATTTTAAAGATAATTTTTTCGTGAACAAGAACACATCATGGCAGGACCACTACCATTTCTCATTCACATATGCATCCATTGATTTTACGTTCACGTGGGTCTTATCTTTTCATTTTTTGGGTCTTTTTTATCTATTTATTTTCAGTTTTTCTATGATTTTATAAAATAAAAAATTCAAAAAATAACAAAATAAAAAATTTATTTCTTTAACATTTTATCCTCGCATCTCACTTTTATTTTGGCATGCATTTCATTTTGTTTAGGACAAGTAATTGTATGTTTTGAAATTATTAAGGAAAAAGACGAATGAAGCCTGTAAATATTCACTAACAAAAACACGCGCAGTCATCATCACTGAAATCAATTCTAGTCCCACTCCCACGATATATATATATATATATATATATTTTGGTAAACCAGGATACACCATGGCTGGACCACTTCCATTTCTGATGGCAGTTGCACTAACAATTTTGGCTAATGAAAATGAGCTGTGATAACCATGGGACTGGCAGGCTAATGAAGTCTGAAAATATCTACTGCTATTTTGTGAACCAGAATAGCCATGGACTTATAATGATTTTCCCCAATGAAAATGAGTTGTGATAGCTATGGAACTGGTAGACGAATGAAGTCCGGAAATATATATCCACTGCTATTTCGTGAACCAGAACCGTAGTGTAATCACAATCACTTATGCTGAACTGGGCAAGCACGGCTCCTAACCATGATCAATTGTTCGATTTGATGAATTTGTATAGCATGGTCATGTAAGCAGCTTGTAAGTAACCAAGACCGCCTAGAGCTAAAAGTTTCGTTGTGAATACTTGTGCTGCTGCTTATTATAGGGATTAATTTTCTTAATGGTTCTTCTGGGAATTTGTCTGTGAATTATTTTTATAAAACAATCATCAACACATTTCTTTTTCTTCGTTATGATAGCCTTTTGCTTGCATTTTTTTGAGATTTTGATTGTCGATTCGTAGGGAATAGAAAATTCAGAGAATGGAGATGATAAAACGCAATTTTGCATTCTTAATTAGTAATGTTTTTTTAGTAATTTCTTCCTTTTTTTTGTTACTCAAATTATGCAATAAGATCACGGATTTTCGTTGTAGTGATTTTCATGTTTTCCTCTGGGATATTTTATTTTTAATCTCTCTTCCCTAAATCCCTTCTGCTAACTGATTTTATTAGCTAATTTAGGTGGGGAGGTGATTATCAATTACCAAGAAAAGAATCTGCTAATAAGATATGTTAGTGTAAAACCATGTGAAATCTCAATTGAACTCATTTACATGTCTTCATTTACATGCAAGTATTCGATGAAGAATTTGGATTTTACAATTTTTTCTTGGCTTCTTGTTGGGTTTTTGTTGTGGTTGGGTAAGCCCAATTAGACCCAATAAAGCCCATTATGTAATCCAAGAGATTATCAAAATGCCCTTGCTCAGCCCATAAGCAAACCAGCTAGGATAACAACCTATGAAGCAAGAAATATGGTATAACTCAAATACCTGACTTCTAAATACATAGCTAAATCACCAAGGAAGGTAACATATCATTCCCTGATACTATTCTCATAAAACCCTAAATCTAATAATTTTTTTGCTGACTTAAGCATAAGAGGAGCCTCTCGGCGATTGACCCCTAGTGTGGCTTTCCTCTCTCTATGCAGGTAACTTGAAACCCAAGGCATGTGAGGCTCAAGTCCAATCCAATCCGTTGAAGATGGCAGAACCAAATGGCGCCCACCGTGAGGCCCGAGATATGGGTGCCATGTCAAGAAATACAAGGGCTAGCTGTGCGGCAGTGACTGTTGCCGCATTCGCCGCTATGGCGACCCTCACCAAGTAACGTCTGGGATTACCTATCATCTAAGATGAGTAACCAAATCCAGACAATCAAGACATTCCAGAGGAGCATAGCAGCACGAGTAACCATGCAGAAGATCTGGCGCCTGAGAATCCACTAGCCAATAATCAGAACGCAGTAGTGCCAGCTATTCAATTTTATCAACGCTAAAAGATCTCAACATATATTTTTAATTTGAGGGTATTTTTTTGTGTGTAGGTATTGCAAAGATTTCCATCTACTCAAAGAATTAAAATGGAGTCCATTCAATGCGAACAAGGGTCTAAATAAATCATAACATTCATGGATTAATAAATAGTAAATTATTATGAGAAACCATTCATATATATATATAAATATATATATATATATATACACATCAACTGGAAATATATACAATAGTGTTTACACAAAATAACATGCTTCAAGTCTAGCTAAGAGTTTTATATACATTAAAGTTTACACAAAATAGCATACTGCATATTCTAGCTAATACTATTATGCTTAAGTTTAATTTGTACACAAGTTTAACAAAATACAGTCCTAAAAAAACTAATGAGCTCCCTGAGTATTAGATGACCCTGTTACAATAACAATTTAATAAGTATACAATTTATAAATTCACAGAATGATATTGTGAAAAGCATCGAGAACCTAACGACTTAAAAAAAAATCCACCGATTTTGGCTACAAAAAAGCCGGGTCGTTACAATCTCGGTTTCATGTCCTTCAACATTGGATTTGCTTTTTATTGGGTTCTCTCTGCCTCATAACCTGATAATAGTGCTTAACGGATTAACCCATATTGACTTGACTTCTTTTTTGTGTTATTTTTGTAATTAAAGTTTTTATAAATTTCATCGTTCAACATTGGCTCTGACATGATCGATTGGGAATTAAACTTCATAATTTATTTTTATTTGCTCTTTATGAAATTATTTCAATCTCATGACAAGGGTCGCAGATTTAGCAGGTTAATCCGGGTTAAATCAAGTTGTTTTCTTATTTTCTTTTTACGAGATTATCTTAATCTCATGACTTGGGTCACAAGTTTGACGGATTGACTTGGGTTGTTTTTTATGTTCTTTTTTTAATTGATTTCTTTTTTTAGTCTCATCATTCAACATTGGACTGATTAGGAATTGCACATTTGTAATTTGTTTCAAAAAAATTTTATGTGGGGTTATTTCGGTCTCATGACTTAAGTCACGAGTTTGACAAGTTAACTCGGGTTGCTTTTTTAGATCCTTTTTTAATTGATTTTTTTTCAATTTCATCCTTCAACATCGGGTTGATTGGAAATTAGGCTTTCTAATTTGTTTTAATTTGTTTTCTATGGGATTATTATAGTCTCATAACCCAAGTCACATATTTGATATGTTAACGCGGGTTGATTCAAATCAATCCAATATGTTGTATTTTAATATTAAAAAAAAGTCATCTTAAAAAACTTTGTGAATCAAACTACATTTTTACGGGTCGTCAGGTTGCTTTTGAACCCACAAAGTCAACGGGGTCATATTGAGTCAACCAGCACACGGTTTAAATTTTGTTTCTATTAAAAAACATTAGCAATATCTGAATATTTTTTTTACATTAAAAAATAATTAACTCGGCTAACAACGTAGCGCTGGTCAATAATTTAGAATAGACATATGTACTAATAATGTTTTTATAAAATACGCACATCCTGGAACCAACAACTAAAACCAAAAAAGGAATACCAATGCTACATGCATTTAGATTGTGAAAATGTAGGGTATATCCTTGTGATTACTCTAGAACTTGTGGAACGATTTGAATCGATCGATACGATTCCACAAACTTCACTAAGAGGTAAGAATCCTAAACTCCAATTTTTACAAAAAAAAATTTGTAATTATGTAAAGTTCATGGCTATTCTAGTTCATGGAATGATAGTGGATATTTCCATACGTCATTCGTCTGCCAGTTCCATGGCTATCAGAACTCATTTTCACTTGGGAAAATCATTAGTGCATATATATATATATAATGGACCCCCATGGCAGGACCACTGCTATTTCTCTTTCAGATATGCAGACGACCTTAAAATCATTGGCTGCAATTTGACAGTAGCTGCTACTGTTACCGATAACTTTACAGATAGATATATTCGGTCAGTATTGCAGTTTCACTGACAATTTTACTGACGGACTTAATCCGTCTGTATTTTATAGTGCCTACCACAATTACCGACAAATTTACAAACGGATATTTTCGGTCGGTATTCCAAACACTCACCGACAAATTTACCAACGATATAAATCCGTCGGTATGTCACACTATCACCGACGGGATAAATCCGTCGGTATATTTCAAGCGGGAAACTTTTTTTTTGGCGCTCAATTTCCGTCTGTAAAACCATCGGCAAATATTTTTTTATTTTTCCGACTGATATAGCGACGGACTATGGTATTACTGACGAAAGGAAAGCCGACGGACGTATTCCGTCGGTGATGACGTCGGTAAATAAATTACTAACAAAATCTTAATTACATACCGACGGAATATTTCCGTCGATGAAACTGTGAAATCTTGTAGTGTTTGTTCTCCAAAACTATTAAATTTTATCACCATTATTATTATTATTATTATTTTTTGTAGTTATATTATTTTTGTATTATAAAATTTAAATTATTATAAATTCCTTTTTTTTTTTTGGTATGATTTGTTTTACATGTATGGAGTATCTTTCTAGAATGCTAAAGATTGCCTCTCAAAGGCTTGAGTTTCACCATCACCCCAAGTGCAGTGTCCATGGTATTCTCCACTTGGCTTTTGCCAATGATGTCCTTCTCCTCTGCCGTGGGGATAGATCCTCGGTGAATATTTTCCTCCAGCAACTACAGCTTTTTGGGAGGATGTCAGGTCTTCATATCAATGCAGATAAATTCTCTATTTATTTTGGATCAGGTGTTGATTAGATGTCCAAGCTTCTAATCTTGCAGGATTCTGGGTTTTTGGAAGGCTCTTTTCCCTTCAGATACCTTGGTGTTCCCTTGAGCTTTCACAGGCTCATGGCTAGTCAATTTTCTCCTCTACTTCATAAGCTGGAATCGGCTATACAAGGCTGGATGGGAAGCTTCTTTCCTATGCTGGGAGACTAGAACTCCTTCAGTCGGTTATTCATGGGATGGTCCAATTTTGGATCAACATCATTCCTTTGCCCTTTACTGTTATCCATCAAATTACATGTCTGTGTAGAAACTTCCTTTGGACTGGCAATATCTTGTGGCAACAACCGGCTCTTGTTGCTTGGAAAACGGTTTGTCTGCCTAAAAAAGAATGAGGTTTGGGGTTGTTTGACATTAAGGCTAGAAATAGAAGTTTCTTGGCTAAGCAACTTTGGAATGTTCATTCCAAATCTGATTCTCTTTGGATCTAATGGGTTCACCACTATTATTTGCCTCAATCTTCCATTTGGGATGCTGCGACTCAGAAATCCTCTTCGCCGTTGTGGAAATTGATTATATCTCTCAAGAGTGTGGAGGTCTCTCCCAAGTCATCTCTTTGCTGCACAGCTAGGATTCCTCTCCTGGACTGTACACGACAACTGCTTATGATTTTTTCAGATTTAAAACTGTGTCGGTTTGCTGGGACAAAGTGGTCTGGAAACAATGGTCACTGTCGAGGCACAATTTTGGGTTATGGTTAGCTATAATAGGTAAATCTTCCATTTTCTTCGGTGGAGTTGGGGACGACACCAAGCGAGTTATATTACTTCAAACAGGTTTCACAGAAGGAACCTTTTCCTTTAAATACCTTGGTGTATCGCTGAGTCCCCATCGATTGTTGGCTAGTCAATACCATCCTCTCCTTTTCAAGCTGGAGTCATGTATTCATAGCTGTTTGGGGAAGCAATTGTCCTATGCTGGAAGACTAGTGTTGATTAAATCGGTTATGCATGGTATGGTTCAATTATGGATCAACATCTTTCTTATGCCAAGTATTGTTATCAGTAAAATCACCTCCTTATGTCAGAATTTTCTATGGAGTTGGAACTCATTAAGTAATAAGTCAGCGTTTGTGGCCTGAAAAAATGTATGATGCTTATGAATGAAGGGGGTTAGGTCTTCTAGACATTACAGCTAGAAACAAATGTTTCTTGGCAAATTAAGAAGCTCTGGAACATACATGTTAAAATTGACTCCCTTTGGATCCGTTGGGTCCATCATTTATACCTCTTTCACTATTCAATATGGAATTCCAGGGTTCAGAGAAATTCATCCCCCTTCTAGAAAGCCATTTTTCTCTTGAAAGATCAGTTGCTTCATGACTGTGGAGGAATTGCTGAAGTAGTCAACATGTTCCAAAACTGGCACAATGGTAAGGGAAATTTCTCTACTAATGCACATGAATACTTCATATTTAAAAGACCAATTATCCATTAAGAGAGTGTGGTATGGGAGCTTTGGTCATTGCCTAGGCACAACTTCATTCTATGGTTAGCTGTGCTTGGAAAGCTGAAAACAAAGGATAGATTATGCAATGCACTTTCTGTCAGCAAGAAGAGGAGCTAGCTCATAGCCACCTTTTCTTTGCTTGTGTCTGAACCTCCACACTATGGAGAAAAGTTAAGTTCTGGCTACGGCTTACTAGGAACATAGCAAGCCTGACTAGTGCAATTCGAGCTCTTAATAATAACAAGAAAGGGCTGCAATTGAGAATGAGAAGAGTTGGCCTCGCTCTGATTGTGTACTTGATCTGGAAGAAAGGAACCGAAGAGTGTTTGATGATGCTGGAAAATCTATTGATTTCATATTTCGCAAATTCCAAATCCTATTCTATACAGTTTTGTATTTTCATGACAGCAATCACTTGGCTTATAATGTTGCAGACTGAAAGGAGATGCAGTGTCCCATTTTGCTGGTTCCACTTATGGTATTATTCCAAGTGCCCTCTGGTTTGCTATTCCTGGAAACCTCGAGTGGTTTTAATAGCTTCGGGTGGTTTTCTCTACAACATTTTTTGGCCTGTATGACTATTGCAATGGCATGTGTGCTGTTATTTGGTTGGCCCATTGCGGTGTGTACTAGGTCTGCTTGTTTTTGTTTCTCGTCTTCGGACAGTCTGTCTGGTGGTTTCTCTCTGCTATTTGAATGAATTATCTTGTTTCTTTTTTGTGCGCTGGTTAGGTTGGACACCTTCTCCTTAATTAGGTTTCTAGGATAACCAATGTTGTCGTTGGCCCCTTTGGCCCTGCGCGGCCAGTTGGTTTTCAATGTTTAGGTTGGCCTTGTTGATGCTGGTCATGTTGTAATTTTTGTTAGCTAGGAACCTGTTCACTTAGGTTGTATGAATTATTAGTTTTCCAGTATGGTTACTTTAATCTTAATACATACTTACATTTTAATAAAAGAAAAACAGAAAGAGAGAAGCAAGTCGATCTGTTTTAGTAGCTTGGAAAAATGTCTGTTTGCCCTAACATGAGAGTGGTTGGGGCTTTTTTGACATCAAAGCTAGAATCAACTGTTTTATTGCCTAACAACTATGGAGCATACACCTCAGATCTGATTCTACTTGGATTAGATGGGTGTATCATTACTACCTGCAGCATCACACTATATGGAATGCTCCTCTTCAAAGAACCTCATCATTGCTGTGGAAATCTATTCTTATTATAAGAAATCAGCTTCTAGGGGATTGTGGAGGGCATACAGAAGCAGTTTCCATGATGATGAGAAGTTGGGAAATCAGTAGTGGGCCTTTCCCTGCTCATGTTTATGAATACCTCATATTTAAAGGTATCTCTTTGTCCTGGGAGAACGTAGTTTGGGAACACTGGTGCTTACCAAGGCACAGTTTCATTCTATGGTTGGCTACGTTTTATTGATGAAACTTGATCTGTGTTCTGCCGAGATCATGAGGAAAACCATAGTCATCTATTTTTCGCCTGCAACTGGACATCTCTCTTGTGGAGGAAGATAAAATCTTGCTACGGATAAACAGAAGCATGACTACCCTGAACAGTGCAACCAGAGGATTAAACTCAAGGCAGAAGAACATTGAAGCCAGGATGCGAAGGGTTTCTCAAAGCATCACGGTTTATTTGATATGGGAAGAAAAAACAAACGAATCTTCGATAACACTCGTACTCTGGTAGAACCTATCTTTCGCAAATTTCAAGTGTTATTTTACATGATCTTGCATTTCCACGAGAACAACCACTTTATTATCAATGTTGGTTGACTGAAAAGGACTTGGATGGTTCGGTAGATGCCTGTCATGCTGCCATTTGGTACTGTTGTTTTCATGCTTTTGCTGATGCAGATTTAGTCATACGAAGTTCATGTGTGTTGTTTTTTTTTCTCCTCTGGTCCTCCTCGACCTCTTTGATGCTCTTGGATGCCACCTTTCTGGCCTTGCTGTTCCTGCCATAAGTTCCATCTCTTGTTGTTTGCCTGTTATGCCTAATCTCCCCCCTGTTACTGCTGGTATCCAGACTATCTTGGTTCTGGTTTCTTGGGCAACTGCTGCTGGTTTGGCTCCTGGACAAATGGCTTTGGCTCTTTCTTTGGCTGAGTTTTGTTGCTTGCTGCTATGGACGGAATTGCTGGCTGGAGGCATTTGCTGGTTCTCCTTTTGGTTACTCCTATCCTTCCAATGCAGTTTGAGTAGGGGACGTTGTTTCTCCTTTGCCTGGCAAGTCCATGATGCTCTCCGATCTGCTATGCTCGTGCTGTTTTTTCTGCTAATCTGCTGATTAATTTTGAAGGATGGTTAACTACAGCACCTACTACTCTCTAGGTTCCCTGGTTAACCACAGCACCTACTACTCTCTAGGTTCCCTGGTTAACCATTTCTGTTTTTCAAGATATAGTCCTTCCTCTTTGTGTGGGATTTTCGTTCCTCTTGGTTGCTGTTTGTAAATTCTTGTTGCTGTTATTTTATTATGGGCTTGTGGTTTTTTTTTTATTTAATTATGGATAGGTTAAGTGTGTGTTTGAAAGTGTAAATTTTTAAAATATTTTTATTTAAAAATATATTAAAATAATTTTTTTATTTTTAAAAATTATTTTTAATATTAACACATCAAAACAATTCAAAAATATTAAAATAATATTAATTTTAAATAAATAAAAAATTTAAAATTTTTAAAAATATAACTTGTTTAATAGTGTGGTTACGGTTAATTTTCAAATAATTTTTCATGCCAAAATGCATGTCAATGATATTCTTTTATTTTTTAAAAATTATTTTTTACATTAACACATTAAATAAAATAATTTAAAAACACTAAAAACATATTAATTTAAATTTAATAAAAAAATAAAAAAATTTAAATTTTTTTAAAAATATTTTTATTTAAATTTGTTTATCTAATCCCTTCTGTTTGCGATCTTTATCACTTTTTTTTTCTGATTTCTTTCTCTCGTGATTGTACTTTACTGTATATAAACTCGATGGGATTCCAGTCCAGTTACTTTTATTAAAAAAAGAGAAAAGCTAGAGAGAGAAGCTCTCCTTTCCTCCTGGAAATCACTTCCCTCACGATGGCGCCGTTTGAAATTTGAATTTGCTATGCTACTGTAGCTCTTTCCCCATCTTTAAGTCTACACGTTCTCCTCCTCTCCATGGCCAAAAGCAAAAAGAAATCTTTGTCTCTCAACTCACGCGGTACCCTTTCACGGAAGCAGGAGACATCCCAAACAGATCTGCACAATAAAATAGTTCTGGCTTTGGAAGCGCCTCCTGCTTCATGTGGCCCTACCAGATCTACCCGTTTTGAAGAAAATCCTTCTATTAAAGCCTTAGCTGGTGGGTCCGGTCCTGGTAAATACTTAATTTACGCTGAAGATGGTTCTGGTGCTTGCGGGGCTGCTAGTACTACTGCTGAAGATCATGTGGCCATCGAAGATTGCTCTGATGGTGAAGCTTGCGATGCTGACCAGGTTGACTACCCTGCCTTGGAGGATGGTTTTGGATCTGGTTCAAAATTCTTCCTCTCCCCCACTTCAAACTCTGGTCAGAGTGCGCCGACTTCAAACCCTCCCTGTGGCAAAGAAATCTCAGGTACGGGCGTACTCCATAAAGAGCCATCAACCTTGGAGGGTGGTCTTCATGCACACTCAGGTACCATAAAACCTCTTGAGCATGCTATAGGGAAGCGGCGTGATTTATTTACTTCCAATCGTAGTTGTGCTGACTGCCCAAAGTTAGTTCATTTTTCTGGATTAAATGCTGGTAAAACTTGCACTCTTCTGGATGAGGACTTCGATAGCAATTATGATGTATGGAAATCTTGTATTGTTGGATACGTAGCTGGTAAATTTCCTGGATTTAAGGCTTGCAATAACATTATTGCAAATACATGGTGCTGTGAAGCTAGTCTAACAATCCATGAGTCAGGCTGGCTGGTATATCGGTTTAACAATGTTAATGACAAACTTGAAGTCCTCAGTAACGGCCCTTACTTAGTTTATGACAGGCCCTTGATGTTGAAGCCTATGCCCGAATATTTTGATTTTGCACCTGATGAAATGACTAAGGTTCCGATTTGGGTGAAATTCCCAAACCTCCCTTTGGAATGCTGGTCTACAAAGTGTTTGTCCAAGATTGCTAGTATGCTTGGTAAACCTATTCAAAGTGACAAATTAACTGCTTCAATGTCTAGGTTATTCTTTGCTAGAGTTTTAATTGAGCTGGATTTATTAGTTGTGCTGCCTTCTTCAATCAATATTCTGTTGCTTAATGGAGCTACATTGGTCCAACCGGTGGTCTATGAAACTATGCCTAAATTTTGTAAGTTTTGCAAAATTCTTGGGCACACTACTGAGGCATGTTCTAAGGCCTCTACTGCTGATGGGTTGAGTAAACAGGGAGCAAAGGATGATGCCCCTAATGTGACTTCTAGACGTAGTAGAGTCCATGCTAGAGTGGGACAGGCTATTGTAAATGCAATGCAGGTTCTGGACCCCATGCAAGCTGAGGCTGAACTCACTGCAGGTTGTATTAAGACCACTACTTCTATTGGGGTGACTAATAAAGGAGCTAAGGGTGGTGAAGCTGCCAGCTGTGATGATGTTCACGCCAGCTTTGATCCTGATGCTGAGGTGCCGGCTATAGAGAACATTGGGAGAAAGGCAGCTGGGGTGCAGAGCTTGGACCCAATGCATGCTGAGGCCGAGGCAATGGCTGAAGAATGGGAAAAGAGCAAACGACAATACATGCCTCGCAGTAGGGGGCTATCTGCAGGTGGTGGCCCTCGTGCTAGCACTCAGAATTCCAAAGGCAAAGAAATAGCTGGCGGGTCTGTGGCCACGCCTAAGGCACGGGTTTTTGATGGATCTTCAGTAGGGGTGGCAACCAGTAATGAGACAAGAAGACTTTCCACTAGAGCATCTGGTAGTGGTAGGAAATATCCTACCCCACCTACTCTGTAATGCATATCTATTGCTGGAATATCAGAGGGCTGAACAGCCCCCTGAAACAACATGAGGTTGCTAACCTCATGAAGAAAAATGGTATTGATGTCTGTTGTTTTTTAGAAACTAAGTTTGCCTTATCCAAGCTTCAATTTATGCACAGGTTTCGGTTGAAAAATTGGAAGTTCCGCTCCAATTTGGATGTTGCACGCTATGCAAGAATTGTTGTGTTTTGGAATCCTGCCACTGTTGATATTGAGCTTCTTGCTGTCTCAGAACAAGGACTCCATGTTTCTATCAGGTGTTTAGTCAGCCACCTTGAGTTTGTCGCCACCTTTTTTTATGGTCTTAACACCATTACAGCTAGACGAGGTCTATGGAATGATTTGCGGCAATGGCTCCTGCAATGCCTTGGATTATGATGGGTGACTTCAACTCCATTCTCTCTCAGCAGGACAAGTATAATGGTGAACCTAAGCTGCTGCCTGATATGGTCTTATTATGGTCTCTTTTGCTTTGAACATGGTACTTGCTGCTGGGTTCAACGGTTGATGATTAGATGAATATGAGCTGTTATGGTGCTCCTTTCATCCCAGGTTTCTGTCTGTTGGTTTTCATCTAGTCTGCTGTGTACTGCTTGCTTGCTGTTGCAGCCCGATTGTTATGTGCTGTACTTTTGGGAAGTATATGACTCACTTCCTTCTTTTGTTGGTTAACTTCAGCACCTATTACACTTATAGGTTTCTTAGTTAACCAATTTCATCTGTGTTCCGTTACAATTTATCAATACAAGTCATTTCAAAAATATTGTTCGCTGTAGCGAATTAGCGTTTCCTATCGAAATGGTGTTGTCTGCAATGAATCATTGTTCGTTGTTGAATTTCTATTGTTAGCCGCGAATAAGTTTTCGCTGATGATTAAGGTCACTAGCGAACCAATTTTGACTAACTAAATTCTGCAGCAGATTTAATTATCTAAAATGGCCCGGTGATTAAGATGATTGTTTTCTGTGATTGTAATATGTGGAACAATGGAACATGAACTTGTGTATGCTTGAGCATGCGAAGTGATGAGTTGTGTGTGATTACTGAATACGAATGTATTGTATTATGGCCATTGATGTTTTAGGTGGTGCATCTGGGATCACACCTTTGTCAGGAGAAGGACACCTTACGGGTGGAACAAGTAGATGATTTCCACCCTCCTTCTAGCGTAACGTTAGTTTCTAAAGTGAATTTATTACGAAGGATCTACCATTGTTATTATACTAAATGTTTATTGTCACAATTAGTTATATGCGTATTACGAAAGATCTATCGTTGTATTATACTGAATGTTAATTGTCATGAATGGTTGTAAGAGTATTACAAAGGATTTGTCCTTATATTATGTTGAAGGTTATTTGTCACAAATGTTTATATGAGTATTGCGAAGGATCTATTATTGTGTTATACCTAGTGCTACATTGTTAGGAATTTTTCTATGATTATTATGAGGGATCTATTATTGTATTGTATTGAACATTAATTGTCATGAATGGTTGGATGAGTAATATGAAGGGTCTATTGTTGTGTTCTACTGAATGCTAAACAGTTATGGAATGTTTTTTTTGTGTGTATATTATAGAGTATCTATTATCGTGTTTATTGAATGTTAAACTATTATAAAACATTTGTATGAGTATTACGAAGGGTCTACTATTATGTTATAGTGAGTGTCAAATTGTTATGAATAATTTGAATGAGCATGTCAAATTGATAAATGATTAACTTCGGCTAATGGCATCATAAGTGGATGACCGGGACTGGGAAATGCTTAGCTTCAGCCAATGCATCCTAAGTATGACCAGGATTGACAAATAATTAGCTCTGGCTAATGGCATCCTAATATATGTTTGATAAGAACGAATGAGCTAGCTGAATACTTGTTATTTGACACTTTTGTAAAGATTTGTATCGAAAATTGTAATGGAATACAGATGTGAAAGTACGTTCTTGTAAACATGATGTGACGAATGGATGTATGTAATCTTCTCTTTTATGAGAATGATGTATTGTGAATTCTCATGAGTATTGCATTACACTGAGAGATGAATTCTGTTACAATAAACCCTAAACACGGTTGCGAGAATGTGTATTGTCACTTGTTATGAGATGTTGATTTACTTTATCCCATGTGGGTTGTGCATTGCTAATAAATGAAATATATTTATAAATTCATATAATGACATTGTGAAAAGCATCGAGAACGTAACGACTTATAAAAAAAAAATCCATCGATTTTGGCTACGAAAAACCGGGTGGTTACAATCTCGGTTTCATGTCCTTCAACATTGGATTTGCTTTTTATTGGGTTCCCTCTACCTCATAACCTGAGAATAGTGCTTAACGGGTTAACCCATATTGACTTGACTCATTTTTTGTGTTATTTTTGTAATTAAAGTTTTTATAAATTTCATCATTCATGGCTCTGACATGATCGATTAGAAATTAAGTTTCATAATTTATTTTTATTTGCTCTTTATGAGGTTATCCCAGTCTCATGACAAGAGTCACGGATCTAACAAGTTAATCCGGGTTAAATCAAGTCAATTTTTTTTATTTTCTTTCTACGAGGTTATCTCGGTCTCATGACCTGGGTCACAAGTTTGACGGATTGACTTGGGTTGTTTTTTATGTTATTTTTTAATTGATTTCTTTTTTTAATCTCATCATTCAACATTGGACTAATTAGGAATTGCACATTTGTAATTTGTTTCAATTTTCTTTCTGTGGGGTTATTTCGGTCTCATGACTTGAGTCGCGAATTTGACAAGTTAACTCGGGTTGCTTTTTGAGGTCCCTTTTTAATTTTATTTTTTTTCAATTTCTTCCTTCAACATTGGGTTGATTGGAAATTAGGCTTTCTAATTTGTTTTGATTTATTTTCTATGAGGTTATCATAGTTTCATAACCCAAGTCACATATTTGACAGGTTAACTCGGGTTGACTCGAGTCAATTCAACATGTTGTATTTTAATATTAAAAAAAGATGTCATCTTAAAAAATTTTGTGAATCAAACTATGTTTTTATGGGTCGTCAGGTTGCTTTTGAACCCACAAAGTCAACAGGGTCATATTGAGTCAACCCGCACATGGTTAAAATTTTGTTTCCACTAAAAAAACATTAGTAATATCTGAATATTTTTTTTACGTTCAAGAAAAATTTAACCTGATCTATAACGCGGTGATGGTCACTAATTTAGTAACTACTAGAAGAATAGACATATGTACCATTAATGTTTTTATAAAATACGCACATCCTGAAACCAACAACGCCAGTTCCATGGCTATCAGAACTCATTTTCATTTGGGAAAATCATTAGTGCAAGTTCCATAATGACCCTCTACATGAAACCTTCTTAGGCGCGGCAAAGCTTCTTTGCATTTTCTTCTATGTTCTTCTGTCTCGAAAGTTAGATCGTAAGTTACAAATACTGACATAGCTACAGTAGCCCATGTGGGAGTAGGTTTGTCTAATCTTCATCCAAAACTCATAAATGTGTAGTGGATTGCAGTAACCTTTCTAATAACGTCACATTTTAAAAACAACAATAATTCTCTTCCAAAAATCAATTTTTTTTAAAAGTATTTTTAAAATACAAAAATAAAAAAAATCTTTTTAAAGCCTCCAGCTAGCCCCCATCCCCATCTTCTTCGTAGATTTTCCACAACAAAGACTCATGGATGAAGAGTTTTTCCACTAGTTTTGAAAAAGTAACGTCAGTGTTCTGAAAAAAGGTACTTCTGATAAGAAAATTGCTGTGAAAACTGGCTTGTTGACCACACTCATGGTTTGGAGTCAGGACCCCCATGGCAGGACCACTGCTATTTCTTTTTCAGATATGCAGACAATGATAAATAAATTTATGACCTTAAAATCATTGGCTGCATCTGTGAAAGAGAAATGCTAGTGGTCCAGCCATGGTGTATCCTGGTGCACGAAAAAATTAATTTCACTGATGATGATGGGCCCGTGTGTTTGGACTGAATGGGAGTGCCAGCAGTCCCTGCTTTCAGCTTTAGCAGAAACTTGATTTCAGTGATGTCGACAGGCGCGTGTGTTTGTTGGTGGATATTTCTAGACTTCATTTGCTTGATTATGATGACGTGGCATGGTACATGATGTGGTTCTCTGGGGCTGGACAATGATAGGGGGAGCACATGAGAATTAGGGGTTATACTAGCTTGAATGCCCTGCAGCCATGCCGCGGGGGCTAGCGATGGAGCAACAAATTTGTCTTTGTGAAAATGATAATAATAAAATATTTTACTAAAAATATTCTTTATAATAAGAACAATTAATATAAATAATTTTAATTTATTTAGAAGATATTGCGCTTGATTAGTTAAGCATCATTTAAATGATTTTTTATAATTCATATGTACGTTGATTGTTTCAATTTAGTATAAGAATGAGATATTATTAGTTGTCTTTGTCATGATGCTGGGGAGGGAGAGAGAATTTTGTTTGGTACCATTGCTTGTTGCTGTTGTTTAAAATTGAAGATAGTTTTGGCTTAACATTGCATTTAATCATAACAGAGTTGACAAGTTACTTTGACTAGCAAATCCCGGCCTCCAAGCTACCTTGCCGGGCAGTTAAGCTTTAGCTTTCCTTGCCGGGGACCACACCTTCAATGGCCGGGAAAAGGCCCCAATTCTCGTATTTGACAATCCTCAATGAGGTCATTATCTCAATGACTCTTTTCTCCCGTGAAAGTATTTTTTATTTTAAAAAATATTAAAATAATATATATATATATATATTCTTTAAAATAAATTTTTATATTAACATATCAAAATGATATAAATTTTTTAAATAACAATTTTTTATAATCTTTTATATTAAAAAAGTTTGGGATTTTAATTAGCTGGTCTTTATATCTTGTTCTCGCTTATCATATTCTGCATAATAAAGTGAAAGGATCTCTTGTATTATAGAAAAAAAGAAATTAACATTATTCTTCAAATAGAATGATAGGATGATCAGTGTTATACATAAAGCCACATCTAAAATAAACAAAGAATAAAAAGAGTTAGACTCGTTATTTCTTTTATAATCGGAATTTAATTAAATTAAAAAATAGTTTGTAATTTTGGACATACGTACAGGTCTAAAACAAATAATAATAATAATAAAAACATTTTCTTCTAAAATCATTAAATATTGTTTGATCCTAATAATTAAAATCAACAAATAATTATAAAAAACAACAACAACAAAAAAAAAAGCATCTTTTTTGCTTATTGCAACTTTAGCATAGAAAATGCAATCAATATCATATATATTTAACAAATCATATTATAAAAAATAAAAATAAAAACAATCGCACCGTCCAATGTTGAATCAATTCATTTACCATTCATTCCTAATAAATAAAACTAACTACTTTTGCACAAGAAAATATTAATTATTTATCAGAATCTAATATTATATATTTTTAAGAACTTGTACTTCTTGCTTATTTATCAGAATCTAATATATATATATATATATATACACACATAAAAAACTAAGATGTAGGATTTCTTAAAAAAAATGTTTTACAGGATTTCTTAATAAACATGTTTTACACTTATCAGTTTCTTTGATTAATCTCTCAATGATTAAATTATTTCTGTGAATGATTTTTTAATTAACAATTCAATACTTCTATCAATCATTTATACACATATTAATAGTTCCACATCATAGCCACTTAAATTATGTCTAAATATATGAAGTTTTTGTATATATCATATTCATGTTCAAACTTAAACCTATAAATCAGGCTCGGTTCAGTAAACCTAGAATCACAAGCTAGAAACCTGAACATGAGCTTTTCAGGTTTGGTTGAATCGAACCTGAACTCAAGTTTGATTAACCTGCTTTACATATTCGAGTTCAGGTCAGGTTCACAGGTTTGCAGTTTTTTTTAACACTCTTAGTCAGGGGCGGGGGCATGTATGGGCTAGGGTTGGCTCTGGCCCAGGTCAAGATTTTATCAATATTTTTTTTTATTAGTTTTATGTAAAGAAAATTTGTAATTCTCAATTGAGGTATCAAAAAATTCTGAAAATTTACATGGAGTCTTCTAATATGATGCTTTAGTTTGGGTTAAAATTTCAGAAATTTTGAAAAAATTCAGAAATTTCATAAAAAAATCACAATTTGAACAGTTTTACGTTATTAGGTGTAATTTTCAATCCGACCATCAGATTGAGCTGAAATTTTACGAGGGATCTTAAAATATATTGAATAAAATCTGGTTAAAATTTTAGGATAAACATAGTTTGGTAGTGCTAACAAAAAAAAACATCAAATAAAAGTAAAACAACTCATTAAGGGTAAAATGGTTATTTGCCATTAAAAAATAAAACAAATCAGTTCTTTCTTCCTTTTATATGTTTTTATTTGAATGACGAGAATAGAAAAAGAAAGAAAAGAAAAGGCGAGAGAGAAAGAGAGAAAAGTAAGGGAAAAACATTAAAAAAAAATCTAAGGAAAAAAAAAAGTGAGAGAATAACTGTAACAATCTCAAATTATAAACTCAAAATATATGATATATATTCGTAGTTACCAAATATATATATATATATATATATATATATATATATATATAATTTTCCTGAAATTTCGGCGAGTTTCCTTTGTAGTATTTAAATACCAAGTTATCGACTCAATCATTTCTCAACCTGTAACATCAATCACAATATTCGTCCCATCATTTGGACTTCAAAAACTCAAGCATATTTCAATATCTCAATTTTATTTTCTATAGAATACTATAATAAAACTAATAAATTCTTAACATGCATTGTCTCTTTTTTTTTAAGTATTTGTGCTCAAATATATACACAACCAACCATAATTCAACTTAATAATAATAATAACATTATAAATTACATCATACACAAGATAATAAGTTAAACATTACATTTTTAGATATGGAAGTATATTACAACAAAATATTAGTTCTTCCAATTACATTAATCACATAACAAAATTATTTATCCAAGCATCTACTTTCCAGATCGAGGATGCGATATACCTAAAAACATTATCGCATGAAACATGATTAAAACAATTACACATTTCAATAAGTAATTGATTAAGTACTAATTATTCATATATATTAAAGTGACTTTCATATCATAGAATAAATTGTCTTCTTTTCTTTTGAAGTTTCTAATTTCATAAATTCTCTTCTAAACATAGGAATAAATCTACTAAAATAAAAATATCAAGAGTGTCTCTCACAAACTAGCATATTTAACCTCAAAGTTTTACAATTAATCTATTTTACATCGAGTGATTATCCCATTAATTTGTAAATTAATTTTTCTTAACATGGTCATTCAACCAGGCATAAATTCCAGTAATCAGGAAATGATCTTCAAGGCTTGCCCATTCACCAGGACATTATTTTCACTAACTACCCATTCACCAGGGCATTATTTCCAGTAACCAGGAAATAATTTTTCAAGGCTTGCCCATTCACCAGGGCATTATTTCCAGTAACCAGGAAATAATTTTTCAAGGCTTGCCCATTCACCAGGGCATTATTTCCAGTAACTGCCCATTCGCCAGGGCATTATTTCCAGTAACCAGGAAATAATTTTCAAGGCTTGCCCATTCGCCAGGGCATTATTTCCAATAATCAGCACTAGAATTTACAATCTATAAAAATTCATTCTACAATAAAAAATATATAAACTAATTAATTACTCCAAGGTGTCGAACACCTACCTGGTGTCTGTGAGCGTGAAGATGTCCCTTGTTGCTGATTAGGTCCTACGGCCTCTTCTGTACCAACAAAAATTACTTTGTCATTGTTCATTCATTCGAACCGGTAAAAATTCTAATACCCATTACATATTTTTTTATTAAATCCAACACCCTTAATTAAGTTTAATTGACTTTTAATTAAGGAGGACAAAACCCTTCTTTTTGAAACATTTTCTTATTTTTTTTTCCACAAAAGTCCCTATACAATTTAATCTATCAACATCAATTGTCTTCTATTTGGTAAGATTCCTGAATAATATTATTTAAACTCCATTCTCTAATTTTTCTTTTCCATTTAGCCAAAAACTCCTCAATAATATCATTTAAACTTTATTCTCTAATTTTTCTTCTCTATTTAGCCAAAAACAACCTAAGGAAGGAAGTGAAGATTTTTCTTTTCTCTTTGAAAAATTCTTACTCCATTCATATAATAACACTTATAAACCTTCATCTTCCAATATTTTCCAAACAATTGTATTAAACCTCAAATCCCCCAAATTATTCCTCTTTTGGCCAAATATTCAATTAAAATGAGGAAAATTTTTGTTTCTTTTACTTAAAATTAAACACTTACCCAATCATAATTTATGTTTTCTAACATGGTTCAAACATAATTTGCATCATTCCTATAAATTATAACATAAATCCACAATTTCACATAATCATAATTTTGCATAATCCTTCATCAAACATAAAATTAAAGGAATTAATCATTTGAAGCATGTTATTTTCCTCACTTTGATAAGGATTTAAGGAAAGAATGCAAGAAAAATCATCTTCTCCCTCTTCAAACCCTAGCTTGAAATCCTTCCTTCAATGCACTCACCACCTTAAAATCAACCCCCTCTTGATGTTTAATTAAGTTACTCACTCTAATTACTCACTTTAATTAGTGAAATCAATGAGAATTTAAGTAAAAAAATCACACAATTCTTCCCCCTTTCTTTGTTTAAAGCTCACGGTTAAAAAGAGAAAAAATAGAGCATTTATAGTCTAACTTTTACTTATTTACACATTGGCCCTCATTTCTTCTCATTTCTATTTTTGTCACTCAACTCTTTTTTTTACTTAATTCTCACCTTAACATCTTATATTTTATTCAATTGTATCCAATTACAATACTTGGAATCCTTTTATTTAATCTATTCAGTACTTTATTTATTTTACTCAGCTTATAATTTAGCGGGTTTTCACAATAATTTTGTAAACTTACAAAGTCCAACTTATAAACTATTAATATAAGGAAGAATCAAGTAAAGGAAGGAGGAATTGAGAGAGGGAAAAAATTTAATTACTTTGTTTTTCAGTTGACATGAGATTGTTATTTTATCCCGGTTGAGGGGTTGTTATAATATCGATTTAGATTCGATTATAGATGAATTATATTCCACAAACATCGAAGGATGTAACTTTAATAATAAGTTTATTTTTACTTTCACTTTAATTTTATATGCTTTCAAATTTATTTTTTAATATTTTGAATAGTGTATTTAAATTAAAACTTTACTGTTAACTTTAAAAATTCATATATATTAATTAATAATTTATCTTAAAAAAATTTATATATTTATTTAATAGCACAGGACATGAAAAATTAATAGGGACGCCCTTGCTCCTAGTGGAGACAAAACCGAAAAGCATTTTTATAGAATGATGATTGTGTTGGTGTGCATTGGTATTATCCCTTACTGGAGTTGTAGTGGGCTTGCTCAATATTTTTTTTGTATTTCTCTCTTTTTTTTTATTAGTTAATCATCATTAATAAATCTTGGAAAAATAAAAGGTAGGATATTACGTACTTGAAAATAGCGAAGGAAAACACAAATTTGCTGATTACCGAATAATTAGGCAACTGTCTCGAGGCATGGCTATATCACTCTCCTAAGACAATATGTGCCTATCGCATGCACATCTGGTGTAGCGATTCAAAATTGTGTTATAGCAAACCGTCTTAGGGTTACATCAAGCCTAGTTGCCTTGCTATATCTTATAAGCATGCACTACTTACAAGATGTGAAACTCTACACAAAATGTAGCACCACTCTTATCCGAAAAGAAGAATAAGAAAGTGATAATTTTATGGCTAAGAAAAGTGGGAAAGGATGTCGGAGTATGTAATGAGAGCTAGTAGATATCGTTATTCATAATATTGCACAAAACATGCTGTATATATAGGCTTGGAAGAGTTGTTCTACACTTAGAAATTTCATGAGTTGCAAGGTCATTTTTTTTAAAGACCAAATGGTATATAAGAAAATTTATATTGCTTTCAATTCTAACGATAGGTCAACCAATTCAAGCAACGGTGCAAAAAAAACCATTTAAGTGAAACAAATGTTCTAGCTACATAGAGTAACATAAGACGTGTATAAAAATAAACATGTAGCCAACAATATAAGAAATAATAGCCATGATAAATATGCAAACTTCAATGTGTATGGCAAGGAGGATAAATTCAAAGTGATGTCAAAACCAGGAAATTCAAAAACCCAAATTCATCTATGTATACAAGAATACAACTTTCATGAAGGATTCAAAGTGAAATAAATTCGTTTTGAAGAACAAAATCTAGCTGCAATCTGGTTGGTAAAAAAAATCTCCTAATCTGATTCGGAAACTGACAATGTCAAGTATCTCAATCTGACTGAGAGTTAACATAAGAACAGTGAGCCCTAGGACCCAATAAAGGTATAGGTCAATAAAGAATGGTCAAATATTGCACGAAACCAAGTCAGAATCAAAGCCTAAATTGGAACAAAGTTGGTATTACAAAACAAATTGCAACAGCAGCAGAATCAATTTTTTTAGTGCAAATCTTAAAGACCAGATAAAAAAAAACGAATTTAGCATTATAAAGACTCCTAATTAGCCTAAGAAACCTAATGATTTTGGCAGCAAAAGGGGAGGATAAAGAGAGCAGGAACAGAGTTCAAAGGACATTTTTTTCTTCTCTGCTTTTGTCAATTTTTCAACAACCACGAACTAAACTCCTGCCTTCAGTTCAAAAGAGGTACACACCATCTCCAGCACGTGGGGCCAAAAAATGAGTAACAACAAAGTTGATGAACATTTATCTATTCTGAAGGCTTATATAAAGGCAAAGTACGGAGAACAAAACAGGAAGCAATGAGAGAAAATATAGGCATGCCTGTATACATGTTATTGGACCTCCTAATTCAAGATTTTTCCATCTCCAGCTCCATTTTATTAGGAATTTTTTATATTGTAATTAAGATATTTGTATTAATTGTTAAATTAATATTTTAAAATTTTGTTGTTCAAATTTGTTGGTTTTTTTTTGTGATTTTAGGTTAACAAAATACAATTAAGATTATAATAAATGAACATTACAAAAAAAAATCAATAAATGAAATACCAATGGAATCACCAACATATATAAAATGTTCTATCGGTGAGTTCGTCGAAAATATCCAGACCAATTTTATCATAGAATTGCAAAATGTTTGAGAGTTTTTAGACTATTCAATGAAATCCTCAACGAACACTATATCAGTAATTCCATCGGTTATACTGTATGGAATCCGTCAAGCATAAAGGACCATGAACTATTCCATCGGTGTTTAGCAATTTTTTGGTGGTGATAAATTTTCAAAATTTAATTTGAGGCCATTTTAATTAAATAGAATTTAAATTTATGCTATAAAAAACAATTAAACGAAGAAAAACCAAATAAAACAAACCGGTCCTTTTTTCACGCGGAAAAAAAAATTCTTCCAAAAAAATATCTATTTACACATTTTTAATCCCTTTGATTTTAGGATCTTACATTTATGTTGTGAACTTTTTTTCTACATTTTAGTTGTTTAATTTTAAAAGAAGAGAGAGAAATTCGCTTGCAAAGGGGGAGAGAGATAAAGGTTGATTGGCTATATTATGACACAAAAAAACCAAACTTGGTATTAAGGGATGCATCTTGCTAAGAGGCATGTTTTTTAATTTGATCTTGCTGGAAAAATTAGTTGGGGCTTGAAATATTTTTTATTTGATTTAAATTTGTATATTTTTATTGTTTAAAAGATGTTTTGAAGTTGAAAATTAGTTTAATAAAGTTCTTAGCATGTTTTTTAGTTTTTTTAAGGTAAAAAATAAAACCTTGTTTGGATCTAAAAACTTAGATCCTTATTTCTCAACCACCTCAAGTGGCCAAAATTTTAACCACTCAATGACACACTATCTATTTTATTGTCTTTTAATAGGATAAATGATGTTTCATCCACATACATCTACACTTCTTTGAATTGAGCTAGACATGTTTATCCATCTTTTTGGGGCACACAAAAAAAATATTAAAATTTTTTATATAATTTTCTTAGATTAATTATTCCTTCTTTTCTTCCCTTCAATTGCGCGCGCGCACGTGCATATATATATATACATATATATATTTTTTGAAACTTACTTTCATAATCATAATGAGTTTCACTTAAAAACAATATTTCACATAAAAAAGGCATGTTTTTGTTATATTTTTTTGATTGTTAAAACAAAAAAGAAGTTTATGAACAAGAAAATTATATTTTTTAGATTAGAAATATACATCTTCTCTTTTTTAGTTTAAATTAATTATAGTTTTTGCATATGTTTTTTTGTCCTGATTGTTGTTACTTTTATTTAAAGAACTACGCTGCAAGTAAAAAAATTATTTAAAAAAAAATTAAAAGAATTAGACAAGATAATTATGTTGAAAAATACACTTATCAATGAAGAAAGATTGTAGAGGGAACATACATGTGATGATCATTTTAACCTCTATAGATCCATAGTAAATGGCATTCCAATATATCCATCCATCAATGTATGTATATATATAAAATGTGTAATTATTTATCTTCCTCTCATATATCAGTCATTATCCATGTACCATATGGGTGCCCATGTGATAACCTTAACACACATAGCAATTCCTGCACCTAATAGACTAGGTGTTTCCTCTTGTGAACTAGAGAGACGAAGGAAAATATAGCCAAGTCCAGAAATGGTTGTTTGGGTCCTTGGTATGTTTCTTAGGTTTTCAAAGCTAAAAAATATGGGTTTTTTAATTTTAAAAACTCACATCCCTGCTTGCCAGCTAAGGATTTTAATTTTATTTTTGTTAAAATTTAATATGGTTTGTATGTTTTGGATCGTTTTGATGTGCTGATGTCAAAAATAATTTTTTAAAAATAAAAAAACATCATTGGCATGCATTTTGGCACGAAAAATTATTTGAAAAGCACCCGCAACAACACTACCAAACACGCTCTAAATGATCAAAATTTTAACTGATGGATAAAATATTGTTTTTTTACTGTTTTTTTAATAGAACAAATGATGTTCCATCCATATGTTTAAAATAAATATATAAAAAAGCTAAATGTATAAGTCTGGCCTTCCACGTACATTTAGGCTTCTTTGAACTAGAAGAGACATACTTACCCACCCTTCTAGGCCAATACAAAAAAAAAACAAATTATTAAAAAAATTTATATATTTTTCATTGATTGAATATTCTCTCTTTTTTCCTTGCAATTGCATACAAATGTATTTAATTTTAAATTTTTTAATTAAAACTTACTTTCACGGTTATAATGAGCTTTTACTTAAAAAACAATATTTCATACAAAAAAAGCATGTTTTTTTTTAAATAAAAAAGAAGTTAATGAGTAAGAAAGATTATAGAGGAACCAAAATTAAACAAATTAGAAAAGATAATTATGATGAAAAAACATATTTTTTTGTAATATTTCCTATAAATTTATAATTATAATATTATATAATTAAATAAAAATTAGATTCCAAAATGTTTTTTGCAACAATTCGCAAATATCTACCCTAGATAGATTAAAAAAACTAGAGCTGGAACGAAGAAAGATCATAGAGGAACCATATATGTGATAATCATTTTAACCTCCATAGATCTAAAGTAAATCACCTTCCAATCCACCCATCATCGATGTATATATATAATGTGCAGTTGTTTATCTTCCTCTCATATGACAGTCATTATCCACATACCATGTGGGTGCTCATGTAGCCTAGGTGTTTCCTCTTATGAACTAAAGAGACAAAATGATATTGTAGAGCCAAGCCCAGAAATGGCTGTTTGGGTTCTTAAATTCATTTAAATTCTCCCACCAACCCTTCCCAAATATGACAATCAAGGTACCAAGTGGGTGTGGGATATGTGGCTTGTTTAAAGACTTAAAAGGGATACATATTAGCACATAGGAAAATGAACATATCGTATACATTTTTTGACCTTCTTCACTATGACTTAACATTTAGCATGTGTAATTTACAGAGTACGTAGTGTCTCATTGCTTAAATAAGGGTAGGAAAGCTGTCCTGTTAGGTTATTTGTCGCCTTCAAGTACCTCTTTTACAGGTAAAGTTGCGCAAGAAAACTATTTAAGTGGTGGTCTAATAGTAAGAGTTTGGGATTAAGAGGTTTGTTTTCTTAGTAGTCTTAGGTTCAAACCCTGTGATTGCTCATATAATGGCCACTAGAGACTTACATGGTCGTTAACTTCAGGGCCCGTGGGATTAGTCGAGGTGCACGCAAACTGACCCGGATACCCACATTAAACTTAAAAAAAAAAAGTTGCTCAAGGGTTTCATCACGATATAGGCTTTTAAGAAGGACAACAACAGTTTGGTGGAAAAAGAGACTTGAAAACATAAAGAGAATAACCCTCCAAACGTGAAATTATGCCCATCTTTAGGCTAAGTTCGGAGTAGCTTTCTTTACCAAATTGCTCTTAAAGTAAGACAGACGTGATTATAGCCAAAATAAAGAGCATTCATTAGTTTCTTAATTCGACCATGGCAACTTTCTTTTTAGAAGTTCCTTCTCTCAACTAGATCAGTATGCTTGATTTTTATTTTCTTTGCCAATGTACATGTTAATAGCCCTCCCTTTGGACTTCCAGAGCTTTTCTTCCATTTTCATTGTTTCGGTGTTTTGAATTTGTAAAAAATGCTCAGGAGTTTCCATTTTTTTAGACCTCAATGGTAAATATTACATGCTGGCATGGCATGATAAAATACAGGGTATCCATTTTTTAAAAAAATCGATATGAAGTGTTAGATATGTTGATTAAAATTATTTATTTCATTAATTTGAAAAAAAATACATTATTAATACGAATATGATGTTTTTTTTATTTTTCATGGAGTGCAAAAAAAAAAAATATTTTCTTCAATAAAACATCTTTTGATTTTTTAACTTCATGATCACTATAAAAAAAAATAGAAAATGCCAATAGAATATTATGTTGGCATATAGGGAAGATTCTATCTGTATTGGAAATTAATAATGGAAATGGCTATGAAATATTACAATAAAAAACTAACTGGTTGGGTTTTTTATTCCATCAAGAATTTTTAATATAGAGAACAAACATGATTTAATATGATAGATATACTTCGTGCTTTAATCATAAATCAGAACATTATTGATGAAATGATATTAATTACACTAAGAAACTGATCATTGAAACGCTAAGTCAAACCACTAATGACTTTTCTAATATTTGGGGAATCATGACACGTTGCTAGACGATGCACATGATCTTGAAATATAAATTATAATTGTTGAATTGATAATAAATTAAATTGTTTAATTTATTTAATTATAATTTATATTTGAGCCAACATATTACGAACTTAATGGGTCACACATATTAAGAATCATTAGTCAGAACTTAAACTGTGATGATTTAATTAAATATGACTTGATTAAAATATATTTTAAAAATTAAGGACTGGAATAGAATTAATACAAGGATTATACTTCTAGACCTAGAAAAATTAAATAAGGACTTGATTAAGTTAATTTCTAAAATTATCCTGAATTAATATATGGATATTATTTAAAGGAAAAATTGATATTTTGTCCATTTATAGGTTTTTCAGATTTCTCTATAAATATTAAGTTATGCCTCTTATTTTTAATGATTATATGTGAGATAGAAAAACTATGTAAGTCACAAAATAGAGAGTTAGTACTCTAGGCATAACAATCTCTCTCTCCTAAATAGGGATTTAAGAGATTTCTCACTAGTGGCTCATATGAATTACTGTTAGAGACCGGATAATTGGATAACTTGTGATTTGCGATAGCCTAATTTTTAAAGAATTATTAAAAGCCGAAGAAGATAAGATCTCCAGTTAATTAGATTTTTCTAACAGGATTCTAGAGACTCCTGAATAATTTTATTTTATTATTTTTGTTGCGTGTATGATATTTAGGAACCAAACAGATAAAACAATTTTAAAGTCCAAACTTGAATTATTTCAATGTCAAAAGACCAAAAAAAAAATTCAAATGAAATGACCGAACTGTAGATTTATAAAGAAAAAAACAGAAACAAAAATTACATAGTGGATTACAATGATTTGTATATGAGTGTTCAATATAAAACTTATTTTTTTAAAAAAAAATTATTATAAATTGTTACTCCCTTGATCAAATTTCTCTCGTAGCTGTAAACAAAGAATTTTGATTCCTTTATGCATGTTATTAGCTCAAACGGCACACAAGTAATTCCCAATAGTATATTATTCCGTACGATTATCACAATAGTTAATAAATATCGTGTTTAATAGGTGACAACATTACAAGTTTTAAGTTGAAAATTTCAAAAGCATAGATTAAATTGTTAATTATATATTTAGATAACCATTATAATTAATTATGTAAATTGGCCAAATTTTTTTCATTTCCAGGACCTGAATTTTTTTACCCAAATGTTATATATATATTTTTTACTTCTAACTCTAAAATAGACTAATTAACACAACAGGCATCATGACTTCCCTACTTGTCCATTTCTCCCTTACTATCTCTAGTACTTAACACATAATTGTACTTAAAAAAAAATGCTGATCTTTCCATGGATTCCAGTAGGAGAAATACAGAAATTTGTCTTGTTCATTGACTAGTCCGAGACCATTAGCTTGTAGCTTCTGGCTATCTGTAGTAATGTATTTATTGTCTCACACCAACCAATGTCAACTAGTAAGAGGAAAGTGAAAACCCTTTCATATATGATAACCGAAGGGACAATTAACTTGATCAAATTAAGAAATAAAAAGACTTTGCTTTCCTTAGCTCAAGCTTCCATTGACACCGTTACCTTTTCTGTTTAGGATGGGATGACAATCACATTTATTAAATTGGGTTTAGTGTAGCGTGTTAACTTGAAAATTGCCTACATCAGCCCTTAATTCAAGCTAGGTTTCAAAAAAAATTCAATGTAAAGATAAATCAATTGACTTGAGAAGTTTAATATTCAAAATCTATTTTTTTTCTTTATTTTGAAAAAAAATTAAAGTAATTTCATTTCCCGAACCAGTTTAACCTGTAATATAAGTCTAAGGAGAATCATGTACCGGGTTGGATTTAAATATTTTGATGGCAATATTATCTTAAAAAAATAGAGAAACCAGTATAACTCCAACTGCTTTTCGTCTTTCTTTAATGTTCTTTTTTAGTAGTGATTGATTTTTTCAGAGATATTTTGCAATCCTTACTTACATAAATTAAGAAATACTTGGACAGGATGGAATGAGATTTGAAAAGAGTTTTAAATTTTATTCATACGATCAATGACTATTATATAGAGAACAAACATGACTTAACATGGTAGACATACTTCGAGCTTTAATGTTAAATCAGAACATTATTGATGAAATGATACTAATTACACTAAGAAAGCTGATCCTTGGAAGAGGACCGACCATAGTTGAAAGGTTGGCCAAAATGCATTGTGTGATAAAATGCATGCAATTGTTCATGCTTGAAATTATGTGATTATGCTGGATTTTAATAACAAACTATGTGCTGGAACTGAATTGCATGTAGTTGTTCATGCTTGAAATTATGTGATTATGATGGATTCTAATAAAAAACTGTGTCTTTGGAACCAAAACGCATGTGGATGTTTCATTGTTTAATTGTGTTATCTGCAGCAAATCAGTGTTTGTTACCGAATTATGGTGTCTGCATTGAGTTAATGTTCGTTGTTGAATTGTGTTGTCTGCAGCGAATCAGTGTTCGCTGTCGAATTATGGTGTCTGCAGCAAATTAGTGTTCTATGTCTTTGGAACTGAATTGCATGTAGTTGTTCATGCTTGAAATTATGTGATTATGATGGATTCTAATAAAAAAAACTGTGTCTTTGGAACCAAAACGCATGTGGATGTTTCATTGTTGAATTGTGTTATCTGCAGCAAATCAGTGTTCGTTGCCGAATTATGGTGTCTGCAGTGAATTAATGTTCGTTGTTGAATTGTGTTGTCTGTAGCGAATCAGGTGTTCGCTGTTGAATTATGGTGTCTACATCAAATCAGGTTTTCCCTGTCGAATTGTGTTGTTTGCAACGAATCAGGTGTTCGCTGCTGAATTATGGTGTCTGCAGCAAATCAGGTTTTCATTGCCGAATTGTGTTGTCTGCAGCGAATCAGTTTTTGTCGCCAAATGGTGGTGTGTGCACCGAATCAGTTTTTGCTGCCGAATGGTAATTACGGTGTCACCAGCGAATCAGTTCACTGACAATTTTGTGTTCCAGCGAATCAGTCCGCTGACGAATCTGCATCACTACCAATCAGTTTTCACTAATTAACTTTTGCAGCAGAATTATGTATTTGAATGGGTCCAATGATTAAAATGATTGCATTATATGGTTGTAATATGTGGAACACTTTAATATGAACTTGTATATGCTTGAGACATGCATGGTGAAGAGTTGTGCAATTACCGAATACGAATGTCTTGATTTGTGGCTATCGATTTTTTAGGTAGTGCAATTAGGATCGGACCTTCGTCGGGACAAGGACACCCCACGGGTGGAACATGTAGGTGGTTTTCACTTTTCTCTTTCATAATGCTAATTTATGAAATGTTTTATTATGAATGTCATAATATCGCATTAGCATAAATACCAAACTGTCAAGGGTGTAATTGTTAATGAATAAATTATTAGCTTAGGCTAATGACATCTTAATAGGATGACCGGGATGATTAAATGATTAACTTTGACTAATAGCATCCTATAAAGATAGCTGAATTTGGAAGTTATGAGTTAGTTTCAAGAATTGATGTTTTCATGTGTATTATGATTAGTATATACCAAGTAAATGAAAGAACTACACTTGTTATGTGTTAAACAGAGTATAACATTAATACTTTCATTAAACCATTTAATTGCTTACTATTAATTGTTTGTAATTCTTGTGAATATTTGTACTGCAGCAGGGACGTCTCACCAACGAGGTGCTTAGAAACCCCATTACATGGGAACTTACATTTGTAAAGAATCATGTAGTCGCATTTCAAATCACAATTTATTTTTTATTAACTAAGTGTACTATACATGTATCTGTTGTTCGATACTCTTGTCTAATTTTATAATATCTATTAGTAGTAAAAGGGTGCAAACTTATGATTATGTACGTATATTATAATATGAGCTTGTAATCATGCAAATTTAATATTATGTGTATGCATAAGAATTGTTATTAATAAAATGTTGATTGATGTTTGGCATATGGATTGATCCTCGATAATGAGTGGAAACCGGTTTATCAATTTCTAGAATGGTAAAAATAAAAAAAAGATTTACTGTTATTTTAGCTTTGAAAAGCTGAGTCGTGACAGAAGATAATTTACAACCTTGCTTATAAGTACAAAACCTTTTCTAATTTTTTGAAATAAAAATTTTTGGCCGTCCAAATCTGGATTCCTCACTTATTGACTTGGAACCACGTGGACCACAAATTTATAAAAATCGTGATATCTTTAAGTTACAGTTGCATCAAATTGTTGAATTATATAGCCACGCCACTTCGATTACATTTTAATTAGCCAATATTCCTATCCCTTCTCATTATCATGCAGCAGGAAATTCCCCTTGTCCTGGGCTTCCTTCTCCTTGTCTTCGCTGTGTTGAGATTAGGGAAGAAATCAAAAGGCCATGACTAAACTCGCACACCACCTCCGGGACCATGGAAATTACCCTTAATTGGAAACATCCATCAGCTAGCTAGCTCTGCAACAATGCCCCATTATCTCTGTGCGCATTGGGCCAAGAAATACGGACACCACCTCCGGGACCATGGAAATTACCCTTAATTGGAAACATCCATCAGCTAGCTAGCTCTGCAACAATGCCCCATTATCTCTGTGCGCATTGGGCCAAGAAATACGGACCAATCATGCAAATTCAGATTGGAGAAGTTCCTACTGTTATTATTTCTTCACCAGACGCAGCAAAAGAAGTATTGAAGACGCAGGAAATCAACTTTGCTGAAAGACCAGCTCTCCTTGTTTCATAAATCATGCTTTACAATGGCCAGGGCATGTCATTTGCAAAATTTGGAGACCACTGGAAACTAATGCGAAAAGCATGCATATGGGGGCTATTTAGTGCAACACGTAAACTCTCATTCAGATCAATCAGGGAAGAAGAGGTATCAAATTTAATCAGCTCCATCCGTTCGAAAGCAGGTTCGCCAATCAACCTCAGGGAATTGCTTTTGGATTTGTCAAATGAAATTATTACAAGAACAAGCATTGGTAAGAAATGCAAAAACAAAGCTCGATTTTTACACACTATTGAACAAGTGTCTAAGTCAGTAGGAGGTGTGAATATTGTAGACCTATTCCCTTCCGCTAGATTAGTACACATGATCAGTAACATGACGTCTAGCCTCCAGAGGTTGCATGAAGAAACGGATCAGATGCTTGAAGACATTATCAATGAACGTAGAGCCAGCAGGGTAGAGAAGAAGACAGGTGAAAATAAAATTGAAGCAGGGGATGATCTTCTGGATGTGCTTCTGAATCTCCAAGATGATGGAAACTTTAAAGTTAAAACAGATAGCATCAAATCAATTATCCTGGTTAGTGGACTTATGCATGCTTGGCTTTCCATGTATATCATATCTACACGTCTCAAGTTGCACAAATCAATTTCATATATATATATATATATATATATATATATATATATATATATATATATCAAGATTCTCTAAAGATGGTCTAACGTGAGGTATACAGCCCAGGCATCTGTTTTTCAATCTGTCTTTGTATTTAGCTAGCATCAAATCTACCTTCTTAGTTAAAACTAATCAAATTTCAATTAAACTGAAGCTTTCTATTTATGTTTATTTCACCTGCTGCTTGTCTTTTGTGGTAGTATTCCAGAAACATCATGCACGTCTTACATCTCACAAAGTATAACTGGAAATTTCTAGAAGGAGCACACAAATAAACCCTAGATCTAGCAAAACAAATAAATATATGGCTGAACTTAAGAGTGTTTTGTTCACCAACGAGCTGGATATTAATGGAGACTAAAACAAGTATGCTAGTAGGACGTGAAAGCTGGCAATCAACTGCACTGCTGGTCTATTTATTCTTACATTCACCTGCTCCATGTATTTGGTTTGGTATAAAAAAATTCAAACTAAAGTTTAGTTTTATATATCTCATGCTTCTCTGTGTTAGCTAGATAAGTATCTCCTCAAGTTCAGGCGGAGCAAGAAAGGCATTTAGTTAAAGATATTTCTTTGCTATGATATACTGTTTTTTGATGTATTTGTGTAACATTATTCATGACAATTTATTTGCTTATGGCACCGGCATGTATAGAGGTCCTTTTAATCAATATCCCAGTTTTAGATAAGTATCTCCTCAAGTTCAGGCGGAGCAAAGTCCCAGTTTTAGATAAGTATCTCCTCAAGTTCAGGCGCGGCAAGAAAGGCATTTAGTTAAAGGTATTTCTTTGCTATGATATGCTGTTTTTTGATGTATTTGTGTAACATTATTCATGACAATTTATTTGCTTATGGCACCGGCATGTATAGAGGTCATTTTAATCAATGTCCCGAGTTTTAGATAAGTATCTCCTCAAGTTCAGGCGGAGCAAAGTCCCAGTTTTAGATAAGTATCTCCTCAAGTTCAGGCGGAGCAAGAAAGGCATTTAGTTAAAGGTACCATATGGGTGCCCATGTGATAACCTTAACATATATCAGTCATTATCCATGTACCATATGGGTGCCCATGTGATAACCTTAACACACATAGCAATTCCTGCACCTAATAGACTAGGTGTTTCCTCTTGTGAACTAGAGAGACGAAGGAAAATATAGCCAAGTCCAGAAATGGTTGTTTGGGTCCTTGGTATGTTTCTTAGGTTTTCAAAGCTAAAAAATATGGGTTTTTTAATTTTAAAAACTCACATCCCTGCTTGCCAGCTAAGGATTTTAATTTTATTTTTGTTAAAATTTAATATGGTTTGTATGTTTTGGATCGTTTTGATGTGCTGATGTCAAAAATAATTTTTTAAAAATAAAAAAACATCATTGGCATGCATTTTGGCACGAAAAATTATTTGAAAAGCACCCGCAACAACACTACCAAACACGCTCTAAATGATCAAAATTTTAACTGATGGATAAAATATTGTTTTTTTACTGTTTTTTTAATAGAACAAATGATGTTCCATCCATATGTTTAAAATAAATATATAAAAAAGCTAAATGTATAAGTCTGGCCTTCCACGTACATTTAGGCTTCTTTGAACTAGAAGAGACATACTTACCCACCCTTCTAGGCCAATACAAAAAAAAAACAAATTATTAAAAAAATTTATATATTTTTCATTGATTGAATATTCTCTCTTTTTTCCTTGCAATTGCATACAAATGTATTTAATTTTAAATTTTTTAATTAAAACTTACTTTCACGGTTATAATGAGCTTTTACTTAAAAAACAATATTTCATACAAAAAAAGCATGTTTTTTTTTAAATAAAAAAGAAGTTAATGAGTAAGAAAGATTATAGAGGAACCAAAATTAAACAAATTAGAAAAGATAATTATGATGAAAAAACATATTTTTTTGTAATATTTCCTATAAATTTATAATTATAATATTATATAATTAAATAAAAATTAGATTCCAAAATGTTTTTTGCAACAATTCGCAAATATCTACCCTAGATAGATTAAAAAAACTAGAGCTGGAACGAAGAAAGATCATAGAGGAACCATATATGTGATAATCATTTTAACCTCCATAGATCTAAAGTAAATCACCTTCCAATCCACCCATCATCGATGTATATATATAATGTGCAGTTGTTTATCTTCCTCTCATATGACAGTCATTATCCACATACCATGTGGGTGCTCATGTAGCCTAGGTGTTTCCTCTTATGAACTAAAGAGACAAAATGATATTGTAGAGCCAAGCCCAGAAATGGCTGTTTGGGTTCTTAAATTCATTTAAATTCTCCCACCAACCCTTCCCAAATATGACAATCAAGGTACCAAGTGGGTGTGGGATATGTGGCTTGTTTAAAGACTTAAAAGGGATACATATTAGCACATAGGAAAATGAACATATCGTATACATTTTTTGACCTTCTTCACTATGACTTAACATTTAGCATGTGTAATTTACAGAGTACGTAGTGTCTCATTGCTTAAATAAGGGTAGGAAAGCTGTCCTGTTAGGTTATTTGTCGCCTTCAAGTACCTCTTTTACAGGTAAAGTTGCGCAAGAAAACTATTTAAGTGGTGGTCTAATAGTAAGAGTTTGGGATTAAGAGGTTTGTTTTCTTAGTAGTCTTAGGTTCAAACCCTGTGATTGCTCATATAATGGCCACTAGAGACTTACATGGTCGTTAACTTCGGGGCCGTGGGATTAGTCGAGGTGCACGCAACCGGCCGGATACCCACATTAAACTTAAAAAAAAAAAGTTGCTCAAGGGTTTCATCACGATATAGGCTTTTAAGAAGGACAACAACAGTTTGGTGGAAAAAGAGACTTGAAAACATAAAGAGAATAACCCTCCAAACGTGAAATTATGCCCATCTTTAGGCTAAGTTCGGAGTAGCTTTCTTTACCAAATTGCTCTTAAAGTAAGACAGACGTGATTATAGCCAAAATAAAGAGCATTCATTAGTTTCTTAATTCGACCATGGCAACTTTCTTTTTAGAAGTTCCTTCTCTCAACTAGATCAGTATGCTTGATTTTTATTTTCTTTGCCAATGTACATGTTAATAGCCCTCCCTTTGGACTTCCAGAGCTTTTCTTCCATTTTCATTGTTTCGGTGTTTTGAATTTGTAAAAAATGCTTAGGTATTTCCATATTTTTAGACCTCAATTGTAAATATTACATGCTGGCATGGCATGATAAAATACAGGGTATCCATTTTAAAAAAAAATCGATATGAAGTGTTAGATATGTTGATTAAAATTATTTATTTCATAAATTTGAAAAAAATACATTATTAATACTAATATGGTGTTTTTTTATTTTTCATGGAGTGCAAAAAAAAAACTTTTCTTCAATAAAACATCTTTTGACCTTTTAACTTAAAAAACGCCAATGGAATATTATGTTGGCATATAGGGAAGATTCTATCTGTATTGGAAATTAATGATGGAAATGGCTACGGAATATTTCCATAAAAAACTAACTAGTTGGGTTTTTTATTTTCAATATTGATAAAGCCATTAATGGAATATTCTTGCTTAAAAATAAGCTTTTACCACCAATTTTTTGTCGAAAAATCCATAGAGTTGGAAATTACTGACATAATAATAAAAAATTTAAAAGGTGGAAATCATCGTTAATTACATCACCTTTTATTTTTCCAACAAAATATCATGTTAGTGATTTCGTTGAAAAGTTCCTACATATTCTATAAGTTTTACCAAAAGTTTAAAAATGGGTACGAACATTCTCATGGAATTTCCAATTTAAATGCCAATGGAATTTCATTTAGTCAGCAATTCCATTGAAGTTTTTTTTTTTTTTTTGTTATGATCGTAAACCAACAATTTTAATAAACCCACAACCACAACAAAAAAAACATTTTCAAAAATTGATTTTTACAAATTCACAATAGATAATGCTAAATAAATTACGCATACCTATAAATTTTCACTATTGGAAGATTTAAGAAGAAAATTCTCATAAATAGTGCACAACAATGAGATTGACAACAATCCATGTTCACAATAAAGAGGACATCGCATGCATGATAAGAGTAGATCTTAGTTTTTGTTCACTTTTTGTTATATAGTTTTAGGGAATATATTCTTGTATTTTGTAATATTAAAACATTTATGTAACTTAATTTGTATAATTAATGTTTGAACTTGAATAGATGAACTTAACTCTGAAATTTATATAATCATGTTCCATGTATGCGTGTTTATCTCATTTATTCAACAATAATGATATTTGTTGTTCAATATATGTTCTAAATATTGTGGTTGTGATGACGATGATATTTGTGGGATTGAAACCCAGAATGATTGAGTCGTGATTAAGTTATGAGATATGAGATATTAGAAGTGTAAACAGATTATATGTTAATAACTTGGGACCTCCCGGTATATAGGAGACTCTGCTGAAATTTTGGTAAATTTTTTATATGAAAATTGTATAAAAAATTATCATATTTTTACGTACCATATAATAGAAAAGTAACTATAAATGTATATAAAAGTGTGGGGCATTACATTATTCCCCTTCTATTTTGATATCTGGCCAAATGAGCCCCTTTTTACATCAAAAAATTCTAAAAATATTTGGGGATCTTCATTGATTTATTTGCGCCCCCTCTCACTTTGTTTTATTTTTTTCTTTGCATTTTGTATTTATTCTGCTTCGTGCCCAATATGTGAACCATTACTCTAAATGCAAAATCTGTTGCAACATCTCTTTTATTTCGATCTAAAAAGGACAAATAATAATAAAAGGGTAAACAACAAAAGATGGCATTGGAAAATTCTTCTTCAAATTCAATTCTTTGTGAAATTAGTCATTAATGGCAGAGTCAGGAATATCGTATTTTTTTGAGTTTGTGCAATATTTACCAACGTTAAAGTTGGAAATATTCGTAGAAACTGTTCACTAACGCTAGAGTCAAGAACATGATAGGAAGAATAAAAAAAAGGAGAGAACAAATTCTTAGCAATTTTAGACAAAACCAGCAATGTAGCTTGTCTTAGATGGGACGTTTAAGGGGTGATAACATCTTCACTTTCGTGTAACCAATCATGTACCATAGAATTTCTGTTGACTAGTTAGGATTTCTAGTGACCATAATACTAAGTGACGACTCCTTAAACTAGAAACTTCCCTAAAGAACGAGATGTCAGATATCCATTCCTTCTCCATTGAAATTTTTAATCGGTCGCCACAATATCTGGGTGTGACATGTTGCATGGTAAGACATCTAATAACTCGAGGACTAAATTGTTAATTATATATTTAGATATCTATTATAATTATTTATGTAAATTACCCAAATTTTTTTTTATTTATGGGACCTGAATTTTTTTACCCAAATTTTATACCCTATTATATTTTTTTTACTTCTAACTCTAAAATAGACTAATTAACACAAAAGGCATGACTTCCCTACTTGTCCCAAATGGAAAAATCTGGGTGGATAATCAGAACCACGTGCATGTCCATTTCTCCCCTACTATCTCTAGTACTTGACACATAATTGTACTTATATAGATATATATAAAAAAATGTTGATCTTTCCATGGATTCCATTAGGAGAAATACAAAAATTTGTCTTGTTCATTGACTAGTCTGAGACCATTAGCTTGTAGCTTCTGGCTATATGTAGTAATGAATTTATTGTCTCACACCAACCAATATCAACTAGTAAGAGGAAAGTAAGAACCCTTCCATATATGATCATTGAAGGGACAATTAACTTGATTAAATTTCTTGTAAGTGACCCACGCGGCATCAGTTAACAATTTTTTTTTGTTATGTTTACTTAATTTGTATTTTAATTCTTGAAAATCACCACCTAATATTTCATTAAAAAATTACTAGGAAACCGAGTGTAATAATCTTGTTAGAAATTCAAAAGTAAAAAACTAATTATGGTTAAAAAACATATTAACACTCTAACACACCCTACCTAAGATAAGTTACTTCATGAATTTAATGTATTAAAAGATTTTAAAAGTTATCTTGCCAATGAGTTCTTAAAAAAAAAAATTTCTCCTTAATAAACAGATCCTTATCTTATTTGATACAAAAACCTAATTGCTCTAACATCAATAAAAACAAAACAAATTTTTCTATTTAATATCAAGAATACATCTTGCATATAAAATTATAATCCTAAATACCAAAATGGTTGTTATTTTTTTGAAATATGAACCAAATTGATGCAAATTAAAACAATTTTTTTCTTTTTTTTTATCTTTCGCAAACATACATAAGAAAAAATACAATAACACACATCACTTTTTGACTATATTTTATTACACCCACAATTACAACATCACAATGTAACAAAAATATAAAATGCTGTCAATAATTTAAATACATGTTTCAACATCCATGAAATGCTTTAATGTTTCAACAATATTTTTTAAAAAGAAATTAGAGACTGAATTACGCACTTCATGAGCAATTAAAGCTCATATTGCTAATTACGCCAAACCACGAAATTCTTCCCAAGGATTTTGCTTTTACATTTTGCTTTTAGGTAAAAAGTTAGAGATTAGTGTTTGTGTGCACTTTCTTCCGGACATGGCTGCCAAGTTTACTATAAACATCTTTTATTATTATTTTTGAAATTTTTTTATATCATTTTGATTTTTAATATTTTTTAGTTGAGTCTTCTCACCCAGCACCGATATCTTACTTGAGCTGAAATTAAAAAAAGTTCACTCTAAAACTATTTTATAAATAGATTTATTTTATATTTCCATTTTTATTTCTATCTCTTTAAACAAATATGTTGTTGTCTTTTCTGTCTCTCATAATCTAGAACACTAACCAAACACAATAATTTATTATTTTATTGTTAATTTTTTTTAAAAAAAGATATAGTAACAAGATATTAATTTGATTTTTTTTTTAATTTTAATACACACATGTACAATCCATGTTTAAAAATAACATATTAAAATGAATCTAAAAGTGGAAGGGGTATTTAGGAAAATAATAAGTGCTAGCCATCTCAATGTTTTTTTTTTTTTTTTCTTTCTATCACAACTCTAATTTTATGGACAATTTAATGTATAGAACACATAGCAATGAAACACAAAAATATTTAAATGTATCAAATTGATTTTTCGAAAAATCCTTAATACATCCGTACCAAAAAGGCCCTTTAGATATTAGCATGACATCACATGTGATTACTTTCAAATTGAGTTCAATCGAAAACTATAATAATAATTCAACTAATCCATTGAAATCTCATTGATGCATCAACTGTATGAACGTTTTATCTAAAACCCAACCATGAAATGCTTTAATTTCAGCTCAAGTAAGATATCGGGTGCTGGGTGAGAAGACTCAACTAAAAAATATTAAAAATCAAAATAATATAAAAAAATTTCAAAAATAATAATAAAAGATGTTTATAGTAAACTTGGCAGCCATGTCCGGAAGAAATTGCACACAAACACTAATCTCTAACTTTTAAATGTAAAAGCAAAATCCTTGGGAAAGAATTTCGTGGTTTGGCAAAGGAAAGAAATTAAAGAAAGGAAAGAGAATTAACAATATGAGCTTCGTCATTTAATTTTCTTAGGTGACAATAACAGCCCATGTTATTCAATCGATCACTTAATTTTCACGTGAAGTGCGTAATTCAGTCTTTAATTTCTTTTTTAAAAATATTGTTTTAGTTATAAAAAAACAAGTTTTTTCAATAACTTTGCACGAATTCATACAGAAAATTAATGGCTGTTTTGGGTTCTTAAATTCATTTAAACTTTCCCATCTACCCTTTCCAAATACGATAACAAAGATAGTAAGTGGGTGCAGACCATGTTGCTTGTTTAGAGACTTTAAAAGGAATATATATTATTAGCACACAGAAAAATGAACTGTCAAGCCAAACCATGCATTTAATATAATGTTTGGTAATAGATATTAAATGTAATAAGTAATCAAGTTATAAAAAAGTTCTGAAATTGATTGTATTTTCAGAGGTATGGTGGTTGGGAAGGAATGATACTCCTAAAGCTATATAAAAAAAAAACTATCAAATTGTTTTTATTCTAAAATTACAATTTTTTTTTATTTTTACATTTATTAGTTCTTTAAAATCTAAAAATGATTAAAGTATAATATTTCATCAATTGTTTTTCCGAGCAGTATTATTCTTTTAAAATTTTAAGTTTACTGTGTTAATTGTTTTTTTTTTAAAAAAACTACTGCTAGTTTGTGACTTTGATTGTTTCTTTAGCTTTATACGCCGACAGAAAACTCAGGCCATAAAAGGGCTAACTCTCGTTGAGACACTGGGCCATTTACCTCTTTCTTTCTTTCCTTTCCCCTCACTTTCTCTCTCACTTTCTCCTTGTGCTTCTTGTTCGTTTCAAACATTAATTTCCCTTTCTTGGCCATGGATTTTCGCCGGAATGTGACAGTTTCCGGTGAGTATCATCACCAGCAAGAGCATGTCCTTGCTTCCCCTCCTCCTTGCTCTAAGATTACTGCCGCCGCCGCCAGTAAGAGTCCGCTTGATGACCTCTTCTCTTGCTTTCACTTGTTTTCACCTTCTTCACATTTGTTTTGGTTTCCCTGTGGTGGAAGCCATGGAGGGGGGTGTTGATTCATTACTTATCTCGACTTTGAAGTTTTTGTATCAAAGATGCTGCCTCTTTCTGAAGTCAAGTTCAGTTCAAACTCTTCTGCACAGCTGAAATCCTGATGCTGCTTTTATTTCAGGTAGTGGAAAGACATTCACAATGCAGCCCCTGCCTCTTAGAGCTGCTGAAGACCTTGTTAGATTGTTGCGTCAGCCAGTTTATCATAATCAGAGATTCAAATTGTGGCTTAGCTTTTTTGAAATATATGGTGGAAAACTCTTCGATCTTCTCAGTGAAAGAAAGTTAGTGTTTCCCTGTTCAAACTGGTTTATTACATTTTTTTTCCCTTAAAAAAACTGTCTTCAGAACTTGGAAATCTATTAGATTCAGTTTGTAATGGGGCTAAATATGACTTGAAACCTTGGCTGATATGATTCCTCAGTCACTGTGTTCTGTGGGTGCTTGCTATGGTGACTTAAAAGTCACATTTGTATAAGTTTCTCCAGTGCGGTTGTGGCATGAGAAGTAATAAAAAGGACTTTTTTTCTTTAACAATAATTCTATAATATCCATTTGCTTAGTAATTTTACCTGCACTTTGAATCTGTAACATCCATTTATAGACGGTAATTTCTTCACTTTTTTTCTTAAAAAAATTTTGGGCTAGCTTCGTAACTTGAGTTAATTGAAGTGTAACCATGGAAACAGCATTGTCCCTTGTCAAGCAGGCATTATCTTTTCTGTATGTTTTCTTCAGAATAATTTTTATGTATGTGTTCATTCATGTGTCTAAAAGTCTTGAAGTGTGAATGGTTAATGAGTTCAACCACGTATGCTGAATTCAATTGTTCTTCTCAATTAGGAAACTTTGTATGAGAGAAGATGGTAGGCAACAAGTTTGCATTGTTGGACTGCAAGAATTTGAAGTTTCTGATGTACAAATTGTCAAGGAATATATTGAGAGGGGGAATGCTGCCAGAAGTACAGGATCTACTGGTGCCTATGAAGAATCTTCAAGATCACATGCTATTTTACAACTCGCCATTAAGAAGCACAGCGAAGTAAAGGACTCCAGGAGGAACAATGATGTGAATGAGTCTAAAAGTGGAAAAGTAGTTGGGAAAATTTCATTTATTGATCTTGCTGGCAGTGAACGAGGCGCAGACACCACTGACAATGACCGGCAAACAAGGTACCCTTTATCTGAACCATACTCTTCATCTCTTCTCTTGCTCTAACTTAAAGTTTATTCCTCTGGTTTTTGTTAATTACTGACTCTACTCCATTGCTTGAGTTTTTAAGAATCCATTTATTATTTCATGTCAATCAAATACGATCTGTTGATCAACAACATCAAGGCCTGTTTTTGCTGCATGACTAGTGTGCCAATAGGGCGGGTTTCGCCAGATTTTTTTCTCTTTCCAGCTCGGTCTGTCTAAAGAATTTGGGGACAGAAAAATACAAATTTCTATGGTAGAGATGCTAATTACTCATTTATTATGTCTGAAGCAGTTACTTTGTTTGGTAAAGTTAATTTTCTGAAGAAACCTTCAGGATTTTAAGGTAAACGAGTTTATTATGTAAGACAAATAAAATTTCAAAATTTCCTAGAATGAATTTTTTCAGAGATCTTCCCATTCTTCCTGCACCTCTGTCAGGCAGTGTTTAACTATTCAATGGATTTTGGTTTTGTGATGAAGACTGGTAATGCTATCTTTTGCAATCTGGTTGCCTCTTTGGCATTGCATGGTTAATTGGGGCCAACAATCAGCTGAGTATCCCATACACATGTTTAGAATTCATTGAGCTGGAGGTGGGCGAGCTAATTTTCTTCTAATTAAGGTGCTGGATTTTAGCTCGTACTATCTAGGTTTTTTTTAGGAGAGTCAGGTCTTGTTATTTTTTTGGTATCTTGATCCATTGCATTATGTTTGCTGTGGGGGTATTTTAAAGATTCAGTAAGAGATCCACATTAAGACTTCTCTAAAACTTGTGCGTTTTTTTTTCTGGTTCCTGGCACCTAAACTAGCAATGCCAGTCTTGTACCGATGGGATTCATTCTCCATATGCTGCATAAAACAGCATAAACTAGATTGGCATTATCATCTTGCCTGATGTCCGTCCTCATGACCACTGATGATGGATATGTTATACTCGTTGCAAAAAAGTTTTCTTGTCTGATGTGGTTGTTCAACAATCACTATGGCTTTGGATTGTTGTTGGGAAGGCAGTTTTGCACTTCCTGATGCTCCATATGGTTTTTGGCAGGATTGAAGGTGCAGAAATCAACAAGAGCCTTTTGGCTCTCAAGGAGTGCATTCGTGCTCTGGACAATGACCAGATCCATATACCATTCCGAGGGAGCAAGCTCACAGAAGTACTCCGTGATTCTTTTGTGGGCAACTCTAGGACAGTTATGATCTCTTGCATATCCCCCAATGCCGGCTCATGTGAACATACACTCAATACATTGAGATATGCAGATAGGTAAGCGTGTTCCTATTGCTTCAACTGAAATATAGTTGCAGTGGTCTCCTGTCCCTTCAATGATAAGCATGCTTATTTAAATGACAGGGTTAGAAGTCTTTCTAAAAGTGGAAATGCAAAAAAGGATCAGGCTGTAAGTTCATTACCACCAACTAATAAGGATGCTTCCTCTACATCATCTCTGCCAGTCTCTGCTGATGTTGATGGTGTTTATGAGCAACAAGAGGTCAAAGTGCCAGATATGGGTAGAAGGGTTGTGGAAAAAGAAACTCCATCCTTCAATCCTACTGTTGATTATGATAAACAGCCCTCAAGTTTTACATCAGGTTTTTCATACAACGGACGAGAAGAAAGCGGGTTGACTTCTGGCTTCGCAGACAGGGAGAGGTATGAAAGTAACAGTTCCTTTGGTGGCTTGACTAGTCAAAAGGTCCATTCATTGTACACCCAGCACTCAGTTGATACAGAAGAGAAAGAGCCGAAGGTGTCACCAACCCGCGGAAAAGGATCCAGAGAAGAAAAATCAGAAAAATCAGGGAACTGGTTGAAAAAAGATGGCAGTGGACCTGATCTCCCCACTGGAAATTCAAAGCAGCAGAATACAGGATACTTTAGTGTAAGTAACACTGGACCACGACAGTATGAACCTTGTCCTCCTCCTGATGGGAATATAAATGCAATACTAGAGGTTGGTAATATATACGGTATTTTACTAATTTTTGTGCAGTCTAGTTAGATATTTCTTCTCTCAAATGGCAAACCATTTCCAACGACGCTCTTATTTCCAAAAGATTATATATATAAAAAAAGGGTTCCGCTTTCACTACTTCTTCATCAGCTTCAGATCTGCGTCAAAGATATCTCTCTCACTTGGCAGATCTCTCTCAATTCACAACTTCATCTCTCGTAAACAAAATCGAAGAAAAGAGAAGCGTGTGATAAGATCGGGATTTTGTTTGAATTTCGTTTCATGTTCTCTTTTGGATATTAATTATTTTTTTCGTTTTGCATTGTTAATTTTTTTCGTTTTATTTGTTTATTTAATCTCTGTGTGATGCGGTTATGGCTAGGTGGCTTCAGTCTGCCGGCTTGCAGCATCTGGCTATGATAAATTATATTTTTCTAGTCAGGGAGAATATACATGATGGAATTTGAAGTCATTGATTATAAAGTTTGGTGAAGCCCCATAAATAATTTTATGCAATTCTGGTCTAACCAATAATTCATAAAAATTAAGCATCCAAATTTTTATTATCCGCTTGGTAATTGTCATAATTTTTCCCAATGCAAGCATGTGGTTATTTTTTTAAAAATGTGATCACTCATTTGTTGGCTAAAAGCGAAAGAAGTATCTGATTAAAAATTCATGCATACATTAGGGACCTAATTGAGATGAAAATTAGGATGGGGAGCTAATCTAGATTTACCTCAAAGGGTAGGGACTTATAAGAGGTTTGCCCAGAACCCAGTCATATGAGCAACCTGTGGTTCAATGTAGATAAAATGTAAACGGCATGTGAGTAGAAGAACTAACTTTTGTTTCCTTCTCGACAGAGATTGCTCTCCCTGCTGAAAACCCAAAAGCAACAGAGATCCCTTGCCAATTTCAACAGGTAAAGCAATCCCAGTTTCGTTTTTTTGAAGTTAAGTTTTTGGTCATTTGTTTGCTTTTACAGTCAGGGTTCGCGTAGAACTCATTAATTTTCACTATACTGTTTTTTATTTTTATTTTTTAAATTTTATGATCTGGTTCTTGCTAACTGTAATATAGTAATGGAATTATGGAGCTAGATTATCAATTTTTTTTGGTGGGTTTTCAGTTTTAGGATTTTGGATGCATTTGGAAAACGTTAGTGTTTGTTTAATGTTCTGAACATATATGTATGTTTTCATTGATTTGTTTCATTTGTAAAGCTCGGAACTTTAATTTAAGGCTGTCGGATGAATTCCGAAGCTTTGACAAAATTAGAGGGGACCCTATATTCTATATATGCCGTGGTTGATCATTTGTTTGCTTAATTTTGTCAATTTCTTTACTGTATGTTCAATGGTCTATTTATTGTTTTTCTTTGGACAGGCGCATTGTTCAAAATGGATTCGTCGCAGAATACAGTGTTGGGGAGTGGAGGTAATGGAATGTTGGCCACTCCATTGAATGATACAGCAGCAGCAGTGGATGATCCGAAGCAGAATTTGAACCAAGTTATTGATTCCATACAGAAGACTCTTGGTCAACTCCATCAGCTTTACCTAACAGTCTCTTCATAGTATGTCAGTATTAAGAGCAAAAAATGTCGACTGGTATATCAAAGCATTAAATGCTAGTATTTATTTAGGCGCCTCCCTTTCTTTGAATTCTCCTCCCCAACTCCATCCACGTACCATAATTAAATTAAATTAAAACAATTAATGAAACAATTAATCCATCCACGTACCATAATTAAATTAAATTAAAACAATTAATGAAACAATTAATCAAAGGAGTATTAGGAAATTCAACAGTAATAATTAACACTAACCATTTTTCTAAATTTTCATAACGTGGCATATACTTATCTCTCTATTTATAATTTTATATTCCAGCTTCCCTCTCATATACATTAACACGTGACTTTCTATTTAACACAGATCACCCACTTTCCCTCTGTCTCTCTAGCTGCTGTTGCTGTTATGAAGAAGAAGAAAATGAGCTTTTTTTTTGTGAATATGACAGCTGAGGTGAGCTCTTTGGTAAGGTTTTTGAGTGGATACACAGATGATAGGAACATTGTGAGTGAACCTGGAGGGGCAATATCTTCTTAGATATTCCGAGAAAATGATTTTGTTATAAGAAACAGTGTTTTTGATGCTCAAAAAGAGATTTTATATGTTTTTCATGCTTGTATAAAATTATGATTTTTTCTTCTTTTTGTTTTTTTTAAATTGAAATTTAAGGGCTTTATAATTTTTTTTTGTTGGTGAGAAGATATTTTTTTTTTATTAAATGATTGGTACTTAAATATTTCCTGATTTACTTTGAAATCCTCTGCTCTGTTTGATTAATCAACACTACTTCACAGCTTCCTCTTCTACAGAGACTGTACTTTTCTATCAATCCTTTGTTTTGGTTTGTTACTCGATGCATTGTGTTATGATATAACGGTGTGATTTTGCAGCAATGGTCTTGTTACCGAGCTGGACAACATGGTTAAATTGTCTGAAAGGTGCAACATTTAGGTTCCTATAGAGGTCTAGAAGTGAGTGTTTCTTTTTGATTTGTTATTTGAGATGAACCAATTCCAGCTTGTCGGCATTGGCAAACTGATAGCAAGTTTATTGCTTTGTGCTTAGTTTGATTGATGATGGGAAGAATCCAGATGAATTCACAAGGGATTGCATCACAAAAAATCAAGTCACTAAAGGGAAAACTAATGCCTTAAGGTACTTCTTTGTTTCCCACTATAATATGTTATTTTTTCTGCATGTATTTTTGCAATATGTATTTCATTAGATATTCATGCGTGCAATTTGCTTTGTGTGCATTTGATAAAATTCATTATATAACCATTGATTTTATGGAGTTTACGCAAGCATCTACCGGAGGAACTTGAACAGACTTTTCCAGACGAAGTTGAATCATACAGGGAGATACGTACAATGTCAGCTGCACCGTAAATGAAATTATTGAAGCAGCTAGTGTTTATTAACCTACCAAACCGGAAAAAAACCAAACCAAACCGAAAAAACCGAGTAAAAACCGATCAAAAAATGAGCACCCCTAAGTTGTGGTTGTCATGATATTGTTAATTGTTGATTAGTGACCGGTAAGTTAGATTAGTGCTATGTTACAATTTATGAGGTACTGTTGATTTTGATGCTTTTTAGATGTGGTCACTATTACAAGTCTAAGTAGAATCATGCACCAGGTTGAATTTAATGACTTTGATGACAATATTATCTCAAAAAAATAGAAAAATCAGTATAACTCTAACTCCTTTTCATCTTTCTTTAATATTTCTTTTGAGTAATGAATTGATTTTTTCAGAGATCTTTTGCAATCCTTACTTATTCTAGATATTAGGCATAATGTTAAATATTTTTTTTAGTGGTAGCTTTCGTCACCTGTCTGAATCTAGATTACTAATAGTTTGTAGGTATATAATATTGGATTAACCCAATCCAACTCTCTCTATCTCTCAATCCCAACCCGTGTTGACTTATTCTAGATATTTTAATATTGAAGATGTGTGTCCATGGTTTTTAAGTTTCCATGGATAATTAATCATAATAACATATGAATGTGAAAATAAAATGTGCAGAATAGAACAAAAAGTTGATAACACATTAGCAATTTTTTTTTTTTGTATTTTCAAGGTTAAACAGTCAAAGGTTAAAATCAAACATAATTTGATCAAACGGTAAGAAGGAGAACCCATCAATGAATCTGCACCGCGTGACACCAAATATAGAAAAAGCATTGATGAGGTCAGTCTAAATCCTAATATTATTTTCAAATTAAAAGGAGAAAGATGGGCTTAGCTTTGTTCTGTGTCTGAAGCCTCTTTTGTAACCTAAAACATGAATATACCCTCTAATTATTGAAATAGTGTTTGTTTTGAGCATCCTTATAATTGGATTTCTGAATGGCATCCTTATAATTTTGAGCATTCCTTTACAAAAAGTGTTTGGTTCCTAGGTCATTTGTGTGTGTGTGAAAGAAAATTTGGATAAAATGAAGTCACATATGGATAGAAAGATTATTTAATTGAAAACTTTTGAAACTTAAGTCAAAATTCATGCAATTTTTTGGATGACAAAATCGAGACTATGACTATTTATATAGTTGAAGGTCATTTTTAAGGTTTTTCCTTTTAAGTTTGTAGATATATTAAGATAATAATTTATTAATTTATATAACAAGAAAGATGATATAAAATTTAAAACTAGTATTTTCTAATAACATAGAATTATGAACGTCCTTAATTTGGATAATAATTACTTACTTTATATAAGAAGAAAGATGATAGAAAATTGTTTTGATAATAAAAAAATATTATTTTTCTAATAATATAAAATGAACGGACTTAATTTGGATCTGATCATGATTATATATATATATATATATATATATATATATCTCTTTTTTCTTACGGGCCAATACTAAACACACATCAAAAGCTTACATTTTCTAATTTATAACAAAAAAAAAATTACAAAACTTTTTTGTAAAAAAATTACCAAACTTTTTTTCTTGTTTGAAAATACTAGGGACGCTACCAAAATTCTTATATTTACTGATTGGATTTTTCAATCAGTATTTGTACTATAATTTCATTGGTAATTAATCTACCGATGAGATCACAGATGAAAATGCTTCGTTGATAAAACTCTCATCGGTAATTTTTTGACTTGTCGGTAAGTTCGTCGGTAATAAAAATATATTATTATTGATGGATTTACTGACAGGAAAAGCGTCCAAAAAAATTACCCGCTTTATTCCATCGGTATTTCCCTTGGGAAGCTTGTCATGTAACCGAGCGAAATATCGTATGTAATTCCATCGGTGATTATTTAAAAATATTTTTTAGAAAAATCTATTTAACGAAATTAGAAGATAATTAAATTAATATAAATCAACACTTTTTAAAACTCAAGAACTGAGTTGCTTGGAAAAAAGAAGAAGAAAGTCAACTCAAACAAATTTGCAACAAATAAATAACACACAAAAATAAATACCTGAGAAGACCTATTTCAGAACCCATAATCTAGCAACAAATAAAATAATTTAATTGAAATTGAACAACAAAATCGAAAAACAAAATCCAACAAATTGATCTTATATGAAAACAAATCCTACAATAACATTCATATAATTATTAAGAACATAAAAATTTATAAATAAAAAAACAAATATAATGCTGAAAAATACAAAAAAAAAAAGAAGAAAGAAGAAAAGAGAAGAAGACATACCTAAGCATGGAGAAGAAAAGGAGTTGAGAAGAGAAAGAAAGAAAGGGATGTTGATGTTTTTTACATAAGAGGAAGAAGAAGAAGAAAAGGCATGTCTGTTGTGAAATGAGAGATTCTAGTCTTTTTTATTGGAGTATTATACCGACGAAGAATTAAATATTAATATTTTTAACCATTCTATTAGTGATTTTATCTGTAATATTTAATTAAAATTTTCAATTTAATCAAAAAATTTTAGAAACCATTAAATATCATCAACGACTTTTCAATTCATTGGTGATTCTGTCTATACTATTTAATTTAAATTTTTAATTTAATCAAAAATTTCTAGAAACCCGTCAAATAATTGTGATGACTTTTTAATCCGTCGGTGATTTCATCTGTGAAGAACAATAATTAACAGTGCAATTGAGAAGTGAAAAGTTTGAGAGCTCACTAGAAAATACTGACGGAATTAACCCGTCGATGATTTTCTTTGTAATTGACATGATGAATAGTGTCAGGGAGAAGTGAACAGTTTACCAACAAGTTTACAAATAGATTTTACTGACGGTAATTCTGTCGGTATAAATGAAACGTCATAACACTTTTTAGCTTTGTTTTAATATCTTCTTTTCTCATTGTAATTCTCTTGATATATACCGAGAGAATATTTTCGTCGGTAAAATTCACTACAATTTACTAACGAAAATCTTTCGTCAATGTTTTCGTTTGTATTTGTCAATTTTCTGGTAGTGGGAATATGTTCAAATATCTCACATTAAAATTGAACAAGAAGAATGAGGGCTTATATATAGAACATATACCTTAATATTTTATGCTTTGGTCACGTAATAAATAAGAAATTTTTACACTTTGGTTCCTCAATTTCCTTTTTGTTTTATTTGGTCATTTGACATTGCTTTGATTTGTAATTGCTTTTGGTGATTTGTTTTCCATGCATGCATAAGGAGTTCTCAAGATATCGAGGAAATGTTCCATTTCTAAGTTAATTTATGGTTTTGAAAACAAAGTTCAATTTAATTGATTTAAAATAATTAGAGGTTTGGAGACCGAATTTGAAGAATGAAGAAATGCTCGATCTTTTTTTAAAAAAAAAATCAGGAAATTTAATTGATTTAAAATAATTAATTCAGATATATAGTTGAGTTGAAACAAATTTACAACTTTTCAGAAATTTCAAACACATCTTCAGGCTAGGTTTTCTTGTGTTTCCTTGATAAATTTGTGTTTGAACCAACCCTAGGATTCAGGCTTGATCATCTAATCTACTACTTACCATTTTATTAAGCTTTTATATATATATATATATATATATATATATATGAGTAATGTTAATCTTGTCGAATTTTTTTTTTCTAAATTTACTTCCTAAAAAATCTTGTATACACTTTGAATGAGTATAAAATTTTTGGAAAGTGAATTTAGAAAAGAATATTCAATAAAATTAACATTACTCTATTATTATTATTATACCGAGGACCTGCTGCAATTCTTCTTAAAATAGATTAGTTGTTTTTCAAAATCACTTCCAAATGTAGTGAATGTAACAACCTGTCTTTTCAAGCCCAAAACAACAGTAATTTTTTTTTTTTGTATTCAACACCCATCGTGTCGGTAATTGGCGAACATGTCCATCACATCATCAATATACAATCCATACATCAACAACAATCAACATTTCATTTAAAAGTGAATCTTATATAAACTCATAATATTATATTTGCATGATTCGAAGTTCGCATTTAAAATATACATGCATGGACATGAGTTTGTGTTCTATCCTACAAATAGTATCACGAATTTAGACTAAAAAGATCTAATAATAGTTATACATTCAATCCATTGATTCATATAAAATACATCATGATTTATAATGCAACTACATGATTCCTTGCAAAAGTAAGTTCTCGTGTATTGGATTTCCTAGGCATCTTGTTGGTGTGATGTCCCTACTGCAGTACAAAACATTTACAAGAATGCAATTACTTAATAATAATAATAATAATAATAAGAAAACGATCTTGCAGTTTAATAAAGCATTAACATTATCTCATGTTCGAAGCGTGACATTTGTAGTTCCTTCATGTTCTTGGTATACACAACTTGCAGTACATATAGATGCATCAATTCTTACAATCAGCCATAATCTTAAATTCGGCCATCCTTTTAAGGAATCATTTGTCGAGGTTAACTGTTCACTCACCTCGGCCATCCCCTTCGAATGTCATCAACCAAAGCTAATCAATCGTTTGTCCTAGTCGTCCATTCGGATGTCATTAGCCAAAGCTATTCATTTATTTGTCCCAGTCATCCATTCGGACGCCATTAGCCAAAGCTAATCATTCGTTCGTCCCGGTCATCCATTCGGATGCCATGAGCCAAAGCTAATCATTCGTTTGTCCCGGTCATCCCTTCGGATGCCATCAGCCGAAGCTAATCAATTGTTAACATTTAAGCATTTGACAGTCTAACATCCGAATTAACACAATACGACAACATTCATGATAAAGTATTTTCATTATTCAACATTATTAAAAAAGAAGGTGAAAGTCACCTACATGTAGTAGAAGCTCTCTACTCGTGCTCCCCTGTTGTTGCTGTTGCACCACACCGGTGGTCCCTCCTACAATCACAGACTCATCTCATAAATTTTCCTCATTGAAGGATATGTTTTATAATAATTGTATCAATAGGTAATAGATCTTTCTTTCGATCATTTCTTTTTTTATATCTTATGTTTTTCTCATTACACCTATTAATGTTGTCATCCTTTATCCAACCATAGTTATCATTCCTTTAAGCTGATATTACAGAGAATCCATATTCATTAATTACTCATATGTTACTTTCTATGCATGTTCATTTCCTCATAATAACATTCATACATGTATCATGTATATTTTTAGAGTTAGTATCTCAATGTGTAAGTGTTCGTATGACTCAATTCTTTTATATTCTTACATATAGTATTCACGTGAAAGTCTACTTTTACCGTTTAACTTTGTTTATTCTTGTGCAATCGCATCTTGTCTAGACATTGAACTGTTATTGTCCAATCGTTACTGTCTAGACATTGAACTGTTATTGTCCAACTGTTACTGTCTAGGCATTGAACTGTTACTGTTTGAACTCTTATCAGATTTTTAATGATATCTAAAGTTATGGAACTCCATTTCAAGCGAGATTCGTTGGAAAGCTGAGACACGAGGCTACAAGTTCTCTGAAGGAAGGAGAACCCAGTTCTACCTCTAAGACAGTCAAAATCACTCATCAACTAATCAGTCCTACTGCCTTATATAGTCAGTCATGACCCAGTCTCGGTTGGTGACCTATAAATGGAGTTCTACAGCTCCAAATTGGGCAAGACCAACTTTCTTAGTTAGCTAACATCCAAGACTACAATTACCATGAGAAACTTAATCCTAATTTCCTCATCCTTCTACTCGAATTCTCTCTAAAAGTTAGGGGACGAATCTGTCCAGATTCATCAACCTTTCCATTTACACACAATTTAACTCTTTCTCTTCTATCTTAACCCCTAGCCATATCACATACTGTTTAAGAGTGTCAAAAATATATTTTTAAGAGCCAATTTATCTTATTTATTTCAATCTTCTCTCTTTAATGCATAATTGATCGAAAGCATGGCCTTAAGGAACCCAGAGTTCCCTCACTCTTTTCATGCTAATTTCATTAAATTCACACAAAATCAATTTTGACAACAGTTTCAATCAACCATAAATAACAAACGAATAATATTCCAAACAATCCATATAGTCAAGTTATAATGAATTATTATGCGTATAACATATCCAAATATCAACTTCATCAAATGGTGAAATTTCTAGAAATATGGGTTTATCCGAACTGACCTCAAATTTGCAGACCTACTGTGCGAGAAGCACAACTTCTATACAGAGTCTTTGTTTTTTATCTGCATCGTTCAGAATCTATACAGCATCAGGAAGAACAACATATCCAAATTATAGCCCGATCCGACGGTGGCCGAAGGAGAAAACATCGGCGATGAAGACTATCTAGAAGTATAGTTTCCTAGAAATTTTCCTCTCGCGATATCTCTCAAACAAGGGCTGATATAGAAGATCCCTCCAGTGAAACTGTACACGACATGGAGGAGAACAACATATCTAAATATCGTTATGATCCAACAGTGGAAGGTGGAGTTATAGCTGTCGCATTTTCTGCTATCAATATGTCCTCTCTCCAGCCTCTCTCAAAACTCTCTCTTGCTCTTGTAAGTCACTCCAAGAGAAAAATAGAATGATATTTATAGTGCTATCATCTTGTTAATTGTACATTTATCCCCACCTCTTTTATCATTTGCACATAAACTCCTAACCTTCTGTTACTTGAATATTGACATCTCTCGGTCTTATGTATTCATTTTGTCCTAAAAAATGTTTTGCTTTTCAACAATTTAGTACTATATTTACTTTTCATTTCATAAATTTCACTATTTTTATCTTAATTTAGGTTTCTTTAATTTAATTTAATTTAACCCATAAAATTATAATCGGGGGTTTATAGTGAATCTCTTAAATTCATTTAAATTTTCCCAACAACCCTTCCTAAATATGACAATCAAGGTACCAATTGGGTGTTGGACATGTGGCTTGTTTAGAGACTTAAAAGGGATACATATTAGCACACAGGAAAATGAACATATATAGTATATATTTTTTTACGTTCTTCACTGTGACATAACATTTAGCATGTGTAATATATACATTACGCACTGTTTCTGTTTGGCATTGCCTTATGGAAGCATTTTCGAAATTTTTTTAATTTTTTCTTTACTTCAAATTAATATTTTTTTGATGTTTTCAAATGATTTTGCATTTTAGGATTGCTAAAAAATGACTTGCCAAGCCGAACCATGCATTTAATATGATGTTTGGTGACCTGATATTAAATGCAATAAGTAATCAAGTTATAAAAAAGTTCCGAAATTGATCTAGAAAACACTGCTTAGGTGAAGTATTAGAGAACGCCTTAGGCCATAGCTATTAAGGCACCTTCTGTGTATAGTTCTTTCAGAGGTATGGTGGTTGGGAAGGAATGATGCTACTGAAGCCAGAAAAAAAAACTATCAAATTGTTTTTTTTTCCAAAACTGCAACTTCTCTTTTTATTTTTACATTCATCTGTATTGCATATATTTTTTGGTTTTTTAGAACCTAAAGATGGTTAAAGAATAATACTGCTCGAAAATTTTTTAGATGAAATATTATACTTTAACCATCTTTAGGTTGTAAAGAACCAAAAAATATATGCAACACAGATGAACTATGTTAATTTCTAAAATTATCGTGAATTAATATATGGATATTAGTCAAAGAAAAATTGATATTTTGTAAATTTATAGGGTTTTTCAGATTTATCTATAAATATTAAGTTATGTTTCTTATTTTTAATGGTTATATGTGAGATAGAAAAACTATGTAAGTCACAAAATAAAGAGCTAACACTCTAGGCATAACAATTCATCTCTTCTAAATAGGGATTTAGGAGATTTCTCATTGATGATTTGTGTGGATTACTGTTAGAGGCCGAACAATTGAATGACTTGTGATTTGTGGTATCCTAGCCTTTAAAAAATTATTAAAAGCCGAAAAAGATAAAATTTTCAGGTAATAAATCGCTAAATAACTTTAGATTTTTCTAACGGGATCTTATAGACCCCCGAATAATTTTGTTTTATTATTTGTGCTAAGTGTATGATATTCATGAATCAAACAAACAAAACAATTTTAAAGTCCAAACTTGAATTATTTCAATGTCAAAAGACCAAAAAAATACAAATCAAATGACCAAGGTGTAGATTTATAAAGAAAAAAAAAACAAAAAAACAAAACAAAACATTATATTTGGGAATACAATGATTTGTTTATGAGTGTTCAATATGAAACTTAGTCTTTTTTTTTAAAATTAATATACTATAAATTGTTACTCCCTTGATCAAATTTCTCTCGCAGCTGTAAACAAAGAATTTTGATTCCTTTATGCATGTTATTAGCCCTAACGGCGCACAATTAATTCCCAATGGTGTATTATTCTGTACGTTTATCACAATAGTTAATAAACATCATGTTTAATAGGTAACAACATTACAAATTTTAAGTCGAAAATTTCAAAAGCATAGACTAAATTGTTAATTATATTATTCTGTACGTTTATCAGAAATTTGTCTTGTTCATTGACTAGTCTGAGACCATTAGCTTGTAGCTTTTGGCTATCTGTAGTAATGGATGTATTGTCTCACATCGAGATCAAATCTAATACATAAAAAAATTTAAAAGATAATGAGATTAAAAAAATTACAATTTTATAAATTATTTCAAATAAAAAAATAACAATCAAAATCAAAATAATGAGAACCAAATCCGATAGATAAAAAAATTCAATTAATGATAAGAGAAAAGCAAATAACAATCCTAAAATGAGGACCAAAGTTAATATAAACATTAAATTAAATCAAATTCTAAGGGATGAAATTGAAAAAAAAATTCAAAACAAAATATATAGAAATCAAAAGTTTGAGGATCAAATTTGATATAATCAACAAATAACATGATATTTTTAAAATTTTCACAACTTCTGAAAAGTATTTTCTGCTCAAAATAAAAGGAAAACACTTTCTTGAAAACCAAGTAAAATATTTTTTGACTGGAAAGTGTTTTTCGTTGACCACCATTTATAATAACAAATAAATATAGAAAAATTTTAAATATAATTTTTAACAAATTACCTTTCATTAAAAGATCATAATACGACAATGTTTTGTTTTCATAATACCATTTTGATCAGGGGTATAAAGAGAATCTATACATTGCACAATACTATTTTCAAGAAGAAAAGAAGTAAAGCGGGCGTTGGTTTGACTCAAAAAGATCTGTAAAGTGAGCGTTGGTGAATTCCGTCCCTCCATCAAATTAAAATTAATTCAAACTAAACTTGTTTGGTTCCATATATATATCATGCATCGCCTGTATTAGCTAGATTTATTTCTCTATCTTCTTCACTATTTTACTCAGCTCGAGCCTCTAAGTAGTCCTTATATCTCCTCAAGCGCTTTCCTCGCCGCAAAAAAAGGGTTTAGTTCGGGCAGCTGGAGCAAGAAACGCATTCACTCATAGGACAATCTTTCCATACAGCAGCTGACTAATCTTTTCTATTTATGTTTATGTTCACCTGCTGCATGTCTTTTATGGTTTGGTTTGGTTTAAAAAATATAAATTAAATCCAATTAAAATTAATTCAAACTAAACTTGTTTGGTTCCATATATCTCCCTGCATCGCCTGTATTAGCTAGATTTATTCCTCTATCTTCTTTACTCTTCTACTCAGCTCGAGCCTCTAAGTAGTCCTTATATCTCCTCAAGCGCTTTCCTCGCTGCAAGAAAAGGGTTTGGTTCGGGCAGCTGGAGCAAGAAACGCATTCACTCATACGACAATCGTTCCATACAGTAGCTGACTAATATTTTTCTATTTATGTTTAAGTTCACCTCCTGCATGTATTTTATGGTTTGGCTTGATTTAAAAAATATAAATTAAATCAAATTAAAATTAATTCAAACTAAACTTGTTTGGTTCAATATATATATCCTGCATCGTCTGTATTAGCTAGATTTGTTCCTCTATCTTCTTCACTCTTCTACTCAGCCCGAGCCACTAAGTAGTCCTTATATCTCCTCAAGCGCTTTCCTCGCTGCAGAAAAGGGTTTGGTTCGGGCAGCTGGAGCAAGTAACGCATTCACTCATAGGACAATCTTTCCATACAGGAGCTGACTAATCTTTTCTATTTATGTCTATGTTTACCTGAATCTTTTCTATTTATGTTTATGTTCACCTGCTGCATGTCTTTTATGGTTTGGTTTGGTTTAAAAAATATAAATTAAATCCAATTAAAATTAATTCAAACTAAACTTGTTTGGTTCCATATATCTCCTGCATCGCCTATATTAGCTAGATTTGTTCCTCTATCTTCTTCACTCTTCTACTCAGCCCGAGTCTCTAAGTTGTCCTTATATCTTCTCAAGCGCTTTCCTCGCTACAAGAAAAGGGTTTGGTTCGGGCAGCTGGAGTAAGAAACACATTCACTCATAGGACAATCCTTCCATACAAGTAGCGACTAATCTTTTCTATTTATGTTTATGTTCACTCTTTGCATGTCTTTTATGGTTTGGTTTGGTTTAAAAAATATAAATTAAATCAAATTAAAATTAATTCAAACTAAACTTGTTTGGTTCCATACATCTCCTGCATTGCTTGTAATAGCTAGATTTGTTCCTCTATCTTCTTTACTCTTCTACTCAGCCTGAGCCTCTAAGTAGTCCTTATATCCTCTCAAGCGCTTTCCTCACTACAAGAAAAGGGTTTAGTTCGGGCAGCTGGAGCAAGAAACGCATTCACTCATAGGACAATCCTTCCATACAAGAGCGACTAATCTTTTCTATTTATGTTTATGTTCACCCGCTGCATGTCTTTTATGGTTTGGTTTGGTTTAAAAAATATAAATTAAATCAAATTAAAATTAATTCAAACTAAACTTGTTTGGTTCCATATATCTCCTGCATCGCTTGTAATAGCTAGATTTGTTCCTCTATCTTCTTTACTCTTCTACTCAGCCTAAGCCTCTAAGTAGTCCTTATATCTTCTCAAGCGCTTTCCTCACTACAAGAAGCGCTTTCCTCACTACAAGAAAAGGGTTTAGTTCGGGCAGCTGGAGCAAGAAACGTATTCACTCATAGGACAATCCTTCCATACAGTAGCTGACTAATCTTTTCTATTTATGTTTATGTTCACCTGCTGCATGTCTTTTATGGTTTGGTTTGGTTTAAAAAATATAAATTAAATCAAATTAAAATTAATTCAAACTAAACTTGTTTGGTTCCATATATCTCCTGCATCGCTTGTAATAGCTAGATTTGTTCCTCTATCTTCTTCACTCTTTTACTCAGCTCGAGCCTCTAAGTAGGCCTTATATCTATTCATGCGCTTTCCTCAGCGCAAGAAAAGGGTTTGGTTCGTGCAGTTGGAGCAAGAAACGCATTCACTCATAAGACAATCTTTCCATACAGTAGCTGACTAATCTTTTCTATTTATGTTTATGTTCACCTGCTGCATGTCTTTTATGGTTTGGTTTGGACTGGTTGAAAAAATATAAATTAAATCAAATTAAAATTAATTCAAACTAAACTTGTTTGGTTCCATATATCTCCCGCATCTGCTGTATTAGCTAGATTTGTTCCTCTATCTTCTTCACTCTTCTACTCAGCTCGAGCCTCTAAGTAGGCCTTATATCTATTCATGCGCTTTCCTCGCTGCAAGAAAAGGGTTTGGTTCGTGCAGTTGGAGCAAGAAACGCATTCACTCATAAGACAATCTTTCCATACAGTAGCTGACTAATCTTTTCTATTTATGTTTATGTTCACCTGCTGCATGTCTTTTATGGTTTGATTTGGTTTAAAAAATATAAATTAAATCAAATTAAAATTAATTTAAACTAAACTTGTTTAGTTCCATATATCTTCTGCATCGCCTCTATTCGCTAGATTTGTTCCTCTATCTTCTTCACTCTTCTACTCAGCCCGGGCCTATAAGTAGTCCTTATATCTCCTCAAGCGCTTTTCTCGCTGCAAGAAAAAGGTTTGGTTCGAAAGTCTTTGGAATAAGAAACGCATTCACTCATAAGACAATCTTTTCATACAGTAGCTGACTAATCTTTTCTATTTATGTTTATGTTCACCTGCTGCATGTCTTTTATGGTTTGGTTTGGTTTAAAAAATTTAAATTAAATCAAATTAAAATTAATTCAAACTAACTAAACTTGTTTAGTTCTATATATCTTCTGCATCGCCTTTATTGGCTAGATTTGTTCCTCTATCTTCTTCACTCATCTACTCAGCCCGAGCCTCTAAGTAGTCCTTATATCTCCTCAAGCGCTTTCCTCGCTGCAAGAAAAAGGTTTGGTTCGGGCAACTGGAGCAAGAAACGCATTCACTCATAGGACAATCCTTCCATAGAGTAGTTGACTAATCTTTTCTTTAGCGGCAGACACCTCCTAAGCATCTCCCTTTACTCTGGATTGGCACTGGCAGAGAGGATCAAGATTTATCAGGTTAGATTATTTTTTATTTATTCTTTAAAATACTATTATTTAATATTGTTATATTCATATTTTTTTTTTATGTTTTTTAGTTCCATTCGAGTCTTTTTTTTTTGTATAAAAACCAAGTAATCCGAAACATCATGCATGTCTTACATCTCACAAAATATAACTGGAAATTTCTAGAAGGTGCACACAAATAAACCCTAGATCTAGCAAAACAAATGAATAATTAAAAATAAACAAGTAAATAAAACACAAAAGATTTTATAATTTCAAAAAAAAATTAAAATCCTAACAACAAAAATTAATTTCAATTAGATCGTGAATAAAATCTGTAAAAATCACAAATGAATCCAAGCATACCTTAGAAAGAGATTAAAAAGAAATACATGGTTGAACTTGAGAGTGTGTTGTTCACCGACGAGCTGGAGATTAGCGGAGACAAAAACTAGCATGCTAGTAGCAGGACCAGAAAGCTGGCAATCAATGGTGATGATGAGATGCTTGCACTGCTGAAAAAGAGAGTAATAAGTTAGCAATGATATTCTAGGATCCTATTAATTTCAAACAAATTGTTTTTTTTTCTTTTTCCAAAATTGCAGCTAGCTGGGCAATTTTTTTGTAGGTGCACTATCACAAGGGGTGTTATAAAAAGCTAGATCACAAAAAATCAAGTCACCAAACGGAAAACTGATACCTTAAAGGTACTTCTTTCATTCCTGCCATGATATGCTGTTTTCTCTGGATGTGTTAGTGCAATATGTATTCCATTAAATATTCTTGTGTGCAATTTGCTTTGTGTGCATTTGATAAAATTCATTATATAACCATTGATTTTATAGAGTTTACGCAAACATCTACTGGAGGAACTTGAATAGACTTTTCCAGACGAAGTTGAATCATACAGGGAGATACGTGCAATGTTAGCTGTTGTAAGTTATATTTATGACTTTGTTGGATTGATTTCTCAGTAATGCAAATACTTAAGCATGAGATTTATTATGGTGGGGAACAATAATCCTTAATGTTTTTTTTTATTATGATGAACAGTGAAATTATTGAAGCAGCTAGTATTTATTAACCTACCAAACCGGAAAAAAACCGAGTCAAACAAAAAAACTGAGCCAAACTGAAAAACCGAGCCAAACTGGTTTGAACCGGTTTCGGTTCGGTTCGGTTTGTTTTTATTTTAAAATTTTTTGTTTTGGTTACTTTTTTTTGATAAAACCGAACCGAACTGAACCGAAAATGATCACCTCTAAGTTATGGTTGTCATGATATTGTTAATTGTTGATTAGTTGTCGGTAAGTTAGATTAGTGCTATGTTACAATTTATGAGGTGTTGTTTTGATGCTTTTTAGACATGAGCATTAGTACAAGTCTAAGGAGAATCATGCACCAGGTTGGACTTAATTACTTTGATGACAATATTATCTCAAAAAAATAGAAAAATCACTATAACTTCAACTCCTTTTCATCTTTCTTTAATGTTTTTTTTAGTAGTGATTGATTTTTTCAAAGATCTTTTGCAATCCTTACTTACATAAATTATGTTTGAATCTTAAATTTGGCATAATGTTAAACATTTTTCTTAGTGGTGGCTTTCGTCACTTGTCTGAATCTAGATTGCTAATAGTTTGTAGATTTATTCTAGATATTTCAATATTGGAGATGTGTGTCCATAGTTTTTAATTAATAATTACTATATTATTTTTAAAAAAATTTAATTTAAGTTTTTAAAAAATATCAATTGATATTTTGAATTGTTTCTATGATTTTATAATACTATAAAAATATTTTTTAATTTATCTTTAAATTTTTTCATCTCAAACTTTAGATAGATAAGTTGTATTTATATATTTCATTTAGAAAAATAAAAATTATATTTACTTAGCGAGGATAATTAACCTTGAAATAAAAAAAATATAAAATGAAAAAAAGGATAGTTATAGTAAACATTTGCAAGTGTATTTATTTTTTGTTTTTTATAGAAAAAATCAGCTTTTTATAAAATATCAATTTTAACAACTCTTATTTTATTTATCAGTTCTTATATTTTTAGTATATTTTATTAAACATAGACCTTATTTTTATATTTTTTAATTAAAAAATTTATGTTACTGGAAATTGAGTCTACAATGTCATTGTTTTTTTTACATAAAAAATGAACTTGAAATCATATTCATAATATAGCGTAGATGTACTAACTAGCTAGTTTTATTTCTAAATGATTTTTAAGATAAATAAGTCCCTCCTTGAATTTACATGTATAGCAATATCTATGAATTATGATATTCTTAATTAACATCATGCATTAACATACAGTCTAGTTAACACAAAATTAAGTTAAACTGGATTCAAAACCAAAAACTATGAAAATGCTTGGTTTTTATCCCTTCGATATTCAAACTCAAATCCTATAAATATTTTAATGGATCCATTCATGCGTATGCATTTGATTGTTCACAAGGTTATGATATTTATTTCTTCCTTTTCCCATTAATATTTAGGCTTGTTTGTTTGTTAGGAAATATTTTTTTATTGAAAAATGGTTTCAATTTTTTTTTTCTAGAAATGGAGTTATTTGTTTATATTTGGCAGTGTTATAGAAAAAAATAAGTTGAGAAATAATTTCTAGTGTTTAGCTATATTGTGAAAAATAAGTTAGAAAATAACTTATTTAATAATATTTTTTTCAAGTTTATTAAAACAATAAGGATCAAATGTGACAGATAAAAAATTTAATAAAGAATGAAATTAAAAAAAAACATAATTTCAAAAAAAAATTACAATCAAAAGAAAATTGATCAAATCTTATAGATTAAAAAAAATTAATATATGATGAAATTGAAAATCAATTAATTTCATAAATTATTTCAAATAAAATAAATGGTAAACAAAAGAATATAAATAAAATATGATAGATAAAAAAATTTAATTAAGAAAAGAATAAGAAAAAACAAATATTAATTAAAATAAAAGATGAAGTTTAGTTCCGTATATCTCCTGCATCGCTTGTATTAGCTAGATTTGTTCCTCTATCTTCTTCACTCTTCTACTTAGCCCGAGCCTCTAAGTAGTCCTTATATCTCCTCAAGCGCTTTCCTCGCTGCAAGAAAAGGGTTTGGTTCGGGCAGCTGGAGCAAGAAACGCATTCACTCATAGGACAATCCTTCCATACAATAGCTGACTAATCTTTTTTATTTTAATTAATATTTGTTTTTTCTTATTCTTTTCTTAATTCAATTTTTTTATCTATCATATTTAATTTATATTCTTTTGATTACCATTTATTTTATTTGAAATAATTTATGAAATTAATTGATTTTCAATTTCATCATATATTAATTTTTTTAATCTATAAGATTTGATCAATTTTATTTTGATTGTAATTGTTTTTTGAAATTATGTTTTTTTTTTTAATTTTATTTTTTATTAAATTTTTTATTTGTCAGATTTGATCCTTATTGTTTTAATAAACTTGAAAAAAATATTATTAAATAAGTTATTTTCTAACTTATTTTTCACAATATAGCTAAACACTAGAAATTATTTCTCAACTTATTTTTTTCTATGACACTGCCAAATATAAACAAATAACTCAATTTCTAGAAAAAAAAATTTGAAACCATTTTTCAATAAAAAAATATTTCCTAACAAACAAACAAGCATAAATATTAATATTAATGGGAAAAGGAAGAAATAAATACCATAACCTTGTGAACAATCAAATGCATATGCATGAATGGATCTATTAAAATATTTATAGGATTTGGGTTTGAATATCGAAGGGATAAAAATCAAGCATTTTCATAGTTTTCGGTTTTGAATCCAGTTTAACTTAATTTTGTGTTAACTAGACTATATGTTAATGCATGATGTTAATTAAGAATATCATAATTCATAGATATTTCTATACATGTAAATTCAAGGAGGGACTTATTTATCTTAAAAATCATTTAGAAATAAAACTAGCTAGTTAGTACATCTACGCTATATTGTGAATATGATTTCAAGTTCATTTTTATATAAAAAAATAATGACATTGTAGACTTATTTTCCAGTAACTTAAATTTTTTAATTAAAAAATATAAAAATAAGGTCTATGTTTAATAAAATATATTAAAAATATAAGAACTGATAAATCAAATAAGAGTTGTTAAAATTGATTTTTTTAAAAAAGCTGATTTTTTCTATAAAAAACAAAAAATAAATACATTTGCAAATGTTTACTATAGCTATCCTTTTTTTATTTTTTTTTATTTCAAGGTTAATTATACTCGCTAAGTAAATATAATTTTTATTTTTCTAAATGAAAAATATAAATATAACTTATCTATCTAAAGTTTGAGATGAAAAAATTTAAAGATAAATTAAAAAATATTTTTATAGTATTATAAAATCATAGAAACAATCCAAAATATCAATTGATATTTTTAAAAAACTTAAATTAATTTTTTTTAAAAATAATATAGTGATGAAAGCCATCATTAAAAACCATGGACACATATCTCCAATATTGAAATATCTAGAATAAATCTACAAACTATTAGTAATCTAGATTCAGACAAGTGATGAAAGCCATCACTAAGAAAAATGTTTAACATTATGCCTAATTTAAGAATCAAACATAATTTATGTAAATAAGGATTGCAAAAGATCTTTGAAAAAATTAATCACTACTAAAAAAAACATTAAAGAAAGATGAAAAGGAGTTGGAGTTATAGTGATTTTTCTATTTTTTTGAGATAATATTGTCATCAAAGTAATTAAATCCAACCTGGTGCATGATTCTCTTTAGACTTGTACTAATGCTCATGTCTAGAAAGCATCAAAATCAACAGCACCTCATAAATGGCAACATAGCACTAATCTAACTTACCGATCGACAATTAATCAACAATTAAAAATATCATGACAACAATAACTTAGAGGTGATCATTTTCGGTTCGATTCGGTTTTTTTTATAAAAAAGTAACCAAATTGAAATTAAAAAAAAAAATTCGAACCGAACCGAACCGAATCGGTTCAAACCAACCGGTTTCGGTTCGGTTTAGTTTTTCTGGACAAAACCAATTCAAACCAGTTTGGCTCGGTTTTTCAGTTTGGCTCAGTTTTTTTGGTTTGACTTGGTTTTTTCCGGTTTGGTAGGTTAATAAATACTAGCTGCTTCAATAATTTCACTGTTTATCATAACAAAAAACATTAAGGATTGATGTTCCCCACCATAATAAATCTCATGCTTAAGTATTTGTATTCTTTGAAAAATCCATCCAACAAAGTCATAAATATAACTTACAAGAACGGTGACATTGCATGTATCTCCCCGTATGATTCAACTTCGCCTGGAAAAGTCTGTTCAAGTTCCTCCAAGTAGATGCTTGCGTAAACTCTATAAAATCAATGGTTATATAATGAATTTTATCAAACGCACACAAAGCAAATTGCACGCATGAATATCTAATGGAATACATATTGCACAAATACATCTAGAGAAAACAGCATATCATGGCGGGAATCAAAGAAGTACCTTTAAGGTATCAGTTTTCCCTTCGGTGACTTGATTTTTTGTGATGCAGCTTTTTATAACACCCCTTGAGATAGTGCACCTACAAAAAATTGCCCAGCTAGCTGTAGTTTTGGAAAATGGAAAAAAAAAACAATTTGATTGAAATTAATAGGATCCTAGAATATAATTGCTAAGTTATTGCTCTCATTTTCAGCAGTGCAAGCATCTCATCATCACCATTGATTGCCAGCTTTTTGGTCCTGTTACTAGCATGCTTGTTTTTGTCTCCGCTAATCTCCAGCTCGTCGGTGAACAACACACTCTCAAGTTTAGCCATGTATTTCTTTTAAATCTCTTTCTAAGGTGCGCTTGGATAAAACATAAATATATTGAGGTGAACATAAACATAAATAGAAAAGATTAGTCAGCTACTCTTTGGAAAGATTGTCCAATGAGTGAATGCGTTACTTGCTCCATCTGCTAGAACCAAACCCTTTTCTTACAGCGAGGAAAGTGCTTGAATAGATATAAGGGCTACTTAGAGGCTCGAGCTGAGTGAAAGAGTGAAGAAGATAGATGAACAAATCTAGCAAATACAGGCAATGCAGGAGATATATGGAACCAAACAAGTTTAGTTTGAATTAATTTTAATTTGATTTAATTTATATTTTTTAAACCAAACCAAACCATAAAAGACATGCAGCAGGTGAACATAACATAAATAGAAAAGATTCTAGTGAACATAAACATAGATAGAAAAAGATTAGTTAGCTACAGTATGGAAAGATTGTCCTATGAGTGAATGCGTTTCTTGCTCTAGCTGCCCTATCCAAACCCTTTTCTTGCAGTTAGGAAAACGCTTGAATAGGTATAAGTGCTACTTAGAGGCTCGGGTTGAGTTGAATAGTGAAGAAGATAGAGGAACAAATCTATTAATACAGGAGTTGCAGCAGATATATGGAACGAAACAAGTTTAGTTTCAATTAATTTTAATTTGATTTAATTTATATTTTTTAAACCAAACAAAACCATAAAAGACATGCAGCAGGTGAACATAAACATATATAGAAAAGATTAGTCGCCATCTTGTATAGAAAGATTGTTCTATGAGTGAATGCGTTTCTTGCTCCTGCTGCCCGAACCAAAACCTTTTCTTGCTGCGAGGAAAGCTCTTGAGGAGATATAAGGAGTACTTAGAGGCTCGGGCTGAGTAGAAGAGTAAAGAAGATAGAGGAATAAATCTAGCTAATACAGGCGATGCAGGAGATATATGGAACCAAACAAGTTTAGTTTGAATTAATTTTAATTGGATTTAATTTATATTTTTTAAATCAAACCAAACCATAAAAGACATGCAAACAGTGAATATAAACATAAATAGAAAAGATTAGTCGCTATCGTATGGAAAGATTGTCCTATGAGTGAATCCATTTCTTGATCCAGCTACCCGAATTAAACCCTTTTCTTGCGGCGAGGAAAGTGCTTGAGGAGATATAAGGACTACTTAGAGGCTCAGGCTGAGTAGAAGAGTGAAGAAGATAGAGGAACAAATCTAGCTAATAGAGGTGATGCAGCAGATATATGGAACGAAACTAGTTTAGTTTGAATTAATTTTAATTTGATTTAACTTATATCTTTTAAACCAAACCAAATCATAAAAGACATGCAGCAGGTGAACGTAAACATATATAGAAAAGATTCAGGTGAACATAAACATAAATAGAAAAATATTAGTTAGCTACAGTATGGAAAGATTGTCCTATGAGTGAATGCGTTTCTTGCTCCAGCTGCCCGATCCAAACCCTTTTCTTGCAGCAAGGAAAGCGCTTGAATAGATATAAGGGCAACTTAGAGGCTCGGGTTGAGTAGAAGAGTGAAGAAGATAGAGGAACAAATCTAGCTAATAGAGGTGATGCAGCAGATATATGGAACCAAACAAGTTTAGTTTGAATTAATTTTAATTTGATTTAAGTTATATTTTTTAAACCAAACCAAAGCATAAAAGACCTGCAGAAGGTAAACATAAACATAAATAGAAAAGATTCACGTGAACATAAACATAAATAGAAAAAGATTAGTTAGCTACAGTATGGAAAGATTGTCCTATGAGTGAATGCGTTTCTTGCTCCGGCTGCCCGATCCAAACCCTTTTCTTGCAGCAAGTAAAGCGCTTGAATAAATATAAGTGCTACTTAGAGGCTAGGGCTGAGTAGAAGAGTGAAGAAGATAGAGGAACAAATCTAGCTAATAGAGGTGATGCAACAGATATATGGAACGAAACAAGTTTAGTTTGAATTAATTTTAATTTGATTTAATTTATATTTTTTAAACCAAACCAAACCATGAAAGACATGCAGCAGGTGAACGTAAACATATATAGAAATGATTCTGGTGAACATAAACATAGATAGAAAAAGATTAGTTAGCTACAGTATGGAAAGATTGTCCTATGAGTGAATGCATTTCTTGCCTCAGTTTTGCCGATCCAAACCCTTTTCTTTGCAGCAAGTAAAGCGCTTGAATAGATATAAGTGCTACTTAGAGGCTAGGGCTGAGTAGAAGAGTGAAGAAGATAGAGGAACAAATCTAGCTAATAGAGGTGATGCAATAGATATATGGAACGAAACAAGTTTAGTTTGAATTAATTTTAATTTGATTTAATTTATATTTTTTAAACCAAACCAAAGCACAAAAGACATGCAGCAGGTGAACATAAACATAAATAGAAAAGATTCACATGAACATAAACATAAATAGAAAAAAATTAGTCAGCTACTCGTTGGAAAGATTGTCCTATGAGTGAATGCGTTACTTGCTCCAGCTGCCCGAACCAAACCCTTTTCTTGCAGCGAGGAAAGCGCTTGAATAGTTATAAGGGCTACTTAAAGGCTCTGGCTGAGTAGAAGAGTGAAAAGATAGAGGAAAAAATCTAGCTAATACAGGAGATGCCGGAGATATATGGAACCAAAAAAGTTTAGTTTGAATTAATTTTAATTTGATTTAATTTATATTTTTTCAACCACACCAAACCGTAAAAGACTTGCAGCAGGTGAACATAAACATAAATAGAAAAGATTGAGGTGAACATAAACATAAATAGAAAAAAATTAGTTAGCTAGAGCATGGAAAGATTGTCCTATGAGTGAATGCGTTTCTTGCTCCAGCTGCCCGATCCAAACCCTTTTGTTGCGGTGAGGAAAGCGCTTGAATAGATATAAGTGCTACTTAGAGGCTCGGGCTGAGTAGAAGAGTGAAAAAGATAGAGGAACAAATCTAGCTAATACAGGTGATGCAGCAGATATATGGAACGAAACAAGTTTAGTTTGAATTAATTTTAATTTGATTTAATTTATATTTTTTAAACCAAACCAAACCATAAAAGACATGCAGCAGGTGAACATAAACATAAATAGAAAAGATTCACATGAACATAAACATAAACATAAATAGAAAAAAGATTAGTTAGCTACAATATGGAAAGATTGTCCTATGAGTGAATGCGTTTCTTGCTACAGCTGCCTGATCCAAATCCTTTTCTTGCAGTGAGGAAAGCGCTTGAATAGATATAAGTGCTACTTAGAGGCTCAGGCTGAGTTGAATAGTAAAGAAGATAGATGAACAAATCTAGCTAATACAGGAGATGTCGGAGATATATGGAACCAAACAAGTTTAGTTTGAATTAATTTTAATTTGATTTAATTTATATTTTTTCAACCAAACCATACCGTAGAAGACATGCAGCAGGTGAACATAAACATAAATAGAAACGATTGAGGTGAACATAAACATAAATAGAAAAGATTAGTCAGCTACTCTTTGGAAAGATTGTCCAATGAGTGAATGCGTTACTTGCACCAGCTGCCCGAACCAAACCCTTTTCTTGCAGCGAGGAAGCGCTTGAATAGATATAAGGGCTACTTAGATGCTCGGGTTGAGTAGAAAAGTGGAGATGATAGAGGAACAAATCTAGCTAATACATGAGATGTAGGAGATATATAGAACCAAAGAAGTTTAGTTTGAATTAATTTTAATTTGTTTTCATTTATATTTTTTCAACCAAACCAAACTGTAAAAGACATGCAGCAGGTGAACATAAACATAAATAAAAAAGATTGAGGTGAACATAAATATAAATAGAAAGGATTAGTCAGCTACTCTTTGGAAGATTGTCCTATGAGTGAATCCGTTTCTTGCTCCAGCTGCCCGAACCAAACGCTTTTCTTGCAGCGAGGAAAGCGCTTGAGGTGATATAAGAACTACTTAGAGGCTCGGTCTGAGTAGAAGAGTGAAGAAGATAGAGGAACAAATCTAGCTAATAGAGGTGATGCAACAGATATATGGAATGAAACAAGTTTAGTTTGAATTAATTTTAATTTGATATAATTTATATTTTTTAAACCAAACCAAACCATAAAAGACATGCAGCAGGTGAACATAAACATAAATAGAAAAGATTTTAGTGAATATAAACATAGATAGAAAAGATTTGTCAGCTCCTGTAACAACCCCTATTTTCTACATTCTTTTTTGCGATACATTGGAAATTTTCAGGTAATTTTTTTTTTGATATACAGGTTCCACCAAAATTTCCACCAAAATTTCTGCAGAGTCTCCCCTATACCAAATTAGTTTTCCTTTGAATGTCAAGATAAAGTGTTGTCAATTAAGGCAAAGGCCTAATATGCAGGGTCTTGCTACCGTCTTGACATAAATATTTATGAAGCATTAATCACAAAACAATCTCGTCTATATCCGTATGCTATGTCAGAAGTTTTAATCAATAGCACTTACACCAACACATGATTATGCCTAAACAATCATATATTCAATTTAATATTAATTCATATATGGTTTCATCCCTTCCATTCATATTTCATCAAGACAACAAACACCTTTGTTACATTATCATTTTATTAATATTTCAAATTTATTTTGTTCATGAATCCTTTGTTATTATCTAACGTATTATCAGACAATGGTTTCACATCTATTATTTGCTACCGATACCACAATCACGAGATAATAGTTTGTTTCCTTAGTTACCGACTTTTTGCCAACCTAGTATCACTTTCCTTAATTACCACACTTGTGGTGACCAAGCATATGTATATATTCATGTCTAGTTCATTCTATCTCAAGATACATAATTCATTATACTTTCCATGCTTATAAAGTCTACTAAATCACAACCATGCTCTGATACCAACTATAACAACCCCGATTTTCTACATTCTTTTTTGCGATACATTGGAAAGTTTCAGGTAATTTTTTTTTTGATATACAGGTTCCACCAAAATTTTAAGAGAGTCTCCCTATCTTGGGAGGTCCCAAGTTATCGACATATACCCTGTTTACACTTCTAATATCTCACATCTCCTCATAACTCAATTACGACCCAATCGTCCTAGGTCCCTACCCAACTTATTATCATCAACACAACACATCTTATTCAATAACATCATATAATGTAGTTCAAATGAAAGATTCAATTTCAACTATAAACATGCATGGTTAAATAGGTACTTAGAGTTTCAACCATTAGATTAAAGGCATACATTCAGATTTACGGATTGATATTACATCTCAAGTTTTAGGAGATAAGTCTTTTAATTTACAAATAATTTACATGGTCAAAAGCAAAAGACAAACTAAACTAGTATCACTCTTGACACGACCCTGATGGACCTGAAAATAAAAATTAACATCTACACATAATTATAAAAGACAGTAACAAGCAATAACAATGGCAAACAATAATCTCTACGGAATTTCTTTTGATATATAAAATTAGGCATAAACCTCTTTTACAACATATATTTTCCATCTATTACCAATATCCATCTAATATCCTATCTCATTTGCCAAGAATAATTCCATTTTGGAAATCTCAACACAACTCAACGGTTTGCGAACACCATCTCCTTATAAATCAATTCTCACTTAATACCAAGATATTCCTCTCTTAGTATCATTAGCTTATCTCATTCTTTTGAAATGACTAATCCATATATTCCCTTTCTGAATCTGTTGCTAAAAGGTAATCGCTGAAACTAATAAATCTCATTAGTATCATTAGTCTTCTAATATTGGGTTAGACTAATCAATTATATTCACATGTCAATATCAATACAACCGATCAGTATCATTAACTATTCCTTCCTTAGAATAGTTAATCAAATCTTATTCATATCTGGTTTACCATCAAAATTGTCGATGTCAAGAACCCTTGACATTATTAGCCTCCTTACCTGGAGTAGCTAATCACACCAAAAATGGTTGTCGATACCAATGTGACCTATTGATATCATTAACTATTCTCGACCCGGAATAGTTAATCAATGCCATTTGATTCTTCCATTCATGCCGAACCCCTTTCATTTTTCTTATTAACATCATATGCATTGTAACCACGGTTGCCAAGTATCATTCACACACAATCTTAGTTATCGACACTATGGTCACTAAGCATCCTTCACATAACTTTGGTCACCATCATCACGGTGCTAAGTATCAATTTATGCCCTTTGCCACCGTCATTATGGCGTTAAGTATCATTGTAATGTATCCTTAGCCACCAACACTATGGTAACCAATTATCTATTAATTCCCCTCCAATCTCCAAGTCATTGTGTCTACCCAATAACCAATTTAATTAATTTACTCAATATCTTAGTCATATTTTAATTATTTTACTCATAACATTTAGAATTTACTACTTCTAACTTCAATAAATTAATTCACATAATCTCTTCAAAACTTAACTATCCAGGCTACTCATCCCGATTGCCAATAATGCGGTAATTTCATATAATTACCCACACATTTGGTTAACCTTCCTCGGTTACCAATAAATCTAGTAATTCTATACGAATTACCCAGCCTCCAGCTAACTTCTTTTGTTAGCCAATCAATCCGGTAATTCTATACGAATTACCCCATATTGATTAACTTCCTCGTTAACCAATAAACCCGATAATTCTCTTAATTACCCAAGAAATCTGGCTAACCCATCCTGGTTGTCAAAATCAATCCGGTAATTCCATACGAATTACCTAGCATCCGGCTAACCTCTTTTGTTAGCCAATCAATCCGGTAATTCCATACGAATTACCCCATATTCGGTTAACTTGCTTGTTAACCAATAAACCTGGTAATTCTCTTAATTACCCAAGAAATCCGGCTAACCCATCTTGGTTGCCACAATCAATCCGGTAATTCCATATGAATTACCTAGCATCGACTAACCTCTTTTGTTAGCCAATCAATCAGTAATACATTGTGATTTAGAATGCATCTATATGATTCCTTGCAAAAGTAGGTTCCCGTGTATCGGGTTTCCTAGACATCTCGTTAGTGTGACGTTCCTGCTGCAGTACAAAACATTTAAGAGAATGCAATTACTTAATAATAATAATAATGATAACTAAATGGTCTGGCAGTTAAATGAAGCATTAACATTTATAATTTCTTCATGTACTTGGTATAAACAACTTGTAGTACATATAGATGCACCAATTCTTGCAATCAACCATAATCTTAAACCCAGCTATCCTCCTAAGGCATCATTTGCTGAGGTTAACCGTTCACTCACCCCGGTCATCCACTTCGGATGCCATTAGCCAAAGCTAATCAATCGTTCATCCCGGTCATCCATTCGGATGCCATTAGCCGAAGCTAATCATTCATTCATCCCGGCCATCCATTCGGATGCCATTAGCCGAAGCTAATCAGTCATTCATCCCAGCCATCCATTCGGATGCCATTAGGCGAAGCTAATTAACCATTTGTCGACATTTAAGCGTTCGACGATCTAATATCTGTTCTAATGCAATATGGTAACATTCATGATAAAGTATTTTATTATTCAACGTATATAAAAAAAGAGAAGGTGCAAGTCACCTACCTAGAATAGGTGCACGTGCTTTGCCACTCGTGCAATTGTCCAGTCCCCACAGCTTTCCCTGTACCACCAGGGATTCAATTTTTATCAACAATACAACCAACATCACATCTTCATTTAATTCTCATTTAACTAGTATTCTCAAACTAATCACAAGGAATTTTCTTTAAGATCTCATACTCTTACTCATTTTAATGTTTATATTCATTCTTATAATTTTGTTATCAAAACCATCACTCAACAAAGCAATTCCAAGCAACGATTAAAAATTGTCTAATTCCGATCAATTAAGCTTAACCAACCCAGAACACTATCTAGTGTCTTAATCATAACTAAAGTTGTAAAACTCAGTTTTGGGCGTGATTTATCTCTATGAAAGGCTAAACATAGAGATACAACTTTTATGAAGAAACCAACTCCAAATTATTTTGTTTTAAGGCTCAAAATCAACAATCACAATAGCCCCTTCTTTATAGCTAAAATTTTGGACAACGAGGATTTTCATTCCTTGGAAATCCTTTTCAACTTCCAACTTATTTTCATGCAAAATCAACGGCATCCAAGGTCATTTGGCATCATTAAATCACAAATTCAAACCAATCCTAAAGCAAAACATTCAAACAATTTCCCTACCTCTACAATATAGCAAGATTAGACCAAAATAAGGAAACTCATTCCTTTTGAGATTTCTCCTATTATTATTATTAATACAACAAAATGATGAACTATTCATTTTTTTTCGCTTTCTCCTCGGGCGATTAAACATATACGGCAAACTTTAATAATTAATATTCTCAGATCATTATCACAACAATAATTTCACCCTACTAATTGGGATCCATGACAACCTTCATTAACTAACCATTTGCTAAAAACACTTATGGCTAGCTTTAAATATGTTTTATTTTCCAAATTTCTTTCATTTCAATTTCTTCATGGTTCCACCCTATTTATATCCACACAACCAACAAGTTAACTTTCTATTCAATCAACATGTTCTATTCAATCAACATGTTCATATAGCAATGTTCCTTACTATTCTTACACAATAATCATTCATCTCCTCATATAAAGAATACACAATTAATCTATAATAATACTAATAACAAGAACATATTTTACCATTACATCTTCCATAAAACCTACACCCACACAATTCTAATTTCATCAAAACATGTATTTAATCAAGCTTACTACATTTTGCCAAAACTAGCAATAGATCAAAAGGCAATAAGTCATCAACCTCTGATTATTGTATCACACCCAACGGTCAGACTATATATCATAGAGTTGTGCATACTATATCTCATAATCATAATGATCCAACGGTTAAATCTCCCTAGATCTGAAGAAAACCGAGCTTACCTGAAAATGGGCGAGCTACTATTCAACATGCATGAAACTTTTCCGGAGAAATATTTTCCGATCTCCATCGTCCAGAATGAAGGTAACATCTAGGCGCATCACATATCCAAGAAAGAGCATGATCCAACGGTGGAAGAGAGAGAAATCGGCCGGCGACCAAAACTGCTCTGCAGAATTATTTTCTTTTGTTTTCCAGAAAAGTTCAGATGATGATTTCTGTCAAACGGATTGTGTTCCTTCAAATCCCTCTGGTCAGTTAGTAGATAAGTGGGAGAAGAACAATATATCAAAAACACAACATGATCCAACGGTGGATTATAGAGATATGGCCACCGGAGTATTATTGTTTCTTCCAAATTCTGCACCCCTCTCTCTAGCCGAATTCTCCATTGTCTCTCCCTCTTTTCTCTGTTTTTTTTTCCTTGAACTGGTGGCCTTTGGCTGTTTTAAATGCACATTTTTCTCTAATTACAATTATGTCCCTCATTTATGCCTTTATGTATTTTATTTTATTTTTCATGTAAACTATCCGGTTTATTTCTGCTTGAATCGCTAGTCTTTACTGAACTCCGATTGGGATGTGATCTTTAACCAAGGTAGGAAAACATATTAATAGACTTCATGCAAAATTACATCCCAATCCGACGATTGGATTGAGAGCTTTGCTTTCTAATGTAAAATTGGTCATTTCATGACTTTTCATAAACAATCTAGATTTTTCTTGTTCAATCTTCACATAAAATCATATCAATTGTCCTTCTAACCCTTTAAGGTCATTTTATTATTTTGGAATATATTCATTTTAGAATTTCCACCTTTATTTATTTATCGGGCTTATTACCGTTTTAAAATAACATCACTAATTTTAATCGGTGTTTCCACCTTCAGTCCTACCCTTTTCATTGCATTATCCTTTATTATAATGTATTCTTTATTACCTCACTTATTTCCTAGAAATATTTTGTCATTTTTCTCATTATTTTATCCATCAAAACACGTTACTAGTTTCTCTCGTCCTTATGAATTCTAAATCAAAATTCATTTTATGGAGGTCATCTTTTTCATTATATATCATTATTTATCTATTATTTCTAATCTTGGTTTCCATCACTCATTGAAATATTACCACTTTCAGTCTTACGTTTACATGAGGGTTTACGCATCTGCATATTTAAATTATAAATTTCCAGGGTTTCACTGCTACAGTATGGAAAGAATGTCCTATGAGTGAATGCGTTTCATGCTCCACCTGCCCGAACCAAACCCTTTTCTTGCAGAGAGGAAAGCGCTTGAATTGATATAAGTGCTATTTAGAGGCTCGGGCTGAGTTGAATAGTGAAGAAGATAGAGGAACAAATCTAGCTAATACATGAGATGTAGGAGATATATGAAACCAAACAAGTTTAGTTTGAATTAATTTTATTTGATTTAATTTATATTTTTTCAACCAAACCAAACCATAAAAGACATGCAGCAAGTGAACATAAACATAAATAGAAAAGATTAGTCAGCTACTCTTTGGAAAGATTGTCCTATGAGTGAATGCGTTTCTTGCTCCATTGCCCTAACCAAACCCTTTTCTTGCGGTTAGGAAAGCGCTTGAAAAGATATAAGTGCTACTTAGAGGCTCGGGCTGAGTTGAATAGTGAAAAAGATAGGGGAACAAATCTAGCAAATACAGGCAATGCAGGAGATATATGGAACCAAATAGGTTTAGTTTGAATTAATTTTATTTTGATTTAATTTATATTTCTTAAACCAAACCAAACCATAAAAGACATGCAAGAGTGAACGTAAACATAAATAGAAAAGATTGAGGTGAACATAAACATAAATAGACAAGATTAGTCAGCTACTCTTTGGAAAGATTGTCCTATGAGTGAATGTGTTTCTTGCTCCAGCTGCCCTAACCAAACCCTTTTCTTGCAGTTAGGAAAGCGCTTGAATAGATATAAGTGCTTCTTAGAGGCTCGGGCTGAGTTGAATAGTGAAGAAGATAGAGGAACAAATCTAGCAAATACAGGCAATGCGGGAGATATATGGAACCAAACAGGTTTAGTTTGAATTAATTTTAATTTGATTTAATTTATATTTCTTAAACCAAACCAAACCATAAAAGACATGCGCAGGTGAACGTAAACATAAATAGAAAACATTGAGGTGAACATAAACATAAATAGACAAGATTAGTTAGCTACTCTTCGGAAAGATTGTCCTATGAGTGAATGCGTTTCTTGCTCCAGCTGCCCGAACCAAACCCTTTTCTTGCAACGAGGAAAGCACTTGAGGAGATATAAGGACTACTTAGAGACTCGGGCTGAGTTGAATAGTGAAGAAGATAGAGGAACAAATCTAGCAAATACAGGCAATGCAGGAGATATATGGAACCAAACAGGTTTAGTTTGAATTAATTTTAATTTGATTTAATTTATATTTCTTAAACCAAACCAAACCATAAAAGACATGCAGCAGGTGAACGTAAACATAAATAGAAAAGATTGAGGTGAACATAAACATAAATAGACAAGATTAGTTAGCTACTCTTCGGAAAGATTGTCCTATGAGTGAATGCGTTTCTTGCTCCAGTTGCCCGAACTTAAAGCCTTTTCTTGCAGCGAGGAAAGCGCCTGAATAGATATAAGGGGTACTTAAAGGCTCGGGATGAGTATAAGAGTGAAGAAGATAGAGGAACAAATCTAGCAAATACAAGCAATGCAGGAGATATATGGAACCAAACAAGTTTAGTTTGAATTAATTTTAATTTGATTTAATATATATTTTTTAAACCAAACCAAACCATAAAAGACATGCGACGGAGTAAACATAAATATAAATAGAAAAGATTGAGGTGAACATAAACATAAATAGAAAAAGATTAGTTAGCTACTCTTTGGAAAGATTGTCCTATGAGTGAATGTGTTTCATGCTCCACCTGCCCGAACCAAACCCTTTTCTTGCAGCGAAGAAAGCACTTGAATAGATATAACGGCTACTTAAAAGGTCAAGCTGAGTAGAAAGTGAAGAAGATAAAGAAACAAATCTAGCAAATACAGGCAATGCAGGAGATATATGGAACCAAACAAGTTTAGTTTGAATTAATTTTAATTTGATTTAATTCATATTTTTTAAACCAAACAAAACCATAAAAGACGTGCAACATGTGAACATAAACATAAATAAAAAAGATTCTGGTGAACATAAACATAAATAGAAAAAGATTAGTTGGCTACAGTATGGAAAGATTATCCTATGAGTGAATGCGTTTCATGCTCCACCCCTGAACCAAACCCTTTTCTTGCAGCGAGGAAAGCGCTTGAATAGATATAAGGGCTACTTAAAGGCTCAGGATGAGTAGAAGAGTGAAGAAGATAGAGGAACAAATCTAGCAAATACAAGCAATGTAGGAGATATATGGAACCAAACAAGTTTAGTTTGAATTAATTTTAATTTGATTTAATTTATATTTTTTAAACCAAACCAAACCATAAAAGACATGCAACAGGTGAACATAAACATAAATAGAAAAGATTTTGGTGAACATAAACATAAATAGAAAAGATTAGTCAGCTACTCTTTGGAAAGATTGTCCTATGAGTGAATGCGTTTCTTGCTCCAACTGCCCGAACCAAACCCTTTTCTTGCAGCGAGGAAAGCGCTTGAATAGATATAAGGGCTACTTAGAGGCTCGGGTTGAGTAGAAAAGTAAAGATGATAGAGGAACAAATCTAGCTAATACAGGAGATGTAGGAGATATATAGAACCAAAGAAGTTTAGTTTGAATTAATTTTAATTTGTTTTAATTTATATTTTTTCAACCAAACCAAACTGTAAAAGACATGCAGCAGGTGAACATAAGCATAAATAGAAAAGATTAAGGTGAACATAAATATAAATAAAAAGGATTAGTCAGCTACTCTTTGGAAGATTGTCCTATGAGTGAATCCGTTTCTTGCTCCAGCTGCCCGAACCAAACGCTTTTCTTGCAGCGAGGAAAGCGCTTGAGGTTATATAAGAACTACTTTGAGCTCGGTCTGAGTAGAAGAGTGAAGAAGATAGAGGAACAAATCTAGCTAATAGAGGTGATGCAACAAATATATGGAATGAAACAAGTTTAGTTTGAATTAATTTTAATTTGATTTAATTTATAATTTTTAAACCAAATCAAACCATAAAAGACATGCAGCAGGTGAACATAAACATAAATAGAAAAGATTCTGGTGAACATAAACATTGATAGAAAAGATTAGTCAGCTACTGTATGGAAAGATTGTCCTATGAGTGAATGCGTTTCTTGCTCCAGCTGCCCGAACTTAAAGCCTTTTCTTACAGCGAGGAAAGCGCCTGAATAGATATAAGGGCTACTTAAAGGCTCAGGATGACTATAAGAGTGAAGAAGATAGAGGAACAAATCTAGCAAATACAAGCAATGCAGGAGATATATGGAACCAAACAAGTTTAGTTTGAATTAATTTTAATTTGATTTAATTTATATTTTGTAAACCAAACCAAATCATAAAAGACATGCAGCAGGTGAACGTAAACATAAATAGAAAAGATTCTGGTGAACATAAACATAAATAGAAAAAGATTAGTTAGCTACAGTATGGAAAGATTGTCCTATGAGTGAATGCGTTTCATGCTCCACCTGCCCGAACCAAACACTTTTCTTGCAGCGAAGAAAGCGCTTGAATAGATATAAGGGCTACTTAAAGGCTCAAGGCGAGTAGAAGAGTGAAGAAGATAGAGGAACAAATCTAGCAAATACAGACAATGCAGGATATATATAGAACCAAACAAGTTTAGTTTGAATTAATTTTAATTTGATTTAATTCATATTTTTTAAACCAAACAAAACCATAAAAGACATGCAGCATGTGAACATAAATATAAATAGAAAAGATTCTGGTGAACATAAACATAAATAGAAAAAGATTAGTTAGCTACAGTATGGAAAGATTGTCCTATGAGTGAATGCGTTTCATGCTCCACCTGCCCGAACCAAACCCTTTTCTTGTAGCGAGGAAAACACTTGAATAGATATAAGGGCTACTTAAAGGCTCAAGCTGAGTAGAAAAGTGAAAAGGATAGAGGAACAAATCTAGCAAATACAAGCAATGCATGAGATATATGGAACCAAACAAGTTTAGTTTGAATTAATTTTAATTTGATTTAATTTATATTTTTTAAACCAAACCAAACCATAAAAGACATGGAGCAGGTGAACATAAACATAAATAGAAAAGATTCTGGTGAACATAAACATAAATAGAAAAAGATTAGTTAGCTACAGTATGGAAAGATTGTCCTATGAGTGAATGCGTTTCATGCTCCACCTGCCCGAACCAAACACTTTTCTTGCAGCGAAGAAAGCGCTTAAATAGATATAAGGGCTACTTAAAGGCTCAAGCTGAGTAGAAGAGTGAAGAAGATAGAGGAACAAATCTAGCAAATACAGGCAATGCAGGATATATATAGAACCAAACAAGTTTAGTTTGAATTAATTTTAATTTGATTTAATTCATATTTTTTAAACCAAACAAAACCATAAAAGACATGCAGCATGTGAACATAAATATAAATAGAAAAGATTCTGGTGAACATAAACATAAATAGAAAAAGATTAGTTAGCTACGGTATGGAAAGATTGTCCTATGAGTGAATGCGTTTCATGCTCCACCTGCCTGAACCAAACCCTTTTCTTGCAGCGAGGAAAACGCTTGAATAGATATAAGGGCTACTTAAAGGCTCAAGCTGAGTAGAAGAGTGAAGAAGATAGAGGAACAAATCTAGCAAATACAAGCAATGCATGAGATATATGGAACCAAACAAGTTTAGTTTGAATTAATTTTAATTTGATTTAATTTATATTTTTTAAACCAAACCAAACCATAAAAGACATGGAGCAGTGAACATAAACATAAATAGAAAAGATTCACGGTGAACATAAACATAAATAGAAAAAGATTAGTTAGCTACAGTATGGAAAGATTGTCCTATGAGTGAATGCATTTCATGCTCCACCTGCCCGAACCAAGCCCTTTTCTTGCAGAGAAGAAAGCGCTTGAATTGATATAAGTGCTATTTAGAGGCTCGGAATTGAGTTAATAGTGAAGAAGATAGAGGAACAAATCTATCTAATATAGGAGATGCGGGAGATATATGGAACCAAACAAGTTGAGTTTGAATTAATTTTAATTCATTTAATTTATATTTTTTCAACCAAACCAAACCATAAAAGACATGCAGCAGGTGAACATAAACATAAATATAAAAGATTGAGGTGAACATAAATATAAACAAAAAGCATTAGTCAGCTACTCTTTGGAAGATTTTCCTATGAGTGAATCCGTTTCTTGCTCCAGCTGCCCGAACCAAACGCTTTTCTTGCAGCGAGGAAAGCGCTTTAGGTGATATAAGGACTACTTAAAGGCTCGGGCTAAGTAGAAGAGTGAAGAAGATAGAGGAACAAATCTAGCTAATATAGGCGATGCAGGAGATATATGGAACCAAAGAAGTTTGGTTTGAATTAATTTTAATTTGATTTAATTTATATTTTTTAAACCAAACCAAACAATAAAAGACATGCAGCAGGTGAACATAAACATAAATAGAAAAGAATCAGGTGAACATAAACAAAAATAGAAAAAGATTAGTTAGCTGTAGTATGGAAAGATTATCCTATGAGTGAATGCGTTTCTTGCTCTAGGTGCCCTAACCAAACCCTTTTCTTGCAGTTAAGAAAGCGCTTGAATAGATATAAGTGCTACTTAGAGGCTCGGGCTGAGTTGAATAGTGAAGAAGATAGAGGAACAAATCTAGCAAATACAGGCAATGGAGGTGATTTATGGAACCAAACAAGTTTAGTTTGAATTAATTTTATTTTGATATAATTTATATTTTTTAAACCAAACCAAACCATAAAAGACATGCAACAGGTGAACATAAATATAAATAGAATGGTGAACATAAACATTGATAGAAAAGATTAGTCAACTATTGTATGGAAAGATTGTCCTATGAGTGAAAACGTTTCTTGCTCCAGCTGCCCGAACCAAAACCCTTTTCTTGCAGTTAAGAAAGCGCTTGAATAGATATAAGTGCTACTTAGAGGCTCGGGCTTAATTGAATAGTAAAGAAGATAGAGGAACAAATCTAGCTAATACAGGAGATGCGGGGAGATAGATGGAACCAAACAAGTTTAGTTTGAATTAATTTTAATTTTATTTAATTTGTTTTTTTAAAACCAAACCAAACCATAAAAGACATGCAACAGGTGAACATAAACATAACTAGAAAAGATTAGTCAGCTACTGTATGGAAAGATTGTCCTATGAGTGAATATGTTTCTTGCTCCATTGCCGAACCAAACGCTTTTCTTGAAGCGAGGAAAGAGCTTGAGGAGATATAAGGACTACTTAGAGGCTCGGGCTGAGTAGAAGAGTGAAGAATATAGAATAACAAATCTAGCAAATACACGCGCTGCAGGAGATATGTGGAACCAAACAAGTTTAGTTTGAAATAATTTTAATTGGATTTAATTTATATTTTTTAAACCAAACGAAACGAAACCATGAAAGACAGGTAGCAGGTGAACATAAACTTAAATAGAAAAGATTAGTCAGCTACTGTATGGAAAAGATTGTCCTATGAGTGAATGCATTTCTTGCTCCAGCTGCCAGAACCAAACCCTTTTCTTGTTGCGAAGAAAGCGCTTAAGGAGATATAAGATCTAGTTAGAGGCTCGGGCTTAGTAGAAGAGTGAAGAAGATAGAGGAACAAATCAAGCAAATACAGGCAATGCAGGAAATATATGGAACCAAACAAGTTTAGTTTGAATTAATTTAATTTGATTTAATTTATATTTTTTTAACCAAACCAAACCATAAAAGACATGCAGCAGGTGAACATAAACATAAATAGAAAAGATTAGTTAGCTACTATATGGAAAGATTTCCCTATGAGTGAATGCGTCTCTTGCTCCAGCTGCCAGAACCAAACCCTTTTCTTGCAACGAAGAAAGCGCTTGAGTAGATATAAGGACTATTTAGAGGCTCGGGCTGAGTAGAAGACTGAAGAATATAAAGGAAAAAATCTAGCTAATACAGGCGATGCAGGACATATATGGAACCAAAAAGTTTATTTTGAATTAATTTTAATTTGATTTAATTTATATTTTTTAAACCAAACCAAACAATAAAAGACATGCAGCATGTGAACATAAACATAAATAGAAAAGATTCAGGTGAACATAAACATAAATAGAAAAGATTAGTCAGCTACTGTATGGAAAGATTGTCCTAAGAGTGAATGCGTTTCTTGCTTCAAGTTGCCCCAACCAAACCCTTTTCTTGCAGCGAGGAAAGCGCTTGAGGAAATATAAGGACTACTTAGAGGCTCAAGCTGAGTAGAAGAGTGAAGAATATAGAGGAACAAACCTATCTAATACAGGCGATGCAGGAGATATATGGAACCAAACAAGTTTACTTTGAATTAATTTCCATTTGATTTAATTTGTTTTTTTTAAACCAAACCAAACCATAAAAGACATGCAGCAGGTGAACATAAACATAAATAGAAAAGATTAGTCAGCTCCTGTATGGAAAGATTGTCCTATGAGTGAATGCGTTTCTTGCTCCAGCTGCCCGAACCAAACCCTTTTCTTGCGGCGACAAAAGAGCTTGAGGAGATATAAGGACTACTTAGAGGCTCGGGCTGAGTATAAGAGTGAAGAAGATAGAGAAACAAATCTAGATAATACAAGCGATGCACGAGATATATGGAACCAAACAAGTTTAGTTTGAATTAATTTTAATTTGATTTAATTTATATTTTTTAAACCAAACCAAACCATAAAACACATGCAACATGTGAACATAAACATAAATTGAAAAGATTAGTCACCTACTGCATGGAAGGATTGTCCTATAAGTGAATGCTTTTCTTGCTCCCGCAGCCCGAACAAAACCCTTTTCTTGCAGCGAGGAAAGCACTTGAGGAGATATAAGGACTACTTAGAGGCTCGGGCTCAGTAGAAGAGTGAAGAATATAAAGGAACAAATCTAGCAAATACAGGCGATGCAGGAGATATATGGAACCAAACAAGTTTAGCTTGAATTAATTTTAATTTGATTTAATTTATATTTTTTAAACCAAACCAAACCATAAAACACATGCAAGATGTGAACATAAACACAAATTGAAAAGATTAGTCACCTACTGCATGGAAGGATTGTCCTATAAGTGAATGCATTTCTTGCTCCCGCTGCCTGAACAAAACCCTTTTCTTGCAGCGAGGAAAGCGCTTGAGGAGATATAAGGACTACTTAGAGGCTCGGGCTGAGTAGAAGAGTGAAGAATATAGAGTAACAAATCTAGCTAATACACGCGATGCAGGAGATATATGGAACCAAACAAGTTTAGTTTGAATTAATTTTAATTTGATTTAATTTATATTTTTTAAACCAAACCAAACCATTAAAGACTTGCAGCTGAACATAAACATAAATAGAAAAGATTAAGGTGAACATAAACATAAATAGAAAAGATTAGTCAGCTACTGTATGGAAAGATTGTCCTATGAGTGAATGGGGCTTCTTGCTCCAAATTGCCCGAACCAAACCCTTTTCTTGTAGTGAGGAAAGCGCTTGAGGAGTTATAAGGACTACTTAGAGGCTCTGGGTGAGTAGAAGAGTGAAGAAGATAGAGGAACAAATCTAGGTAATACAAGCGATGCACGAGATATATGGAACCAAACAAGTTTACTTTGAATTAATTTTAATTGATTTAATTTATATTTTTTCAACCAAACCAAGCCATAAAAGCCATACAGCAGGTGAACATAAGCATCAATTGAAAAGATTAGTCATCTACTGCATGGAAGGATTGTCCTGTGAATGAATGTGTTTCATGCTCCCGTTGCCCAAACAAAACCCTTTTCTTGCAGCGAGGAAAGCGCTTGAGGAGATATAAGGACTACTTAGAGGCTCAGGCTAAGTAGAAGAGTGAAGAATATAGAGTAACAAATCTAGCTAATACACGTGATGCGGGAGATATATGGAACCAAACAAGTTTAGTTTGAAATAATTTTAATTGGATTTAATTTATATTTTTTAAACCAAACGAAACCATGAAAGACATGCAGCAGGTGAACATAAACATAAATATAAAAGATTCAGGTGAACATAAACTTAAATAGAATAGATTAGTCAGCTACTGTATGGAAAGATTGTCGTATGAGTGAATGCATTTCTTGCTCCAGCTGCCAGGTCCAAACAATTTTCTTGTAGCGAGGAAAGCGCTTGAGGAGATATAAGGCCTACTTAGAGGCTCGGGCTGAGTAGAAGAGTTAAGAAGATAGAGGAACAAATCTAGCTAATATAGGCGATGCAGGAGATATATGGAACCAAAGAAGTTTGGTTTGAATTAATTTTAATTTGATTTAATTTATATTTTTTAAACCAAACCAAACAATAAAAGACATGCAGCAGGTGAACATAAACATAAATAGAAAAGATTCTGGTGAACATAAAAATAAATAGAAAAAGATTAGTTAGCTACAATATGGAAAGATTGTCCTATGAGTGAATGCCTTTCATGCTCCACCTGCCCGAACCAAGCCCTTTTCTTGCAGCGAGGAAAGCGCTTGAGGAAATATAAGGACTACTTGGAGGCTCGGGCTGAATAGAAGAGTGAAGAAAATAGAGGAACAAACCTAGATAATACAGGCGATGCAGGAGATATATGGAACCAAACCAGTTTACTTTGAATTAATTTCAATTTGATTTAATTTGTTTTTTAAAATCAAACCAAACCATAAAAGACATGCAGCAGGTGAACATAAACATAAATTGAAAAGATTTGTGAGCTACTGTATGGAAAGATTGTCCTATGAGTTAATGCTTTTCTTGCTCCAGCTGCCCGAACCAAACCATTTTCTTGCAGCGAGGACAGTGCTTGGGGAGATATAAGGACTACTTAGAGGCTCGTGCTGAGTGGAAGAGTGAAGAAGATAGAGGAACAAATCTAGCTAATACAGGCGATGCAGGAGATATATGGAACCAAACAAGTTTAGTTTGAATTAATTTTAATTTGATTTAATTTATATTTTTTAAACCAAACCAAACCATAAAAGTCATTCAGCATGTGAGCATAAACATAAATAGAAAAGATTAGTCAGCTACTGTATGGAAAGATTGTCCTATGAGTGAATGCGTTTCTTGCTACGACTACCCGAACGAAACCCTTTTCTTGCATCGAGGAAAGCGCTTGAGGAGATATAAGGACTGCTTAGAGGCTCGGGCTCAGTAGAAGAGTGAAGAAGATATAGGAACAAACCTAGCTAATACAGGCGATGGAGGAGATATATGGAACCAAACAAGTTTACTTTTAATTAATTTTAATTTGATTTAATTTGTTTTTTTAAAACCAAACCAAACCATAAAAGACATGCAGCAGGTGAACATAAACATAAATTGAAAAGATTAGTGAGCTACTGTATGAAAAGATTGTCCTATGAGTGAATGCTTTTCTTGCTCCAGCTGCCCGAACCAAACCATTTTCTTGCAGCGAGGAAAGCGCTTGAGGAAATATAAGTACTACTTAGAGGCTCGGGCTAAGTAGAAGAGTGAAGAAAATAGAGGAACAAACGTAGCTAATACAGGCGATGTAGGTGATATATGGAACCAAACAAGTTTACTTTGAATTAATTTCAATTTGATTTAATTTGTTTTTTTAAACCAAACCAAACCATAAAAGACATGCAGCAGGTGAACATAAACATATATAGAAAGATTAGTTAGTTACTGTATGGAAAGATTGTCCTATGAGTGAATGCGTTTCTTGCTCCAGCTGCCCAAACCAAACCCTTTTCTTGCAGCGAGGAAAGAGCTTGAGGAGATATATGGACTACTTAGAGGCTCGGGCTGAGTAGAAGAGTGAAGAAGATAGAGGAACAAATCTAGGTAATACAAGCGATACACGAGATATATGGAACGAAACAATTTTAATTTGATTTAATTTATATTTTTTAAACCAAACCAAACCATAAAACACATGCAACATGTGAACATAAACATAAATTGAAAAGATTAGTCACCTACTGCATGGAAGGATTGTCCTATAAGTGAATGCTTTTCTTGCTCCCGCAGCCCGAACAAAACCCTTTTCTTGCAGCGAGAAAAGCACTTGAGGAGATATAAGGACTACTTAGAGGCTCGGGCTGAGTAGAAGATTGAAGAATATAGAGGAACAAATCTAGCAAATATAGGCGATGCGGGAGATATATGGAACCAAACAAGTTTAGTTTGAATTAATTTTAATTTGATGTAATTTATATTTTTTAAACCAAACCAAACCATAAAACATATGCAACATGTGAACATAAACATAAATTGAAAAGATTAGTCACCTACTACATGGAAGGATTGTCTTATAAGTGAATGTGTTTCTTGCTCCCGTTGCCCGAACAAAACCCTTTTCTTGCGGCGGGAAAGCGCTTGAGGAGATATAAGGACTACTTAGAGGCTCGGGTTGAGTAGAAGAGTGAAGAATATAGAGTAACAAATCTAGCTAATACAGGCGATGCAGGAGATATATGGAACCAAACAAGTTTAGTTTGAAATAATTTTAATTGGATTTAATTTATATTTTTTAAACCAAACGAAACCATGGAAGACATGCAGCAGCTGAACATAAACATAAATAGAAAAGATTCAGGTGAACATAAACTTAAATAGAAAAAATTAGTCAGCTACTGTATGGAAAGATTGTCCTATGAGTGAATGCGTTTCTTGCTCCAGCTGCTAGAACCAAACCCTTTTCTTGTAGCGAGGAAAGCGCTTGAGGAGATATATGGACTACTTAGAGGCTCGGGCTGAGTAGAAGTCTCTTTTAGAGTTAGAAGTAAGAAGAAAATATATAATGGTTATCTAAATATATAATTAACAATTTAATCTATGCTTTTGAAATTTTCAACTTAAAACTTGTAATGTTGTCACCTATTAAACACGATGTTTATTAACTATTGGAAATTAATTGTGTACCGTTAGGGCTAATAACTTGCATAAAGGAATCAAAATTCTTTGTTTATTACTACGAGAGAAATTTGATCAAGGTAGTAAAAATTTATAATAAATTATTTTTCTTTAAAAAAAAAACTAAGTTTCATATTGAACACTCATATATAAATCAAATCATTGAAATTGATGTCTTCTCCCAAGTGCAGGAGTGTCGAAGTAATAAATAACCCGGCATGACCGGGGTCGAACCACAGGGAGGTTAATTGTATAAATTATAAACAACAACAATGCAACAACAACAACAACAACAACAACAACAACAGTAATAGTAATAGTAATAGTAATAGTAATAAAGAAGAAAAATAAATTGATGAGAACTTTGAGATGGAAGATCAATATGAGGATTAAACAATGATAAAAACAATTGTCAAGGTTAGAGGATCCACTAATGGTATTTCAAACAAGTATAGTATAAACTCTTATTACTCAACTAGAAACCACATATAAAGGAGGTTCCAATCGGATTATAAATTGTTAACATGATTACATTAATTATCTCATTCGAATAATGCTAATACTTGTCAATGTTGTCAGGCATTCATGATTATAACTTATGTTAACAACAAATCAAGTTCCTTTCATAGCACAGGTGTCGGTTATACCATATGGTTTGGGCTATGAAAGTGCCAAGTATTTGTTGTACAAAAGGTTATACAATATAAATCTAGATTAACCATTTAACAAGCAAAGTATTAAAAGTAAACAAGATAACAAATATAAAACATGTTAGTATCAAACATTAAGGTCCATATTGAGTTTATACTATACTTATTCTTACACCATTAGTGTACCCTTTTCACATTGACATAATAAACTTAACCACACATAATGAAAGAAAGAAACATAAATAAACAAGATAAGAACATAAATAAGATAAAAGTTAACTAAGTAAAGAAAAGGAGATGAAAGGCATAAACAGATACTAATGAAAGCAAAACTTAAGCATTACAAAAATACAAAGAGAGAAAGCAAGAGCATGAACTTGATCTGAAAACCAAGATGCCTAAATGCATGGCAAATGCTCCTTTTACAGGCTAAAATTTGGAACTATTGATTTGATGAATAATTGTTGAGTGGGTGGCCACATCTTGACTTGGTGACAATCCTTATCTTCTTGTCTGAACAAAACATCATTTCTAACGTTAGCATTTGAACCAACTTTACTCTTGAAAGTTCTAGGAAATTGTCTCATCTTTCCAGGAAAAAAAATTAAGGTCATTTGGACTTCTAGAACTCAAAATATGGGCAAAACACTAAACAGTGTCTCGGCTGCAGAACAGATTCGGACTTCTCCGTTGTTGCTATAATTTGGACTTGAAAACGGCCTTTTTAAATCTTGAACTCCACATGAAAGTTTTAGGCCCATGTATTAGCTTTCCATCTATATAAAGTAGACCTAAATACGAGATCTATAACTCCGGATATGACCCAATTACCAAACAGTGTTCTAGTTTGGACTAAACCAGCATCTCTTTTCTAAGTTTGGCCCTTTCTTTGTCCTTTCAATTTCAGTACTTAAACTCATCAATCAATCATTTCATTTATATGATAGGCTTACATTTAAGATGAACATTTACCATAAATTAAAGGTGTCTTATGGTATCAGACTTGTTATTATAAAACATGCTTTAGTTGAAGAGTTATTGATACTTTAAGTGCAAAATGATGATATAAAACCTTGATAAAAATGCACTTTTAAGTACTAATTAAATACTATTTGAGAATAAATAGAATATTTTCTCTAATTTACCTAGGGTGATGAATTCTCTCTTGATCATTCAAATACCTTTATATAGTTCATGTTATACTCAATGTTTGCCCTTTCATTACCTCAATTAAGATAACATGTAACATGATCAAAGCATAGCATTCTTTATATAAGATAACTTAGTAATCTCAAGTCTAAAGATCACTTACACAGTTTTTAGGTGAGTCTTTCCATAGACATAGGAGACCCCTCCATGTGGAATTCTCATGCGGGTCAATTCAGTGTACATGTCTTATGATAAACACCTACATATTAGTTCTAAGTATCTCTTATACCTCAACTTATAAGAACAAATGCTTCTTATCATAAAAGAAAGAACATAATTGTATCAGTCTCTACAACTCTAATGAATGTCCAATATTTAAGAGAGCATCGACTATGAATATTTTAAGAACAATGATTTGATGCAATAAAAATCACATAATTATAATAACTTTTATAATTTCCTTTACAAAGCATGTTTGTCCCATGGACTTTATCTTTACTCAAGATTCATTAATCTAATATTATATGAATATTAAAGATAAATTAAGTCTTTATTAATAATAAATATATATTTACATGAATATAATAATATCACCTGTAACCAATTGATTGGCTATAAGGCATATGAAACTAATAATCTTCCACTTGCACTAAAGTCAATCGCTCATGTATCTAATATCATATTGCTCCATGTAGTATTAATACTTTTGCATGGATAATGACATGGTAAAAGGATCTTTTAGATTCTTTTCGGTGAATACTCGCTCTATCTTTATGCAGTTAGCACATTCTCATTTGATTTATTAGGAAATGGTTTATAGACTTTTTTCCTACTTTTTTTCAATTTATTTATTATCGTTGTTTTTTATTCATATTATTTAAATTTCTAATTGAACCAATAACTTGAGTCTCAAAAACTTTTCCTTAGCATTTATGTTTCCATGAAAAACAATTGGTCAGTCTATGGCAGAGCACGAGCTACAAATCTAGTTGGGAGGCTATATTTAGTACTACCATGTGATACCTAGGACTTTGTTTATCTGGTGTCATTTGAGAGATACAACCATTGCATATTTTCTGGGAAATTTAGATTTGGGGTAGACGTAGCCGCCAATTTTGTTTGTCTTGTTTCATCGTTAGATCAACTTCATTTTTCTCATAGAGGTTTGACTAGATGTCCTCTTTGTTTTGAATGATGGAGATCATATTCCAACTTTTACGAAAAGATTTTCACTTCTCAAACTAGCCTTTGTCGGTTTTAGATTAGATTGCCTCTTTATAGATCGTGTTTGATCTAGTCGTTGGATTACTCTAGTTCTTTTACATGTCATACTATACTTGCTTTACTTGAACTAGGACCGTTGGATTTTAGCTAGTTTTATCATTACTGTACATGTTGCTACTTTGGAGTTGCTGCCAAAACATGGCTACCAATCACTCAAGAACAAATTAACTGGTTCAACAAACCTAAAAAAAGGTTGACCGGTTACCCCTACAACCAACTACCAACCCCGCTACTGACCACAAAAGACCCTTAAATACCACCACCAACACCTTAAACACCTCAACCACCACTAAAACCACCTTTAACCTCATAAAACCAAGACTATCCCTAAACAACCTTACAAAAAAACCTAACTTGTCCCCACACAAGTTGCCACCTCGGCTCACAAGAACACCACTACCACTAACTTTGCCCTTAGCACTTTATGGGCAAATAGAGTGAAGGTCTCAAATGCTACAACTCGTGCCAAGATAGCCTCTTTTCCATGGCAATGAGAGATTGAAACTATTTTGGACATTCCAGATAATTTCATCAATGAGAGTGTGTCGAAATGGAATCGATGCTTGGTGGGTTTTTTCCTGAGTTATCAGATGCCCTACCATGCAACTCTGCACCCGAGCATCGCGTTGGATCGATTAAAAATTTCATTGGAAAAAGAATGGATATCTAACATCTCGTTCTTTGGGGGAAATTTATAGTTCAAGGAGTCGTCACCTAGTATTATGGTCACTAGAAACCCTAACTAGTTAACAGAGATTTTATGGTATGGGAATGGTTACACGAAAAGGAAGATGTTATCACCTCTTAAGCATCCCACTTGAGGCAGACTGCATTCCTAGTTTTGTCTAAAATTGCTAAGAATTTGTTCTCCCTTTTTTTTATTCTTCCTATCATGTTCGTGACTCTAGCGTCAGTGAACAATTCCTATGAATATTTCCAACTCTGGCGTTAGTAAATATTGCACAAACCCAAAAGAAACATGATATTCGACTCTGTCTTCAGTGACTAATTTCACAAAGAATTGAATTTAAAGAAGAATTTTCCTATGCCATCTCTTGTTGTTTACCCTTTTATTATTATTTGCCCTTTTTAGATGGAAATAAAAGAAATGTTGCACAACATGATTTTGCATTTAATAGTAATGGTCCACAGATTGAGCACATAGTAGAAAAATATAAGACGCAAAGAAAAAAATAAAACAAAGCACAAGGGGCCCACAAATAAATCAACGAAGATCCCCCAATATTTTCAGAATTTTCTGATATCGAAAAGAGGCTCGTTTGGCCAGATATCAAAATAGGAGGGGAATAATGTAACGCCCCACACTTTCATATATGTTTATAGTTACTTTCCTATGATTTGGTTTGTAAAAATACAGTAATTTTTTTATACAATTTTCATATAAAAAGTATACCGAAATTTCTACCAAAATTTCGGCAGAGTTTCCCATATACCGGGAGGTCCCAAGTTATTAACATATAACATGTTTACACTTCTAATATCCCACATCCCATAACTCAATCATGACCCAATCATCCTGGGTTTCAATCCCACAAACATCATCACAACCACAATATTTATAACATATATTGAACAACAAATATCATTATAATTGAATAAATGAGAAAAACACGCATACATGGAACATGATTATATGAATTTCATAATTAAGTTCATCTATTCAAGCTTAAACATTAATTATACAAATTAAGTTATATAAATAATTTAATATTACAAAATACAAAGATATATTCCCTAGAACTAGATAACAAAAAAGTGAACAAAAGTTAGGATCTACTCCGTCATGCATGCGATGGTCCCGAAACAAAAATACATATTATTGAAACATGAATATCACAATAAGTATAGTAACACAAATATCCCACAATTTAAGAATGCAAACATGAATTCATATTCTATTCACTTCTCTCTTTTCGTTTCCATTTGAACTCTTTCTCATTCAACTACTAAAACTATTTCATCTTTCATTCAAGATTTCATAGAATTAACCATAACTATTTCCGCCTAACACATTGTCGATACCAATTACACCAGTATCATCATCACCCAGTAGGCATCAATGCATAGCGATCCCCTTAACCAAGACCCTAACATACACTAAATATATGTTAGTCGATGCATGGTGATCCCCTTACCCGGGATCCTAACATACACTAAATGTATGCTAGTCCATGACACATATCACACTTCTTATATTTTCTATGTCATCGATACTTCCATCACTTGGCAATTCACACGAAAGACCATTCACCTTGAACATATATACATTCGGGATACTATCCAAAATAACAACATCATTACGCAAACTTTCATTCTTTCATATAATATCCAACATTTGCTAATTCACATTTCATATCAATAACATATTAAATCATGGAATTTAACTAAAAAGCATAGGTGCGGATCACCTACTTGCAATAGAAGCTCTACTCGTACTCCCCTGCTGTTGCTGCTGCACCATGCATGTGGTCCCTCCTGTAATCACAGACATATCTCATAAATTATCCTCATTGAAGGATACATTTCATAATAAACATATTAACAGCCAATGTAAGTCTTTCTTTCAATTATTCCTTTCTTTATATTTTATGTTTTTCTCATTTCACCCATTAATATCGTCATTCTTTGTCTGATCATAGTTATCATTAAAAATTTCCATTTCGAACATGGCTCGTTTCTTTTAGAAGCTAAGATGTAATGTCACATGTTCCCCAAAGGGGAAGGATCCAATTTTCACCCTTAACGCGTCTAGATAGTTGCTTTAGCGATTTTCCGAACCTACCCAGAGGTTGCATTTTGACCTCTCTTTATATTTTTTTAACTATATTCGGAGTTCTAGGACTCCGTTTCAAGGGTTGGTCTCGTTAAAAAGATAAAACACGGGGCTACAGGTCCTCTAAAGGGAGGAGAACCCAGTTCTGTCTCCAAGACACTCGAAATTACTCATCAACATATCAGACCTACTGCCCTATAGGGTCTGTCATTACCCAGTCTCGGTTGGTGACCCATAACTGGAGTTCTATAGCTCCAAATTGAGTAAGACCAATTTTCTTAGTTAGTTATCCAAAACTAAAATTCATATGAAGGAACCTGATCGTAATTCCCTCATCCTCCTACCGAATTCTCTCGAAAGTCGGGAGACGAATCATGTCCCAGATTCATCAACATTTCCATTTACATACAACATCCATAATTCAACTTTCTCTCTTTTATCTCAACCCCTAGCCATATCACATACCATATAATAGTTTTAAAAATATCTTTTAAGAGCCAATTTACTCTATTTATTTCAATCTTTCCTCTTAACATCAAAATAAAATATTTTTATTGATTTTACTAACTTTCAGAACAATATTCTTCTAAACATAATGATTGCTATTTCAACATGTATTTTCCTCATTTTGATACAATTAAACATAAGTCATCAAGCTAACTGTATCAAATTAAACATCCTCCCCTTTGATGCATAACTGCGAAAGCATGGCCTTTAAGGAACCAAGAGTTCACTCATTCCTTTCATCCTAATTTCATTTAATTCACACACACATTCATATAAAAAACAACCTATTATAATAAATTCAATAAGGAAAAACCACAATTTCCCCCATTCCCTCTTTGCTCTTCATATGACCCGCCACCCCTAACTCAATTATCCATACATTTTCTTTAATGAATCATCATGATTTCATGCCCCTAGTTCACATACAACACATGAATTAACTTAATTTTAACAATTAATACATTTCCCCCGATTCAAGTCTAAGAACCCTAATTAAAGCTGAACATTAAGGCATCAATTCATAATCGAATTTGAAACGACTTATAGAACCATGTTTAGAACTCCCTACTGGTAAGAATCAAGATCTCGATCCTCAACCAGTCGAAAATTTTTGACTCCCCCCTTTCTAATGACAAACGACCCTCATTTCTCTCTCTATCTTCAAAATTTCTTGTTAATCATTTGCCCACAAGTGTTTATTCTACCTATAAATCCTTAATCTTGGATGGGTTCTTGAGATTTTTTGTGTTTCTCTCTTGATTTGGCAAGAACAAAATAAAAAACTCCCCTCCCTCTCTCTTAATAGTTGCTATTGGTTTTGATGAGCAAGGGAGAAGGGTATTTATACCACATAATTTCTCTTATTTACACTTAGGCCTCATTTCCTTTAAGTGTAATATTTTTATCCCCTCATCTTTTCTTCTTATAATTATGTTATACCTCTTTTTATTTCTTATAATTCTACTCCTCAACTTTTTAGTTTAGTTCATTTTCTTTAATTTAATCCAACCCTCTATATTTCTGGGTTAAATTTATAATATCTTGAAATATTTCGTCCAAAAATTTATATTAAAAAATTTATGAATTCTCGTTTTATTTAAATTTGTACATGAATTTCTTCACTTTTATTTTCCATTTATTTAGTTTGCAATTTATGCAAACATTTATTTCCCGGGGTTTACAAAACAAGCATATGGCCGAATTATGGTGGCCATTTTCTTCAATTTCTTTCATTTACCCCACAAAAATCTCATATTCACAATATACCAATCATGTTATACAACAATTCAATACTACTTTCAAGTCATGTCTATGTACACATGTTTAAGACAAAAAATTTCTTTCTTTCTTTTCTTGGTTTTGGTCGAACCATCTTGCTCCCTTTTCACCCAATTCATTCATGAAATCCTTGGATTTTACTCACTAAAATTGTATGTTAACATGAATTTATTACCTATGTATCTCTCAAGCTAGCACTTAGTATAATTACTATACTTATATATTCATAATTGAAAGAAATACGCTAATATGCTTAAGTTTCAATTTCAGCCCTTGAATTAGTCTTAAGACACTCATCTAAAGTCATAATTTACCAAGGATTAGCATCAATATTCTATTCTCTCTCTTTCTTCTTCCATGTTCGGCCCTAGAGAGATGATTAATACTTAAAAGTGCATTTTTATCAAGGTTTTATATTATCATTTTGCACTTGAAGTATCAATAACTCCTTAACTAGAGCATGTTTTATAATATAATATCTAATAATATAAGATACCTTTAATTTATAGTAAATGTTCATCTAAAATGCAAGTCTATCACATAAATCAAGAGATTGATTGGTGACTTTAACTAATGAAATTAAGAAGACAAAAAGAGGGCTAAGCTTACAAAAGAGATGCTGGTTCAGTCCAAATTGGAACACTGTTCAGTCATTGGGTCATATCTAGAGCTATAGACCTTGGATTTCAGTTTGGTTTATATGGCTAGAAAGCTAAGACATAGGCCTAAAACATTCATGGGAGTCCAAGACTCAATTTTGCCATTTGGAAGTCCAAATCTTAGCATCAAAAGAGAAGTCTGAATCTATCCTCATGCCCAGACACTGTTCAGTGTTCAGCCCATATCTCAAGTTCTAGAAGTCCAAATGAGTTCATCACTTTTTTGTTGGAAAGGTGAGACAATTTCCATATCTTTCATGAAGATTGTTTGTTCAAATTTTGATGCTAGTAATGATGTTTTTGGGAGACAAGAAGATAAGGATTGTTACCAAGTCAAAAGGTGGCCACACACTCAACAATTACTCAACAAATCAATAGTTTTGAATTTTAGCCTATAAAAGGAGGCATTTGCCATGCATTTAGGCATCTTGGTTTTCATATCAAGATCTTGTTCTTGCTCTCTTTCTTTATATTTTTGTAATGCTTAAGTTTTGCTTTTATTAATATTTTGTTTATGCCTTTCATTTCCTTTACTATACTTATATAATTATGTTCTCTTCTTGTTTATTTATGTTTCTCTTCTTCATTATATTTAGCTAAGTTTATTATATGAAGGTGAAAAGGTTACACTAATGGTGTAAGAATAAGTATAGTATAAACTCAACATGGACTTTAATGTTTAATACTACATGTTTTGTATTTGCTATCTTGTTCACTTTTAATACTTTGCTTGTTAAATGGTTAATCTAGATTTATGTTGTATAACACTTGGTACAACAAATACTTGGCACTTTCATAGCCCAAACTGTAGGTATAACCGACACCTGTGCTATGAAAGGAACTTGATTTGTTGTTAACATAAGTTATAATCATGAATGCCTGACAACATTGACAAGTATTAGCATTATTCGAATGAGATAATTAATGTAATCATGTTAACAATTTATAATCTGATTGGAACCTCCTTTATATGTGGTTTCCAGTTGAGTAATAAGAGTTTATACTATACTTGTTTGAAATACCATTAGTGGATCCTCTAACCTTGACAATTGTTTTTATCATTGTTTAATCCTTATATCAATATAACATCTCAAAGCTCTCTTTATTATTATTATTATTATTATTATTATTATTATTATTATTATTATTATTATTATTATTATTATCGTTGTTGTTGTTGTGTTATTGGTATTTATAATTTATATAGTTAACCTCCTTGTGGTTCGACCCCGGTCTTACTAGGTTATTTATTACTTCGACACTCGTGCACTTGGAAGAAGACATCAATCTTTTGGTCGTGTTAGTTAACATAAGTTATAATCATGAATACCTAACAGCATTTACAAGTATTAGCTTTATTCAAATAAGATAATTAATGTAATCATGTTAACAATTTATAATTCAATTGGAACCTTCTTTGTGTGTGGTTTTCAGTTGAGTAATAAAAAGAGTTTATACTATACTTGTTTGAAATACCATTAGTGGATCCTCTAACCTTGACAATTATTTTATCATTGTTTAATCTTCACATTAATCTTACATCTCAAAGTCCTCTTTAAACCACCACCATCAACATCATCATCATCATCATCATCATCATCATCATCATCATCATCATCATTATTTATAATTTATATAGTTAACATCTTTGTGGTTCGACCCCGGTCTTGTCGGGTTATTTATTACTCGACACTCCTGCACTTGGGATAAGACATCAATCTTTTGGTCGTGTCAAGAGAGTTTTCCCCTTGGTTTATATTAAGTTTCTTTTTGTTTTATAATTTGAACCTAACATTTCTTTAACACAATTTCTAATTATTTATCCTTAATTACCATAACTATGCCAAAAACATGTTTATTTTTAGCATGCTTAAACAACATTTTCATTTAATAATATCTCCCCTAATTATTTTTATTTGGGCTTACATCATGTCAAAGCGAGCTTAACACACCTCAAGTTTCCCCTTTTTATTCTTTTTAATTTGTTTCATGAACATTAACTTCAACATACATTCACAACATATGTAAGAATTTACATTGAAACACTTTTTAATAATCAATGGAAGCTATAATCATTTTCTCATATCATCATTGCATAATTTAGCATTTCACATATATGCTCACTAGAATTTCTAAATGTACTTGTCTTATACAATAAATTTCAGCATATGTTTCGCATGTAAAATGATCAAGCACCTATTCTTTTCAACATGTGAGCAACAAAGATCAAATTGGAGAAGTCCCCCCCTATCCTTCCTTTTTGGTGAAACTTACATGGCCTTGGAACCGAATTATTATCATCAATTTCTCTTAATTTCCAACATATTATATGTCAAATGGACCTCTATTTCTCACCCCTATTCAAAATTTCTATTTCCCCTAAATTATGTATGAACCCAGAAGTGAAAATTTAGGGTTCTTCCAAATTACTCACCAAAATCAATTAGGTATCCCATCCTCGGCTTACTTTTAAAGTTCACTATCTATAAAATTTTAGTCTCTAAAACTTATTTTTGAAATCATTATATATATATATATATATATATATATATATATAATCTTATTTTTAATCGGGGTTTTACAACTTCGGGCCCGAAAATGATATCAAATAAATTATGCCTTCAAGGTGGGCAAATGTTATCAAATAAATTATGCCTTCAGGGTGGGAAATGATATCAAATAAATTATGCTTTAAGAGTGGAAAATGATATCAAATGAATTATACATTTAAGGTGAAAAAACGCTATAAATAGAAATACACCTTTATGGCAGTGACTTTTAAACTTATATCGACCATGATGGTGAGGGATAAAATGTGTTCTAAAACATGATTTACAAGTAATTAGAAGAATTGATGAATATTGATGTAAACTTGTGGTATAAATTCAGCATAAAATTGGAGAAATGTTTTAAATTGAGTGAAAAAAAAAATTGATGTGTGAATTTTTATAAATGGACATGAATATATGTATATATAAAAGGTAAGGATATGAAAATTGATCCAAAATCATTTATTATAAATGTTTGATTAAGAAATGTAAACCCGAGACAACACGAGAGTTCCATAAAATTTTGAAAGGAAGTGTATAAGGAAATGAAGGAAATAAAATACAATAAATTGAGGATTTGATACTTGTAGTAAGAGAATGGATATGGACCTTTGAAATTCTAAAAAATGGTTAGCAAACAAATTTTTAAATATAGAAGTGCGAAAATGCCCGAAAAATAAAAAAAGATTCAAAATATGAATTAAATTTTGAGTGGAAGTGATTTATGAGGAAAGAAAGGTACTGAGGTATAAATTAATGAATTTCAATATCTCTTGTTGAAAATCGGTATTAAAAATATACTAGAACCGGGGAAATAATACTCGATAACTATAAAAGGCTTGGGTGCAACCAACCATGGGGGAGGATTGAGAGGGAAGAAAGGAGAAAACTCTATTTTTGCTTGAAAAATCCTTTAGAAACTTATAGGAAAATAAGGAAAGGAAGAGAGTTAGTGATACCAAAGGATTTCGGCAACAAAATCACTTAGATTTAGAGTGTTCTTGAAAGAAAAATTTGGGGATAGTGTGAGAGGGAAGGGGTGGCAACATCAAACAAGGAGGAAGAGGTGGGAATCCTTGATTTATTAGCACTTGAAACCTAGATTACTCCTTGGTAAGGTGTCTCAACATCCATTTAACAAGTTCTTGTAATATTTGTTAAGTTTCCATCAATTTTTCATCAAATTGAGGTAACGATTCATGATGAATTTTAGGGGAAATGATAAATTGAATTAAATTGATGTTTGTGACATGAAATATGATTGAAATGAGTGGAAATAAAAAGTAATTTTGAAAGGAAATTAATAGTCCTTTGCTAAGTGTGTTGCCGGCCATTGATGTAATAAGAGGAAGAGTGTTTTATTTGAATCCTTAGCTTGATGATATGTGTTTATATGAATTACAATGATAAGAATGCATGAAGGAAAAACAATGAAGGTGTTAGAAAGGGTTGAGAAGAGTGTTGATTGACAAGTTAATGAAATTGAGAGAATTGTCTACAATTGTGATAAGTTGCAAAATGATGATAAATTGGGTAAACTAGTTCTTTGAAGGTGTTTTTGGAAACAATATATAGTGTGTATAACATCAAGGAAGTTATTTTGAATAAGAATAAGTTAAATTGGTAATGTGTGAATGTTACAGAATTTATTGCTAAATTGGACAATTTTGTTTCTTGCTCTTCAAGAGGGAATTTGAGCATGCAAATAAGAGAATTTGGATGAGGTCTCAACATAAAAATTGTAGCCTTCAATGTTAGCTATTCAATGCAGTTGACCATGTTTAATTTAGAGTTTTAAAACTCCATCTATGGGCTAATAATCGAGAGGGGTTGGAGACAAACCAACTGGATAGTTGGCCATCTTTTCGATAAGAAGTAATTTTAAGGGCTTTAGTAGCGTAATCTGGGTTCTTCTTTCTTGGTGGACTTATAGACCTATGTCTTAGCTTTTCGAGGGATAAAGTCACACCTTAAACCGAACTATATAATGTTAGTTATGGATGAAACACAAATCAATGTTCGAATGAGGAATTACGTCGATTGTGATGTTGGTTTGCATTCTTATTTAAAAATCTAAGAAAAAGGATTTAATGGGAACATGAGATGTGAATTTAAGAAAAAGGTTTAGTAATGAATGAGATGATTAAAGAGAAATTTGTATATGGATTTAAAAGAAATAAACATTATGAGTAATGACGTGATATACTTGTTGATGCGGGGGAGCCACAAGACCCAACATGCGGCACAGGACTCAAGCTTTTACAACGGGTAGGTGCCCAACACCTATGCTTTCTATTTTTTGCTATTTTAAATTGTTTGGCATGTTAATGCTTTGAACTTGGTAATCTATGTTTATGATGTTAATAAGAAAAATAAAAGGGGATCGGTACGAAAGGTAGGTTGAGATGACTTTGATTAACTATCCGAGTTTGGATAGCTAATGGTATCAATGTGGTTCCATTGGTGTTGGCATTCCTTAAATTAATTAGTTGATCCTTGGTAATTTGGTGACTAATGATGTTAGTAAAGATTACTAACATTGACATGGTTACTCTTAGTTAAGGGAAAAAAATATATTGATTAACTATTTTAGGAGGCGGAATAGTTAATGATATCAATGAACCGTATTTTTAATAACTGGCTTTTTCAACGCCAAAATTGGAGGTAATTTTTTTTGTCCTTATGTCCCCAATGCTTTTCACAATAGCATCCCGAGGTTAACAATAAGTTCCATTCCTTATCATGGTACAATACTAATATGGTTGTCGTAAATCAACATCCCTATAAAATAGTTACTTAGTACACATACTCATAATATTGTATTGACATATTCATAAGTGAACGTTACATCACATTGACATATTTATAAGATTGCGTTCTTGTTCTAGCCTCGTTATCATTACGAGTTTATACAAAAATTTTGAATGGCAATACACAATTAGTACATTCGATGCTTTTCATAATAATATTTCGGGAATTGATAGATGGATTCCGTAAACACCTAAAAAGAAAAAAAGAAAGTAAAGTGGAAACGACTCTAGCGTCATGTCGATTTACGAAATCGCGATATGCGAGTTTCGTATCGATTTTTGAATCGGCAACGGCACAGTTTCATTGCTGATTTTTGAATCGGCGGCAGCGAGTTTTTGTTGTGCCATTATATACATAAAAATATACTCGGTTGTTGTCGATTGGGTTATGACATGTCGTAAAACTATTCAACCGAGGCGTGCAAATCGAAACATTGACTTGGAACAACTTTAAATTCGAGTTTGAAAATCAGTTTATTCCGGAAACCATTGCAAGGTGAAGGAATAAGAGTTCTTGGCGTTAAGAGAGGATGGTATGTCAATATTGGATATGAAAGGAGGTTCCATGACCTTTCACCTTTGTTTGTTTCGCACTACGTTCCCACCGAGGAACATATGATTGAGAAGTTCAGAGATGGACTTCGGACAGGAATTGAGGCAAGGGTTGATTGCCTTACGATTTAAATTAGTGAAGGAACTGATTGAGGTGACACAAGCTTTGAAAGGTTGTATTGAAGAGGGTCCACACGAACATCAGGAAATAGGTAAAAAGAGGGATGAGGATGATTTTACTATGTAGACCGCCGCTTTTGAAGAAGGAAAAAAATTCGAATGTCTCGAGGCATCCGGGGAAGAAGGGGATAATAGCGATATTGTTTCACCAATAATCGAGTGTAGGGTGATGGGTGAATAGACTCACCCAAGATCAAACCCTTTTAAGGGGGACTAGTGACCGGGAAAATGTGCAAATGTGATGAGGCAATCATTAGTTTTGGCTAATGACATCCGGATGGATGACCGGGTTGTGATTGATGATTAGTTTTGGCTAATGGCATTCTAGATGAATGGCCTCAATTGATTATGATGAGTGGCTTCGTGTAATGGTATCCGTAAGAGATGACAGGTTTGATTTTGTGATTAGTTTTGGTTAATGGCATCCGAGAAGGATGACCGAGTTTAGATGTTGCGATTAGTTACAGTTAAAAGCATCTAAGATGGATGACCGGGTTAAAGTGAAGTAATTAACCCCAACCGACTATTAAACTTCACCTCACCACTCTTATAGAGATGTTTGGGGTATACGAGTAAAATAATATATTTAGCTAAAAATAAGGATTGTTTAATGCATATGAGAAGTAAATAAAAAGAATGCACTCATTTTCGCTGATAAATCTAAAAGTAACTATAACGCCCTCAGTTGTTTATTATTATGTTTAGATTTTTTATGTTCTTGTATCCATGTTGTTTTTGTAATAGGGACATCACACAACCAAGGTGCGTAGGGAGTCTGCCATGGATTCTGAGAGAGTTTTGAAAGGTGCTAGTCTAATAGTATGTTTTAGGCAGTATATTCTTGATAAGTACAAAACGAAATTCAGTTGAATATTATTGCCATTCAAATACTTTGTAAGGACTCTGTATTGAAAATTTAAATGGAATACGGATGCTAAAGGACGATCTTGTAAACATGATGGTAAATATATGAATGTGATATTCTCTTTTATGAAAATGTTGTATTGTGAAATCCTATGAGTATTGCACTACACTATGAGATTTATTCTCATATGATGAACCTAACAGCCATTGCGAATGTGTACTTTTTAGGATGTTGATTTACTTACCCTATGTTGGTTATGCCTTGCTAATGAAGGAAATGTATTTATGAATTCCCAAAATGATATTGTGAAAAGCATCAAGAACTCAATGACTTACAAAAAAATTCCCACCAATTTTGGCTATGAAAACTAGGTTGTTACATATTCCTTTCATTAGTATTGCAATACGTATATAATAATGATAATCATCATCTTCTATAAAAAGTGTTCAACATAATATATCCACACATCATACTAGCAATAATCACATAAGTTTATATTACATCCCATTACCATATGTATAAACTAAGATTTAATTTAAATATTGTATCAAGTTAATGAAGTTCACATAAAAGTGCCCATCGGCAACAATACAACTAGTACATTCGCTCCTATCAAATACATAACACCCAAAACATAATATTACATAGCACCTTTCAAAATATGTGAACCTGGTGGAATGGGTTTTCCTACGAAATTGATTGTGTGATGTTCCTAAGTACTAAAAAATATATATAACATGGGTACAAGAATTGTAAATAATCTAAACATGATAATAAACAACTAGAAGAACGCACGTTACTTTTCGCTTATCAACTTAAAATGGGTACATTCCTTCTTTTACTTCTCATATGCATTGTACAACTTCATTATTCCATTAAGTATATTATTCTCACTTATACGTCCCAACCTCTTTCATAGGAGCTGTAGGGTCAAGTTAAATCTCATTTAAATGGTTAAATACTTCACTTTGACCTCTATTTATCCACCTTGATACTTTTAGTCGTGAACTAACGCAACATCAAAATTTGGTCATCCAACTCAAATTCGATCACTGGAGTACCATTAACCAAAACTAACCACAAAATCAAACTCTTCATCTCTTGATGATACCATTAGCCTAAACCAATCATCATAATCAACTCTGATCATCAATCTAGGATGTCATTAGAAATAAAGTTAATCGTCATATTCAACCTGACCATTCCTCTAGGATGCCATTAACCTAAAATAATCATTAGCACAATCGACAATCTATCTAGGATGCATTAGCCAAAGCTAATCATTAACGCAACCCAAATGATCCATCTAGGACAAGTCATTAGCCAATTTAATCATCAACTAACCCTAATTTCATACATTTAGCATGTCATTAGCCTGCTAATCATCAATTCATCTTGGTCATTCACTTAGATGTCATTGTTTGTTAATCCTCAAACACAACTCGCCATCCATCACAATGCCATTAATAAGCTAATCATCAATTCATCCGCCCATCTCCTTAGGATGCCATTAGTTGAAGCAATCAACAATGACCGCAACCCCTAATCGCCATAGGATGTTATTAAATGGGTTAATCATAATATTTCATTCATCATTGGCTTCTATAATAATTTAGCATTCAT
>JAGMVL010001696.1:0-2500 GCA_019202695.1 Populus x sibirica
CAAGTTGATAGGGAAGATGATTGGATGGCCTAGACGGGGCCTTCTTCGGCATCATCCTCGGAAACACTCTAGCTTTCACGGTCTTCGCCGCCCCTCACCACCATGGCGAGGCCTCTAATCCCCATCAGTGAGTTGTAGCCCATAAGGCGGTGATTTGAATGACGAGCGTCGTGAACGCCGGGTCATCTCACCCGACCATTAATTGGGCGTTTTGGCTGGCCGAGGATGGGGGGATGGATCTCTTCTTCGAAAAAGCAAAGCGGTACATCGGGAGTTATGTTGGCGGGGCATGGAATTGAATGACCCGTCGCGGGCGCCGGGTCATCTCACCGGCCATCCAGGAGGCGTTTTTCCGGCAGCATCGGGAAAACTCTTGCTTTCACTGCCCGCTGCCCAAGTCCCCACTCGCATCGGCCCACCGCGCCACCAAGCCAACGCTGCCGAATCTGCAGACACTGCTGCGAATCTGCCGACACTGTCCCGCGGGCTGCCACTGCCCCAGTGTCTAAACCAGCGGTCTTTCTCGTCGAGCCTTGGACTATCCAGTCCGTCCTGACTCATCGCCAGCACCTGCTGCGATTCTGCCGACTTTACCCGATTTTGTCGGCGCTGCCGATTCCAACACTGCGCCCACCGTGTCTGAACCAGCGCTGTTTCGTCAGCGTGTCCCCTCGACGAATTTTCCTGCCTGGCCTGGACAGTCCATCGTCCAGCCCGTGTTCGTCGAAAAATCTGCGCTGCCGATTTTCCATGGCGAACCTACTTTCATCAGCGTGCCCCCCTGGCGAATTTTCCTGCCTGGCCTGGCCAGTCCAGCGTCCAGCCCTTGTTCGTCGAAAAATCTGCGCTGCCGATTTTCCCCGGCGAACCTGCAGCTGCACAAATCTGCGCTGCCGATTTTCCCCCTGTTGGCATGGCTGCCGCTGCCCCATTGTCTGGACCAACGGTCTTTTCCGTCAAGCCCTGGATCATAAATCGTCCAGACTCATCGTCAGCACCTGCTGCCGATTCTGCCCGGCTCGGCCGATTTCGCCGGCTCTGCCGATTCCAAGCCAGCGCTGCCGAATCTGCCGACACTGTCCCGCGGGCTGCCACTGCCCCAGTGTCTAAACCAGTGGTCTTTCTCGTCGAGCCTTGGACTATAAATCGTCCAGACTCATCGCCAGCACCTGCTGCCGATTCTGCCGACTTTAGCCCGATTTCGTCGGCGCTGCCGATTCCAACACTGCACCCACCGTGTCTAAACCAGCGCTGTTTCGTCAGCGTGCCCCCCTGACGCAATTTTCCTGCCTGGCCCGGCCAGTCCAGCGTCCAGCCCTTGTTCGTCGAAAGATCTGCGCTGCCGATTTTCCCGGCGAACCTGCAGCTGCACAAATCTGCGCTGCGATTTTCCCCCTGTTGGCATGGCTGCCGCTGCCCCATTGTCTGGACCAAGCGGTCTTTTCCGTCAAGCCCTGGATCATAAATCGTCCAGACTCATCGTCAGCACCTGCTGCGATTCTGCCGGCTCGGCCGATTTCGCCCGGCTCTGCCGATTCCAAGCCAGCGCTGCCGAATCTGCCGACACTGTCCCGCGGGCTGCCACTGCCCCAGTGTCTAAACCAGTGGTCTTTCTCGTCGAGCCTTGGACTATAAATCGTCCAGACTCATCGCCAGCACCCGATTCTGCCGATTCTGCCGACTTTGCCGATTTCGTCGGCGCTGCCGATTCCAACACTGCACCCACCGTGTCTAAACCAGCGCTGTTTCGTCAGCGTGCCCCCTGACGGAATTTTCCTGCCTGGCCCGGCCAGTCCAGCGTCCAGCCCTTGTTCATCGAAAGATCTGCGCTGCCGATTTTCCCCGGCGAACCTGCAGCTGCACAAATCTGCGCTGCCGATTTTCCCCCTGTTGGCATGGCTGCCGCAGCCCCATTGTCTGGACCAGCGGTCTTTTCCGTCAAGCCCTGGATCATAAATCGTCCAGACTCATCGTCAGCACCTGCTGCGATTCTGCCGATTCAAGCCAGCGCTGCCGAATCTGCCGACACTGTCCGCACGGGCTGCCACTGCCCCAGTGTCTAAACCAGTGGTCTTTCTCGTCGAGCCTTGGACTATAAATCGTCCAGACTCATCGCCAGCACCTGCTGCCGATTCTGCCGACTTTGCCGATTTCGTCGGCGCTGCCGATTCCAACACTGCACCCACCGTGTCTAAACCAGCGCTGTTTCGTCAGCGTGCCCCCTGACGAATTTTCCTGCCTGGCCCGGCCAGTCCAGCGTCCAGCCCTTGTTCGTCGAAAAATCTGTGCTGCCGATTTTCCCCGACGAACCTGCAGCTGCACAAATCTGCGCTGCCGATTTTCCCCCCTGTTGGCATGGCTGCCGCTGCCCCATTGTCTGGACCAACGGTCTTTTCCGTCAAGCCCTGGACCATAAATCGTCCAGACTCATCGTCAGCACCTGCTGCGATTCTGCCCGGCTCTGCCGATTCCAAGCCAGCGCTGCCGAATCTGTCCCGCG
>JAGMVL010001696.1:10000-15000 GCA_019202695.1 Populus x sibirica
GGGGCACCCCCTAAAGAGCAATAAGTGTTATTGCGGCTACGGCGGGGGTAGACACTACTAGGTCCATTTGTCACCCCCCTCTAAAAAATTCATTTCTTGGTATTTTGAGCTGAAATTTTGCACAGAGGTTGGCAAAAATCCAATCCAACTTTATTAATTTTTTCAGATTTTTTCGAGGTCGGGAAGTATTTTTTTTTATTTTCCTACCATTAAAAATCGAGGAAATCCGAAAAAATAGGAACCGGCCCGGAATGACCCCAAATTCAGTGGGCAGCCTCATAAAAATATGGCTGATTTTACTGGATTGATTTCATGTGGAAAGCACGACGTTTTGTTGTAGGAATGCGGGAACCCGGCATGTCGCTGCCGCGGCCGGCGACGTCGGGCTGGCCCCTGCGGCGCCTAGCCTCTCCCACGCGGGGGGCAGGCCAGAACGCGGGGGCCAGGGCCCGAAGGCAGCCCCCGCGGGCGAGAGAGCAAGCCAGCAGGGGCTGTCGCCTGCCGCGGCCCGGCGACGTCGGGCTGGCCCCTGCGGCGCCTAGCCTCTCCCCCGCGGGGGGCAGGCCCGAAGCGCGGGGGCCGGGGCCCGAAGGCAGCCCCCGCGGGCAAGAGAGCAAGCCAGCAGGGGCTGTCCGCGCGTCGCGCAGCGCGGCATGGCTGCGGGGCCGCGCGCGCGCCCAAGCGCCCAAGGGCCCCCAAGGGCCCCCGGGCCCTCGAGCCCCAGCGCCCCCGGCGCCCTAGCGCGGGCGGGCGCGCGCGCGTGTGGTCTTTGAGGGGGCGCTGCCCGGGCGCCGGCCTGGTGGCCGAACGTAGAGGCTCCCTAAAGAGCAATAAGTGTTATTTCGGCTACGCGGGGGTAGACACTACTAGGTCCCATTTGTCACCCCCCTCTAAAAAATTCATTTCTTGGTATTTTGAGCTGAAATTTTGCACGAGAGGTTGGAAAAAATCCAATCCAACTTTATTAATTTTTCCAGATTTTTTCGAGCCGCGAAGTATTTGTTTTAATTTTCCTACCATTAGAAATCGAGTAAATCCGCAAAAATAGGAACCGGCCCGGAATTACCCCAAATTCAGTGGGCAGCCTCATAAAAATATGGCTGATTTTACTGGATTGGTTTCATGTGGAAAGCACGACGTTTTCTTGTGCGAATGCGGGAACCCCAGCAGCTCGCCTGCCGCGGCCAGCGACGTCGGGGACGCTGGCCTGCGCTGTCGAGCCCGCGAGGGCTGTCTCCGCGGCAGGCCCCCCTGCACGGGGCATGACAGGCCACCGCGCTGGCTCGTCCAGGTTTCAGATCGCGCCAAGTCGAACCCATGACCTGCACAAGCCGTCGCGTGCTGCCGGGTCGCATCTGCGTGTAGGCTGCCATTTTCCACGCGGCAGCCCCTGTTTTCGTCAGCGTGCCCCCCTGACGAATTTTCCTGCCTGGCCCGGCCGGTCCAGCGTCCAGCCCCTGTTCGTCGAAAAATCTGCGCAGCCCGATTTTCCCCGGCGAGCCTACTTTCGTCAGCGTGCCCCCCCGACAATTTTTCCTGCCTGGCCCGGCCGGTCCAGCCCATGTTCGTCGAAAAATCTGCGCTGCCGATTTTCCCCGGCGAATTTTCCTGCCTGGCCTGGACAGCCCATGTTCGTCGAAAAATCTGCGCTGCCGATTTTCCCCGGCGAGCCTACTTTCATCAGCGTGCCCCCCTGACGATTTTTCCTGCCTGGCCCGTCCAGCGCCCAGCCCCTGTTCGTCGAAAAATCTGCGCTGCCGATTTTCCCCGACGAGCCTACTTTCGTCAGCGTGCCCCCCCGACAATTTTTCCTGCCTGGCCCGTCCAGCGCCCAGCCCCTGTTCGTCGGAAAATCTGCGCTGCCGATTTTCCCCGGCAGACCTGCAGCTGCACAAATCTGCGCTGCCACTGCCCCATTGTCTGGACCAACAGTCTTTTCCATCAAGCCCTGGACTATAAATCGTCCAGACTCATCGCCAGCACCTGCTGCCGATTCTGCCGACTTTGCCGATTCTGCCGACTTTGCCGATTCTGCCGACTTTGCCGATTTCGTCGGCGCTGCCGATTCCAACACTGCACCCACCGTGTCTAAACCAGCGCTGTTTCGTCAGCGTGTCCCCTTGAGGAATTTCCCTGCCTGGCCTGGACAGTCCATCTTCCAGCCCGTGTTCGTCGAAAAATCTGCGCTGCCGATTTCCCCGACGAACCTGCAGCTGCACAAATCTGCGCTGCCGATTTCCCCCCTGTTGGCATGTCTGCCGCTGCCCCAATGTCCAGACCAACAGTCTTTTTTGTCTAGCCTTGGACTATCCAGTCTGTCCAGACATTCTGTCGACTTTGCCGATTCTGCCGATTTTGTCGGCGCTGCCCATTCCAACACTACCCCCTGCATCCAAACCAGCATTGTTTCGTCAGCTCTTCCCCTGACGATTTTAGCCCTGTAACAGTAGGCCTCCAATCCCGCCAACGGGAGCCAAGTTGATAGGGAAGATAATTGAATGACGCGAGGGCCTTCTTCCCATCATCCTCGGAAACACTCTAGCTATCACGGTCTTCGCCGCCCCTCACCACCATGGCGGGCCTCTAATCCCCCCATCGGCGGTTGTAGCCCATAGGGCGGTGATTTGAATGACGCGTCGCGGGCCGCGGGTCATCTCACCCGGCCATTAATTGGAGCGTTTTTGGCTGGCCGAGGATGGGGGGATGGATCTCTTCTTCCGAAAGAGCAAACAGTACATCGGGAGTTATGTTGACGGGGCATGGAATTGAATGACCCGTCGCGGGCCGCCGGGTCATCTCACCCGGCCATCCCGAGGAGCGTTTTCCCGGCAGCATCGGGAAAACTCTTGCTTTCACTGCCCGCAGCCCAAGTCCCCACTCGCATCGGCCCACCGCGCCACCAAGCCAACGCTGCCGAATCTGCAGACACTGCTGCCGAATCTGCCGACACTGTCCCGCGGGCTGCCACTGCCCCAGTGTCTAAACCAGCGGTCTTTCTCGTCGAGCCTTGGACTATCCAGTCCGTCCTGACTCATCGCCAGCACCTGCTGCGATTCTGCCGACTTTGCCGATTTTGTCGGCGCTGCCGGATTCCAACACTGCGCCCACCGTGTCTGAACCAGCGCTGTTTCGTCAGCGTGTCCCCTCGGCAATTTTCCTGCCTGGCCTGGACAGTCCATCGTCCAGCCCGTGTTCGTCGAAAAATCTGCGCTGCCGATTTTCCATGACGAACCTACTTTCATCAGCGTGCCCCCCTGACGAATTTTCCTGCCTGGCCTGGCCAGTCCAGCGTCCAGCCCTTGTTCGTCGAAAAATCTGCGCTGCCGATTTTCCCCGACGAACCTGCAGCTGCACAAATCTGCGCTGCCGATTTTCCCCCCTGTTGGCATGGCTGCCGCTGCCCCATTGTCTGGACCAACGGTCTTTTCCGTCAAGCCCTGGATCATAAATCGTCCAGACTCATCGTCAGCACCTGCTGCCGATTCTGCCGGCTCGGCCGATTTCGCCGGCTCTGCCGATTCCAAGCCAGCGCTGCCGAATCTGCCGACACTGTCCCGCGGGCTGCCACTGCCCCAGTGTCTAAACCAGTGGTCTTTCTCGTCGAGCCTTGGACTATAAATCGTCCAGACTCATCGCCAGCACCTGCTGCCGATTCTGCCGACTTTGCCGATTTCGTCGGCGCTGCCGATTCCAACACTGCACCCACCGTGTCTAAACCAGCGCTGTTTCGTCAGCGTGCCCCCCTGACGAATTTTCCTGCCTGGCCCGGCCAGTCCAGCGTCCAGCCCTTGTTCGTCGAAAGATCTGCGCTGCCGATTTTCCCCGACGAACCTGCAGCTGCACAAATCTGCGCTGCCGATTTTCCCCCCTGTTGGCATGGCTGCCGCTGCCCCATTGTCTGGACCAACGGTCTTTTCCGTCAAGCCCTGGATCATAAATCGTCCAGACTCATCGTCAGCACCTGCTGCCGATTCTGCCGGCTCGGCCGATTTCGCCGGCTCTGCCGATTCCAAGCCAGCGCTGCCGAATCTGCCGACACTGTCCCGCGGGCTGCCACTGCCCCAGTGTCTAAACCAGTGGTCTTTCTCGTCGAGCCTTGGACTATAAATCGTCCAGACTCATCGCCAGCACCTGCTGCCGATTCTGCCGATTCTGCCGACTTTGCCGATTTCGTCGGCGCTGCCGATTCCAACACTGCACCCACCGTGTCTAAACCAGCGCTGTTTCGTCAGCGTGCCCCCTGACGAATTTTCCTGCCTGGCCCGGCCAGTCCAGCGTCCAGCCCTTGTTCATCGAAAGATCTGCGCTGCCGATTTTCCCCGACGAACCTGCAGCTGCACAAATCTGCGCTGCCGATTTTCCCCCCTGTTGGCATGGCTGCCGCAGCCCCATTGTCTGGACCAACGGTCTTTTCCGTCAAGCCCTGGATCATAAATCGTCCAGACTCATCGTCAGCACCTGCTGCCGATTCTGCCGATTCCAAGCCAGCGCTGCCGAATCTGCCGACACTGTCCCGCGGGCTGCCACTGCCCCAGTGTCTAAACCAGTGGTCTTTCTCGTCGAGCCTTGGACTATAAATCGTCCAGACTCATCGCCAGCACCTGCTGCCGATTCTGCCGACTTTGCCGATTTCGTCGGCGCTGCCGATTCCAACACTGCACCCACCGTGTCTAAACCAGCGCTGTTTCGTCAGCGTGCCCCCCTGACGAATTTTCCTGCCTGGCCCGGCCAGTCCAGCGTCCAGCCCTTGTTCGTCGAAAAATCTGTGCTGCCGATTTTCCCCGACGAACCTGCAGCTGCACAAATCTGCGCTGCCGATTTCCCCCCTGTTGGCATGGCTGCCGCTGCCCCATTGTCTGGACCAACGGTCTTTTCCGTCAAGCCCTGGACCATAAATCGTCCAGACTCATCGTCAGCACCTGCTGCCGATTTCGCCGGCTCTGCCGATTCCAAGCCAGCGCTGCCGAATCTGTCCCGCGGGCTGCCACTGCCCCAGTGTC
>JAGMVL010001696.1:22500-27500 GCA_019202695.1 Populus x sibirica
GTAGCAACAGCCCTCATATCCCCGCGGCGGGCCTATGGGCGCCGGCCCGGCGCGCCCGGGGCCGGTCGGGGGGCACCCCCTAAAGAGCAATAAGTGTTATTGCGGCTACGCGCGGGTAGACACTACTAGGTCCCATTTGTCACCCCCCCTCTAAAAAATTCATTTCTTGGTATTTTGAGCTGAAATTTTGCACGAGAGGTTGGCAAAAATCCAATCCAACTTTATTAATTTTTTCAGATTTTTTCGAGGTCGGGAAGTATTTTTTTTTATTTTCCTACCATTAAAAATCGAGGAAATCCGAAAAAATAGGAACCGGCCCGGAATGACCCCAAATTCAGTGGGCAGCCTCATAAAAATATGGCTGATTTTACTGGATTGATTTCATGTGGAAAGCACGACGTTTTGTTGTAGGAATGCGGGAACCCCGGCATGTCGCTGCCGCGGCCCGGCGACGTCGGGCTGGCCCCTGCGGCGCCTAGCCTCTCCCACGCAGGGGGCAGGCCAGAACGCGGGGGCCCGGGGCCGAAGGCAGCCCCCGCGGGCGAGAGAGCAAGCCAGCGGGGGCTGTCGCCTGCCGCGGCCAGCGACGTCGGGCTGGCCCCTGCGGCGCCTAGCCTCTCCCCCGCGGGGGCGGAGGCCGAAGCGCGGGGGCCGGGGCCGCGGCGGCCCCGCGGGCAAGAGAGCAAGCCAGCAGGGGCTGTCCGCGCGTCGCGCAGCGCGGCATGGCTGCGGGGGCCGCGCGCGCCCAAGCGCCCAAGGGCCCCCAAGGGCCCCGGGCCCTCGAGCCCCGGCGCCCCGAGCGCCTAGCGCGCGGGCGGGCGCGCGCGCGTGTGGTCTTTGAGGGGGCGCTGCCGGGGCGCCGGCCTGGTGGCCGAACGTAGAGGCTCCCTAAAGAGCAATAAGTGTTATTTCGGCTACGGCGGGGGTAGACACTACTAGGTCCCATTTGTCACCCCCCCTCTAAAAAATTCATTTCTTGGTATTTTGAGCTGAAATTTTGCACGAGAGGTTGGAAAAAATCCAATCCAACTTTATTAATTTTTCCAGATTTTTTCGAGGCCGCGAAGTATTTGTTTTAATTTTCCTACCATTAGAAATCGAGTAAATCCGCAAAAATAGGAACCGGCCCGGAATTACCCCAAATTCAGTGGGCAGCCTCATAAAAATATGGCTGATTTTACTGGATTGGTTTCATGTGGAAAGCACGACGTTTTCTTGTGCGAATGCGGGAACCCCAGCAGCTCGCCTGCCGCGGCCAGCGACGTCGGGGACGCTGGCCTGCGCTGTCGAGCCCGCGAGGGCTGTCTCCGCGGCAGGCCCCCCTGCACGGGGCATGACAGGCCACCGCGCTGGCTCGTCCAGGTTTCAGATCGCGCCAAGTCGAACCCATGACCTGCACAAGCCGTCGCGTGCTGCCGGGTCGCATCTGCGTGTAGGCTGCCATTTTCCACGCGGCAGCCCCTGTTTTCGTCAGCGTGCCCCCCTGACGAATTTTCCTGCCTGGCCCGGCCGGTCCAGCGTCCAGCCCCTGTTCGTCGAAAAATCTGCGCAGCCGATTTTCCCCGCAGCCGAGCGAGCCTACTTTCGTCAGCGTGCCCCCCGACAATTTTTCCTGCCTGGCCCGGCCGGTCCAGCCCATGTTCGTCGAAAAATCTGCGCTGCCGATTTTCCCCGGCGCAATTTTCCTGCCTGGCCTGGACAGCCCATGTTCGTCGAAAAATCTGCGCTGCCGATTTTCCCCGGCGAGCCTACTTTCATCAGCGTGCCCCCCTGACGATTTTTCCTGCCTGGCCCGTCCAGCGCCCAGCCCCTGTTCGTCGAAAAATCTGCGCTGCCGATTTTCCCCGACGAGCCTACTTTCGTCAGCGTGCCCCCCCGACAATTTTTCCTGCCTGGCCCGTCCAGCGCCCAGCCCCTGTTCGTCGGAAAATCTGCGCTGCCGATTTTCCCCGGCGAACCTGCAGCTGCACAAATCTGCGCTGCCACTGCCCCATTGTCTGGACCAACAGTCTTTTCCATCAAGCCCTGGACTATAAATCGTCCAGACTCATCGCCAGCACCTGCTGCCGATTCTGCCGACTTTGCCGATTCTGCCGACTTTGCCGATTCTGCCGACTTTGCCGATTTCGTCGGCGCTGCCGATTCCAACACTGCACCCACCGTGTCTAAACCAGCGCTGTTTCGTCAGCGTGTCCCCTTGAGGAATTTCCCTGCCTGGCCTGGACAGTCCATCTTCCAGCCCGTGTTCGTCGAAAAATCTGCGCTGCCGATTTCCCCGACGAACCTGCAGCTGCACAAATCTGCGCTGCCGATTTCCCCCCTGTTGGCATGTCTGCCGCTGCCCCAATGTCCAGACCAACAGTCTTTTTTGTCTAGCCTTGGACTATCCAGTCTGTCCAGACATTCTGTCGACTTTGCCGATTCTGCCGATTTTGTCGGCGCTGCCGATTCCAACACTACCCCCTGCATCCAAACCAGCATTGTTTCGTCAGCTCTTCCCCTGACGATTTTAGCCCTGTAACAGTAGGCCTCCAATCCCGCCAACGGGAGCCAAGTTGATAGGGAAGATAATTGAATGACGCGAGGGCCTTCTTCCCATCATCCTCGGAAACACTCTAGCTATCACGGTCTTCGCCGCCCCTCACCACCATGGCGGGCCTCTAATCCCCCCATCGGCGGTTGTAGCCCATAGGGCGGTGATTTGAATGACGCGTCGCGGGCCGCCGGGTCATCTCACCCGGCCATTAATTGGAGCGTTTTTGGCTGGCCGAGGATGGGGGGATGGATCTCTTCTTCCGAAAGAGCAAACGGTACATCGGGAGTTATGTTGACGGGGCATGGAATTGAATGACCCGTCGCGGGCCGCCGGGTCATCTCACCCGGCCATCCCGAGGAGCGTTTTTCCCGGCAGCATCGGGAAAACTCTTGCTTTCACTGCCCGCAGCCCAAGTCCCCACTCGCATCGGCCCACCGCGCCACCAAGCCAACGCTGCCGAATCTGCAGACACTGCTGCCGAATCTGCCGACACTGTCCCGCGGGCTGCCACTGCCCCAGTGTCTAAACCAGCGGTCTTTCTCGTCGAGCCTTGGACTATCCAGTCCGTCCTGACTCATCGCCAGCACCTGCTGCCGATTCTGCCGACTTTGCCGATTTTGTCGGCGCTGCCGATTCCAACACTGCGCCCACCGTGTCTGAACCAGCGCTGTTTCGTCAGCGTGTCCCCTCGGCGAATTTTCCTGCCTGGCCTGGACAGTCCATCGTCCAGCCCGTGTTCGTCGAAAAATCTGCGCTGCCGATTTTCCATGACGAACCTACTTTCATCAGCGTGCCCCCCTGACGAATTTTCCTGCCTGGCCTGGCCAGTCCAGCGTCCAGCCCTTGTTCGTCGAAAAATCTGCGCTGCCGATTTTCCCCGACGAACCTGCAGCTGCACAAATCTGCGCTGCCGATTTTCCCCCCTGTTGGCATGGCTGCCGCTGCCCCATTGTCTGGACCAACGGTCTTTTCCGTCAAGCCCTGGATCATAAATCGTCCAGACTCATCGTCAGCACCTGCTGCCGATTCTGCCGGCTCGGCCGATTTCGCCGGCTCTGCCGATTCCAAGCCAGCGCTGCCGAATCTGCCGACACTGTCCCGCGGGGTGCCACTGCCCCAGTGTCTAAACCAGTGGTCTTTCTCGTCGAGCCTTGGACTATAAATCGTCCAGACTCATCGCCAGCACCTGCTGCCGATTCTGCCGACTTTGCCGATTTCGTCGGCGCTGCCGATTCCAACACTGCACCCACCGTGTCTAAACCAGCGCTGTTTCGTCAGCGTGCCCCCTGGCGAATTTTCCTGCCTGGCCCGGCCAGTCCAGCGTCCAGCCCTTGTTCGTCGAAAGATCTGCGCTGCCGATTTTCCCCGACGAACCTGCAGCTGCACAAATCTGCGCTGCCGATTTTCCCCCTGTTGGCATGGCTGCCGCTGCCCCATTGTCTGGACCAACGGTCTTTTCCGTCAAGCCCTGGATCATAAATCGTCCAGACTCATCGTCAGCACCTGCTGCCGATTCTGCCGGCTCGGCCGATTTCGCCGGCTCTGCCGATTCCAAGCCAGCGCTGCCGAATCTGCCGACACTGTCCCGCGGGCTGCCACTGCCCCAGTGTCTAAACCAGTGGTCTTTCTCGTCGAGCCTTGGACTATAAATCGTCCAGACTCATCGCCAGCACCTGCTGCCGATTCTGCCGATTCTGCCGACTTTGCCGATTTCGTCGGCGCTGCCGATTCCAACACTGCACCCACCGTGTCTAAACCAGCGCTGTTTCGTCAGCGTGCCCCCTGACGAATTTTCCTGCCTGGCCCGGCCAGTCCAGCGTCCAGCCCTTGTTCATCGAAAGATCTGCGCTGCCGATTTTCCCCGACGAACCTGCAGCTGCACAAATCTGCGCTGCCGATTTTCCCCCTGTTGGCATGGCTGCCGCAGCCCCATTGTCTGGACCAACGGTCTTTTCCGTCAAGCCCTGGATCATAAATCGTCCAGACTCATCGTCAGCACCTGCTGCCGATTCTGCCGATTCCAAGCCAGCGCTGCCGAATCTGCCGACACTGTCCCGCGGGCTGCCACTGCCCCAGTGTCTAAACCAGTGGTCTTTCTCGTCGAGCCTTGGACTATAAATCGTCCAGACTCATCGCCAGCACCTGCTGCCGATTCTGCCGACTTTGCCGATTTCGTCGGCGCTGCCGATTCCAACACTGCACCCACCGTGTCTAAACCAGCGCTGTTTCGTCAGCGTGCCCCCCTGACGAATTTTCCTGCCTGGCCCGGCCAGTCCAGCGTCCAGCCCTTGTTCGTCGAAAAATCTGTGCTGCCGATTTTCCCCGACGAACCTGCAGCTGCACAAATCTGCGCTGCCGATTTCCCCCCTGTTGGCATGGCTGCCGCTGCCCCATTGTCTGGACCAACGGTCTTTTCCGTCAAGCCCTGGACCATAAATCGTCCAGACTCATCGTCAGCACCTGC
>JAGMVL010001696.1:35000-40000 GCA_019202695.1 Populus x sibirica
GTGGCCGGAATCGGGTCGTCGCCGGCCGGAAAACGGGTCATCGATGCGGCAATACTTCGGGCCATGAGGCCCCCCACTTTAGTCCGAGTGTAGCAACGGCCCTCATATCCCCGCGGCGGGCCTATGGGCGCCGGCCCGCGCCCCGGGGCCGGTCGGGGGGCACCCCCTAAAGAGCAATAAGTGTTATTGCGGCTACGCGGGGGTAGACACTACTAGGTCCCATTTGTCACCCCCCTCTAAAAAATTCATTTCTTGGTATTTTGAGCTGAAATTTTGCACGAGAGGTTGGCAAAAATCCAATCCAACTTTATTAATTTTTTCAGATTTTTTCGAGGTCGGGAAGTATTTTTTTTTATTTTCCTACCATTAAAAATCGAGGAAATCCGAAAAAATAGGAACCGGCCCGGAATGACCCCAAATTCAGTGGGCAGCCTCATAAAAATATGGCTGATTTTACTGGATTGATTTCATGTGGAAAGCACGACGTTTTGTTGTAGGAATGCGGGAACCCCGGCATGTCGCTGCCGCGGCCCGGCGACGTCGGGCTGGCCCCTGCGGCGCCTAGCCTCTCCCACGCGGGGGGCAGGCCGAACGCGGGGGCCGGGGGGCCCGAAGGCGGCCCCCGCGGGCGGAGAGCAAGCCAGCGGGGGGCTGTCGCTGCCGCGGCCAGCGACGTCGGGCTGGCCCCTGCGGCGCCTAGCCTCTCCCCCCCGCGGGGGCGGGCCGAAACGCGGGGGGCCGGGGCCGAAGGCGGCCCCGCGGGCAAGAGAGCAAGCCAGCGGGGGCTGTCCGCGCGTCGCGCAGCGCGGCATGGCTGCGGGGGCCGCGCGCCCAAGCGCCCAAGGGCCCCCAAGGGCCCCGGGCCCTCGGCCAGCCCCGCGCCCGAGCGCCTAGCGCGCGGGCGGGCGCGCGCGCGTGTGGTCTTTGAGGGCGCTGCCGGGCGCCGGCCTGGTGGCCGAACGTAGAGGCTCCTAAAGAGCAATAAGTGTTATTTCGGCTACGCGGGGGTAGACACTACTAGGTCCCATTTGTCACCCCCCCTCTAAAAAATTCATTTCTTGGTATTTTGAGCTGAAATTTTGCACGAGAGGTTGGAAAAAATCCAATCCAACTTTATTAATTTTTTTCCAGATTTTTTCGAGGCCGCGAAGTATTTGTTTTAATTTTCCTACCATTAGAAATCGAGTAAATCCGCAAAAATAGGAACCGGCCCGGAATTACCCCAAATTCAGTGGGCAGCCTCATAAAAATATGGCTGATTTTACTGGATTGGTTTCATGTGGAAAGCACGACGTTTTCTTGTGCGAATGCGGGAACCCCAGCGGCTCGCTGCCGCGGCCAGCGACGTCGGGGGACGCTGGCCTGCGCTGTCGAGCCCGCGAGGGCTGTCTCCGCGGCAGGCCCCCCTGCACGGGGCATGACAGGCCACCGCGCTGGCTCGTCCAGGTTTCAGATCGCGCCAAGTCGAACCCATGACCTGCACAAGCCGTCGCGTGCTGCCGGGTCGCATCTGCGTGTAGGCTGCCATTTTCCACGCGGCAGCCCCTGTTTTCGTCAGCGTGCCCCCCTGACGAATTTTCCTGCCTGGCCCGGCCGGTCAGCGTCCAGCCCCTGTTCGTCGAAAAATCTGCGCAGCCGATTTTCCCCGACGAGCCTACTTTTCGTCGTCAGCGTGCCCCCCCGACAATTTTTCCTGCCTGGCCCGGCCGGTCCAGCCCATGTTCGTCGAAAAATCTGCGCTGCCGATTTTCCCCGACGAATTTTCCTGCCTGGCCTGGACAGCCCATGTTCGTCGAAAAATCTGCGCTGCCGATTTTCCCCGGCGAGCCTACTTTCATCAGCGTGCCCCCCTGACGATTTTTCCTGCCTGGCCCGTCCAGCGCCCAGCCCCTGTTCGTCGAAAAATCTGCGCTGCCGATTTTCCCCGACGAGCCTACTTTCGTCAGCGTGCCCCCCCGACAATTTTTCCTGCCTGGCCCGTCCAGCGCCCAGCCCCTGTTCGTCGGAAAATCTGCGCTGCCGATTTTCCCCGGCGAACCTGCAGCTGCACAAATCTGCGCTGCCACTGCCCCATTGTCTGGACCAACAGTCTTTTCCATCAAGCCCTGGACTATAAATCGTCCAGACTCATCGCCAGCACCTGCTGCCGATTCTGCCGACTTTGCCGATTCTGCCGACTTTGCCGATTCTGCCGACTTTGCCGATTTCGTCGGCGCTGCCGATTCCAACACTGCACCCACCGTGTCTAAACCAGCGCTGTTTCGTCAGCGTGTCCCCTTGAGGAATTTCCCTGCCTGGCCTGGACAGTCCATCTTCCAGCCCGTGTTCGTCGAAAAATCTGCGCTGCCGATTTCCCCGACGAACCTGCAGCTGCACAAATCTGCGCTGCCGATTTCCCCCCTGTTGGCATGTCTGCCGCTGCCCCAATGTCCAGACCAACAGTCTTTTTTGTCTAGCCTTGGACTATCCAGTCTGTCCAGACATTCTGTCGACTTTGCCGATTCTGCCGATTTTGTCGGCGCTGCCGATTCCAACACTACCCCCTGCATCCAAACCAGCATTGTTTCGTCAGCTCTTCCCCTGACGATTTTAGCCCTGTAACAGTAGGCCTCCAATCCCGCCAACGGGAGCCAAGTTGATAGGGAAGATAATTGAATGACGCGAGGGCCTTCTTCCCATCATCCTCGGAAACACTCTAGCTATCACGGTCTTCGCCGCCCCTCACCACCATGGCGGGCCTCTAATCCCCCCATCGGCGGTTGTAGCCCATAGGGCGGTGATTTGAATGACGCGTCGCGGGCCGCGGGTCATCTCACCCGGCCATTAATTGGAGCGTTTTTGGCTGGCCGAGGATGGGGGGATGGATCTCTTCTTCCGAAAGAGCAAACGGTACATCGGGAGTTATGTTGACGGGGCATGGAATTGAATGACCCGTCGCGGGCCGCCGGGTCATCTCACCCGGCCATCCCGAGGAGCGTTTTCCCGGCAGCATCGGGAAAACTCTTGCTTTCACTGCCCGCAGCCCAAGTCCCCACTCGCATCGGCCCACCGCGCCACCAAGCCAACGCTGCCGAATCTGCAGACACTGCTGCCGAATCTGCCGACACTGTCCCGCGGGCTGCCACTGCCCCAGTGTCTAAACCAGCGGTCTTTCTCGTCGAGCCTTGGACTATCCAGTCCGTCCTGACTCATCGCCAGCACCTGCTGCCGATTCTGCCGACTTTGCCGATTTTGTCGGCGCTGCCGATTCCAACACTGCGCCCACCGTGTCTGAACCAGCGCTGTTTCGTCAGCGTGTCCCCTCGGCGAATTTTCCTGCCTGGCCTGGACAGTCCATCGTCCAGCCCGTGTTCGTCGAAAAATCTGCGCTGCCGATTTTCCATGGCGAACCTACTTTCATCAGCGTGCCCCCCTGACGAATTTTCCTGCCTGGCCTGGCCAGTCCAGCGTCCAGCCCTTGTTCGTCGAAAAATCTGCGCTGCCGATTTTCCCCGACGAACCTGCAGCTGCACAAATCTGCGCTGCCGATTTTCCCCCCTGTTGGCATGGCTGCCGCTGCCCCATTGTCTGGACCAACGGTCTTTTCCGTCAAGCCCTGGATCATAAATCGTCCAGACTCATCGTCAGCACCTGCTGCCGATTCTGCCGGCTCGGCCGATTTCGCCGGCTCTGCCGATTCCAAGCCAGCGCTGCCGAATCTGCCGACACTGTCCCGCGGGCTGCCACTGCCCCAGTGTCTAAACCAGTGGTCTTTCTCGTCGAGCCTTGGACTATAAATCGTCCAGACTCATCGCCAGCACCTGCTGCCGATTCTGCCGACTTTGCCGATTTCGTCGGCGCTGCCGATTCCAACACTGCACCCACCGTGTCTAAACCAGCGCTGTTTCGTCAGCGTGCCCCCCTGACGAATTTTCCTGCCTGGCCCGGCCAGTCCAGCGTCCAGCCCTTGTTCGTCGAAAGATCTGCGCTGCCGATTTTCCCCGACGAACCTGCAGCTGCACAAATCTGCGCTGCCGATTTTCCCCCCTGTTGGCATGGCTGCCGCTGCCCCATTGTCTGGACCAACGGTCTTTTCCGTCAAGCCCTGGATCATAAATCGTCCAGACTCATCGTCAGCACCTGCTGCCGATTCTGCCGGCTCGGCCGATTTCGCCGGCTCTGCCGATTCCAAGCCAGCGCTGCCGAATCTGCCGACACTGTCCCGCGGGCTGCCACTGCCCCAGTGTCTAAACCAGTGGTCTTTCTCGTCGAGCCTTGGACTATAAATCGTCCAGACTCATCGCCAGCACCTGCTGCCGATTCTGCCGATTCTGCCGACTTTGCCGATTTCGTCGGCGCTGCCGATTCCAACACTGCACCCACCGTGTCTAAACCAGCGCTGTTTCGTCAGCGTGCCCCCCTGACGAATTTTCCTGCCTGGCCCGGCCAGTCCAGCGTCCAGCCCTTGTTCATCGAAAGATCTGCGCTGCCGATTTTCCCCGACGAACCTGCAGCTGCACAAATCTGCGCTGCCGATTTTCCCCCCTGTTGGCATGGCTGCCGCAGCCCCATTGTCTGGACCAACGGTCTTTTCCGTCAAGCCCTGGATCATAAATCGTCCAGACTCATCGTCAGCACCTGCTGCCGATTCTGCCGATTCCAAGCCAGCGCTGCCGAATCTGCCGACACTGTCCCGCGGGCTGCCACTGCCCCAGTGTCTAAACCAGTGGTCTTTCTCGTCGAGCCTTGGACTATAAATCGTCCAGACTCATCGCCAGCACCTGCTGCCGATTCTGCCGACTTTGCCGATTTCGTCGGCGCTGCCGATTCCAACACTGCACCCACCGTGTCTAAACCAGCGCTGTTTCGTCAGCGTGCCCCCCTGACGAATTTTCCTGCCTGGCCCGGCCAGTCCAGCGTCCAGCCCTTGTTCGTCGAAAAATCTGTGCTGCCGATTTTCCCCGACGAACCTGCAGCTGCACAAATCTGCGCTGCCGATTTCCCCCCTGTTGGCATGGCTG
>JAGMVL010001696.1:47500-52500 GCA_019202695.1 Populus x sibirica
ATGCCACGCCCACGCCGCGGATAAGCGGCCCCAACGCGCCCGACGGCTTGGAGCGGGTCCGAAGACGGTGGCCGGAATCGGGTCGTCGCCGGCCGGAAAACGGGTCATCGATGCGGCAATACTCGGGCCATGAGGCCCCCCACTTTAGTCCGAGTGTAGCAACGGCCCTCATATCCCCGCGGCGGGCCTATGGGCGCCGGCCAGCGCGCCCGGGGCCGGTCGGGGGGCACCCCTAAAGAGCAATAAGTGTTATTGCGGCTACGCGGGGGTAGACACTACTAGGTCCCATTTGTCACCCCCCCTCTAAAAAATTCATTTCTTGGTATTTTGAGCTGAAATTTTGCACAGAGGTTGGCAAAAATCCAATCCAACTTTATTAATTTTTTCAGATTTTTCGAGGTCGGGAAGTATTTTTTTTTATTTTCCTACCATTAAAAATCGGAAATCCGAAAAAAATAGGAACCGGCCCGGAATGACCCCAAATTCGGTGGGCGGCCTCATAAAAATATGGCTGATTTTACTGGATTGATTTCATGTGGAAAGCACGACGTTTTGTTGTAGGAATGCGGGAACCCCGGCATGTCGCTGCCGCGGCCGGCGGCGTCGGGCAGCCCCTGCGGCGCCTAGCCTCTCCCACGCGGGGGGCAGGCCAGAACGCGGGGGCCGGGGCCGAAGCGGCCCCGCGGGCGAGAGAGCAAGCCCGGCGGGGGCTGTCGCTGCCGCGGCCCGGCGACGTCGGGCTGGCCCCTGCGGCGCCCTAGCCTCTCCCCGCGGGGGCGGGCCCGAAACGCGGGGGCCGGGGCCGGCGGCCCCCGCGGGCAAGAGAGCAAGCCAGCGGGGGCTGTCCGCGCGTCGCGCAGCGCGGCATGGCTGCGGGGGCCGCGCGCGCCCAGCGCCCAAGGGCCCCCAAGGGCCCCGGGCCCTCGAGCCCCGGCGCCCCGGCGCCTAGCGCGCGGCGGCGCGCGCGCGTGTGGTCTTTGAGGGGCGGCTGCCGGCGCCGGCTGGTGGCCGAACGTAGAGGCTCCTAAAGAGCAATAAGTGTTATTTCGGCTACGGCGGGGTAGACACTACTAGGTCCCATTTGTCACCCCCCTCTAAAAAATTCATTTCTTGGTATTTTGAGCTGAAATTTTGCACGAGAGGTTGGAAAAAATCCAATCCAACTTTATTAATTTTTCCAGATTTTTTCGAGCCGCGAAGTATTTGTTTTAATTTTCCTACCATTAGAAATCGAGTAAATCCGCAAAAATAGGAACCGGCCCGGAATTACCCCAAATTCAGTGGGCAGCCTCATAAAAATATGGCTGATTTTACTGGATTGGTTTCATGTGGAAAGCACGACGTTTTCTTGTGCGAATGCGGGAACCCCAGCGGCTCGCTGCCGCGGCCAGCGACGTCGGGGACGCTGGCCTGCGCTGTCGAGCCCGCGAGGGCTGTCTCCGCGGCAGGCCCCCCTGCACGGGGCATGACAGGCCACCGCGCTGGCTCGTCCAGGTTTCAGATCGCGCCAAGTCGAACCCATGACCTGCACAAGCCGTCGCGTGCTGCCGGGTCGCATCTGCGTGTAGGCTGCCATTTTCCACGCGGCAGCCCCTGTTTTCGTCAGCGTGCCCCCCTGACGAATTTTCCTGCCTGGCCCGGCCGGTCCAGCGTCCAGCCCCTGTTCGTCGAAAAATCTGCGCAGCCGATTTTCCCCGGCGAGCCTACTTTCGTCAGCGTGCCCCCCGACAATTTTTCCTGCCTGGCCCGGCCGGTCCAGCCCATGTTCGTCGAAAAATCTGCGCTGCCGATTTTCCCCGGCGAATTTTCCTGCCTGGCCTGGACAGCCCATGTTCGTCGAAAAATCTGCGCTGCCGATTTTCCCCGGCGAGCCTACTTTCATCAGCGTGCCCCCCTGACGATTTTTCCTGCCTGGCCCGTCCAGCGCCCAGCCCCTGTTCGTCGAAAAATCTGCGCTGCCGATTTTCCCCGACGAGCCTACTTTCGTCAGCGTGCCCCCCGACAATTTTTCCTGCCTGGCCCGTCCAGCGCCCAGCCCCTGTTCGTCGGAAAATCTGCGCTGCCGATTTTCCCCGACGAACCTGCAGCTGCACAAATCTGCGCTGCCACTGCCCCATTGTCTGGACCAACAGTCTTTTCCATCAAGCCCTGGACTATAAATCGTCCAGACTCATCGCCAGCACCTGCTGCCGATTCTGCCGACTTTGCCGATTCTGCCGACTTTGCCGATTCTGCCGACTTTGCCGATTTCGTCGGCGCTGCCGATTCCAACACTGCACCCACCGTGTCTAAACCAGCGCTGTTTCGTCAGCGTGTCCCCTTGAGGAATTTCCCTGCCTGGCCTGGACAGTCCATCTTCCAGCCCGTGTTCGTCGAAAAATCTGCGCTGCCGATTTCCCCGGCGAACCTGCAGCTGCACAAATCTGCGCTGCCGATTTCCCCCCTGTTGGCATGTCTGCCGCTGCCCCAATGTCCAGACCAACAGTCTTTTTTGTCTAGCCTTGGACTATCCAGTCTGTCCAGACATTCTGTCGACTTTGCCGATTCTGCCGATTTTGTCGGCGCTGCCGATTCCAACACTACCCCCTGCATCCAAACCAGCATTGTTTCGTCAGCTCTTCCCCTGACGATTTTAGCCCTGTAACAGTAGGCCTCCAATCCCGCCAGCGGGAGCCAAGTTGATAGGGAAGATAATTGAATGACGCGAGGGCCTTCTTCCCATCATCCTCGGAAACACTCTAGCTATCACGGTCTTCGCCGCCCCTCACCACCATGGCGGGCCTCTAATCCCCCCATCAGCAGTTGTAGCCCATAGGGCGGTGATTTGAATGACGCGTCGCGGGCCGCCGGGTCATCTCACCCGGCCATTAATTGGAGCGTTTTTGGCTGGCCGAGGATGGGGGGATGGATCTCTTCTTCCGAAAGAGCAAACGGTACATCGGGAGTTATGTTGACGGGGCATGGAATTGAATGACCCGTCGCGGGCCGCCGGGTCATCTCACCCGGCCATCCGAGGAGCGTTTTTCCCGGCAGCATCGGGAAAACTCTTGCTTTCACTGCCCGCAGCCCAAGTCCCCACTCGCATCGGCCCACCGCGCCACCAAGCCAACGCTGCCGAATCTGCAGACACTGCTGCCGAATCTGCCGACACTGTCCCGCGGGCTGCCACTGCCCCAGTGTCTAAACCAGCGGTCTTTCTCGTCGAGCCTTGGACTATCCAGTCCGTCCTGACTCATCGCCAGCACCTGCTGCCGATTCTGCCGACTTTGCCGATTTTGTCGGCGCTGCCGATTCCAACACTGCGCCCACCGTGTCTGAACCAGCGCTGTTTCGTCAGCGTGTCCCCTCGGCGAATTTTCCTGCCTGGCCTGGACAGTCCATCGTCCAGCCCGTGTTCGTCGAAAAATCTGCGCTGCCGATTTTCCATGACGAACCTACTTTCATCAGCGTGCCCCCTGACGAATTTTCCTGCCTGGCCTGGCCAGTCCAGCGTCCAGCCCTTGTTCGTCGAAAAATCTGCGCTGCCGATTTTCCCCGACGAACCTGCAGCTGCACAAATCTGCGCTGCCGATTTTCCCCCCTGTTGGCATGGCTGCCGCTGCCCCATTGTCTGGACCAACGGTCTTTTCCGTCAAGCCCTGGATCATAAATCGTCCAGACTCATCGTCAGCACCTGCTGCCGATTCTGCCGGCTCGGCCCGATTTCGCCGGCTCTGCCGATTCCAAGCCAGCGCTGCCGAATCTGCCGACACTGTCCCGCGGGCTGCCACTGCCCCAGTGTCTAAACCAGTGGTCTTTCTCGTCGAGCCTTGGACTATAAATCGTCCAGACTCATCGCCAGCACCTGCTGCCGATTCTGCCGACTTTGCCGATTTCGTCGGCGCTGCCGATTCCAACACTGCACCCACCGTGTCTAAACCAGCGCTGTTTCGTCAGCGTGCCCCCCTGACGAATTTTCCTGCCTGGCCCGGCCAGTCCAGCGTCCAGCCCTTGTTCGTCGAAAGATCTGCGCTGCCGATTTTCCCCGACGAACCTGCAGCTGCACAAATCTGCGCTGCCGATTTTCCCCCTGTTGGCATGGCTGCCGCTGCCCCATTGTCTGGACCAACGGTCTTTTCCGTCAAGCCCTGGATCATAAATCGTCCAGACTCATCGTCAGCACCTGCTGCGATTCTGCCGGCTCGGCCGATTTCGCCGGCTCTGCCGATTCCAAGCCAGCGCTGCCGAATCTGCCGACACTGTCCCGCGGGCTGCCACTGCCCCAGTGTCTAAACCAGTGGTCTTTCTCGTCGAGCCTTGGACTATAAATCGTCCAGACTCATCGCCAGCACCTGCTGCCGATTCTGCCGATTCTGCCGACTTTGCCGATTTCGTCGGCGCTGCCGATTCCAACACTGCACCCACCGTGTCTAAACCAGCGCTGTTTCGTCAGCGTGCCCCCCTGACGAATTTTCCTGCCTGGCCCGGCCAGTCCAGCGTCCAGCCCTTGTTCATCGAAAGATCTGCGCTGCCGATTTTCCCCGGCGAACCTGCAGCTGCACAAATCTGCGCTGCCGATTTTCCCCCTGTTGGCATGGCTGCCGCAGCCCCATTGTCTGGACCAACGGTCTTTTCCGTCAAGCCCTGGATCATAAATCGTCCAGACTCATCGTCAGCACCTGCTGCGATTCTGCCGATTCCAAGCCAGCGCTGCCGAATCTGCCGACACTGTCCCGCGGGCTGCCACTGCCCCAGTGTCTAAACCAGTGGTCTTTCTCGTCGAGCCTTGGACTATAAATCGTCCAGACTCATCGCCAGCACCTGCTGCCGATTCTGCCGACTTTGCCGATTTCGTCGGCGCTGCCGATTCCAACACTGCACCCACCGTGTCTAAACCAGCGCTGTTTCGTCAGCGTGCCCCCCTGACAATTTTCCTGCCTGGCCCGGCCAGTCAGCGTCCAGCCCTTGTTCGTCGAAAAATCTGTGCTGCCGATTTTCCCCGACGAACCTGCAGCTGCACA
>JAGMVL010001784.1:0-2500 GCA_019202695.1 Populus x sibirica
TCTTCCGGCCGTGTTCGTCGAAAAATCTGCGGCGCCCGATTTCCCAAGCGAAACTGCGGTACACAAATGCTGCGAGCTGAGTTTTCCCCATTGGCATGAGCGCGGCTGCCCCAATGTCCAGGACCAACGGTCTTTTTCCCCATCTGTGGCCTTGGACTATCCGATCCATCCCGGACATTACACATCGACTTTTACCGGATGCTGCCCGGTTGTGGTAGCTACCCAGAATTCAACACTGCCCCTGCATCCAGACCGGCATTGTTTTCGTCGGCTCTTCCCCCGGTAGTTTTTAGCCTCAGCTGCATTGGGCCTCAATCCACCTAGCAGGAGCCAAGTTGATAGGAAGATAATTGAATGACGAGGGGGCCTTCTCCCATCATCCTCGGAAACACTCTAGCTATCACGGTCTTCGGGCCCCTCACCACCATGGGCGGGCCTCCAATCCCCCCATCGGCGGTTGTAGCCCATGGGGCGGTGATTTGAATGACGCGTCGCGAGCCGCCGGGTCATCTCACCGGCCATTAATTGGAGCGTTTTTGGGCTGGCCGAGGATGGGGGATGGATCTCTTCTTCGAGAAAACCAAACGGTACATCAGGAGTTATGTTGGCGGGGCATGGAATTGAATGACCGTCGCGGGCCGCCGGGTCATCTCACCCGGCCATCCAGGAGGCGTTTTCCGCAACATCGGGAAAACTCTTGCTTTCCTTGCCCATGACCCAAGTCCCCACTCGCGTCGGCCCACCGCGCCACCAAGCCAGCGCTGCCGAATCTGCGGACACTGCTGCCCGAATCTGCCGACACTGTCCCTGCAGCGGGCTGCCACATGTGTCTAAACCAGCGGTCTTTCTCGTGAGCCTTGGACTATCCGATCCGTCTGACTCATCGCCAGCACCTGCTGCGGTTCTGCCGACTTTGCCGATTTTGTCGGGGCTGCCCATTCAACCCTGCGCCCACCTTATCTGAACCAGCGCTGTTTCGTCATGGGTGTCCCCTCGGCGGACGCCTGCCTGGCCTGGACAGTCCATAGTCCAGCCCGTGTTAGTCGAAAAATCTGCGGCTGCCGATTTTCCATGGCGAACCTACTTTCATCAGCGTGCCCCCTGACGAATTTTCCTGCCTGGCCTGGCCAGTCCAGCGTCCAGCCCTTGTTGGTCGAAAAATCTGCGCTGCCGATTTTCCCGACGAACCTGCAGCTGCACAAATCTGCGCTGCCGATTTTCCCCCTGTTGGCATGGCTGCCGCTGCCCCATTGTCTGGACCAACGGTCTTTTCCGTCAAGCCCTGGATCATAAATCGTCCAGACTCATCGTCAGCACCTGCTGCGATTCTGCCGGCTTCGGCCGATTTCGCCGGCTCTGCCGATTCCAAGCCAGCGCTGCCGAATCTGCCGACACTGTCCCGCGGGCTGCCACTGCCCCAGTGTCTAAACCAGTGGTCTTTCTCGTCGAGCCTTGGACTATAAATCGTCCAGACTCATCGCCAGCACCTGCTGCCGATTCTGCCGACTTTGCCGATTTCGTCGGCGCTGCCGATTCCAACACTGCACCCACCGTGTCTAAACCAGCGCTGTTTCGTCAGCGTGCCCCCCTGATGAATTTTCCTGCCTGGCCCGGCCAGTCCAGCGTCCAGCCCTTGTTCGTCGAAAAATCTGCGCTGCCGATTTTCCCGGCGAACCTGCAGCTGCACAAATCTGCGCTGCCGATTTTCCCCCTGTTGGCATGGCTGCCGCTGCCCCATTGTCTGGACCAACGGTCTTTTCCGTCAAGCCCTGGATCATAAATCGTCCAGACTCATCGTCAGCACCTGCTGCCGATTCTGCCGGCTCGGCCGATTTCGCCGGCTCTGCCGATTCCAAGCCAGCGCTGCCGAATCTGCCGACACTGTCCCGCGGGCTGCCACTGCCCCAGTGTCTAAACCAGTGGTCTTTTCGTCGAGCCTTGGACTATAAATCGTCCAGACTCATCGCCAGCACCTGCTGCCGATTTCGTCGGCGCTGCCGATTCCAACACTGCACCCACCGTGTCTAAACCAGCGCTGTTTCGTCAGCGTGCCCCCCTGACGAATTTTCCTGCCTGGCCCGGCCAGTCAGCGTCCAGCCCTTGTTCGTCGAAAGATCTGCGCTGCCGATTTTCCCCGGCGAACCTGCAGCTGCACAAATCTGCGCTGCCGATTTTCCCCCCCTGTTGGCATGGCTGCCGCAGCCCCATTGTCTGGACCAGCGGTCTTTTCCGTCAAGCCCTGGATCATAAATCGTCCAGACTCATCGTCAGCACCTGCTGCCGAATCTGCCGATTCCAAGCCAGCGCTGCCGAATCTGCCCGACACTGTCCGCGGGCTGCCACTGCCCCAGTGTCTAAACCAGTGGTCTTTCGTCGAGCCTTGGACTATAAATCGTCCGGACTCATCGCCAGCACCTGCTGCCGATTCTGCCGACTTTGCCCGATTTACGTCGGCTGCCGATTCCAACACTGCACCCACGCTGTTTCGTCAGCGTGCCCC
>JAGMVL010001784.1:10000-12500 GCA_019202695.1 Populus x sibirica
GTCGGGAAGTATTTTTTTTATTTTCCTACCATTAAAAATCGAGGAAATCGAAAAAATAGGAACCGGCCCGGAATGACCCCAAATTCAGTGGGCAGCCTCATAAAAATATGGCTGATTTTACTGGATTGATTTCATGTGGAAAGCACGACGTTTTGTTGTAGGAATGCGGGAACCCCGGCATGTCGCTGCCGCGGCCAGGCGTCGGGCAGCCCCTGCGGCGCCTAGCCTCTCCCACGCGGGGGAGGCCGAGCCCGCGGGGCCGGGGGGCGCGCAGCCCCCGCGGGCGAGAGAGCAAGCCCGGCGGGGGGCTGTCGCTGCCGCGGCCCGGCGACGTCGGGCTGGCCCCTGCGGCGCCTAGCCTCTCCCACGCGGGGGGCAGGCCGCACGCGGGGGCACGGGGCCAGGCAGCCCCCGCGGGCAAGCAAGAGAGCAAGCCAGCAGGGGCTGGCCCGCGCGGCGCCGCGCGCTTGCGGCGTGGGGTGCGGTCTTTGGAGGCGAGGGCGCCGGCCTGGTGGCCGAGCGTAGAGGCTCCCTAAAGAGCAATAAGTGTTATTTCGGCTTTCGCGGGGTAGACACTACTAGGTCCCATTTGTCACCCCCCTCTAAAAAATTCATTTCTTGGTATTTTGAGCTGAAATTTTGCCGAGAGGTTGGAAAAAATCCAATCCAACTTTATTAATTTTTCCAGATTTTTTCGAGGCCGCGAAGTATTTGTTTTAATTTTCCTACCATTAGAAATCGAGTAAATCCGCAAAAATAGGAACCGGCCGGAATTACCCCAAATTGGGTGGGCGGCCTCATAAAAATATGGCTGATTTTACTGGATTGGTTTCATGTGGAAAGCACGGCGTTTTCTTGTGCGAATGCGGGAACCCCAGCAGCTCGCCCTGCGCTGTCGGAGCCCGCGAGGGCTGTCTCCGGCGGCAGGCCCCCTGCACGGGGCATGACAGGCCACCGCGCTGGCTCGTCCAGGTTTCAGATCGCGCCAAGTCGAACCCATGACCTGCACAAGCCGTCGCGTGCTGCCGAAGTCGCATCTGCGTGTAGGCTGCCATTTTCCACGCGGCAGCCCCTGTTTTCGTCAGCGTGCCCCCCTGACGAATTTTCCTGCCTGGCCCGGCCGGTCCAGCGTCCAGCCCCTGTTCGTCGAAAAATCTGCGCAGCCGATTTTCCCCGGCGAGCCTACTTTCGTCAGCGTGCCCCCGACAATTTTTCCTGCCTGGCCCGGCCGGTCCAGCCCATGTTCGTCGAAAAATCTCGCTGCCGATTTTCCCGGAGCCCACGGCGAAAAATTTTCCTGCCTGGCCTGGACAGCCCATGTTCGTCGAAAAATCTGCGCTGCCGATTTTCCCCGGCGAGCCTACTTTCATCAGCGTGCCCCCCTGCGATTTTTCCTGCCTGGCCCGTCCAGCCGCCCAGCCCGCTTCGTCGAAAAATCTGCGCTGCCGATTTTCCCCGGCGAGCCTACTTTCGTCAGCGTGCCCCCCGACAATTTTTCCTGCCTGGCCCGTCCAGCGCCCAGCCCCTGTTCGTCGGAAAATCTGCGCTGCCGATTTTCCCCGGCGAACCTGCAGCTGCACAAATCTGCGCTGCCACTGCCCCATTGTCTGGACCAACAGTCTTTTCCATCAAGCCCTGGACTATAAATCGTCCAGACTCATCGCCAGCACCTGCTGCCGATTCTGCCGACTTTGCCGATTCTGCCGGCTTTGCCGATTCTGCCGACTTTGCCGATTTCGTCGGCGCTGCCCGATTCCAACACTGCACCCACCGTGTCTAAACCAGCGCTGTTTCGTCAGCGTGTCCCCTTGAGGAATTTCCCTGCCTGGCCTGGACAGTCCATCTTCCAGCCCGTGTTCGTCGAAAAATCTGCGCTGCCGATTTCCCCGACGAACCTGCAGCTGCACAAATCTGCGCTGCCGATTTCCCCCCTGTTGGCATGTCTGCCGCTGCCCCAATGTCCAGACCAACAGTCTTTTTTGTCTAGCCTTGGACTATCCAGTCTGTCCAGACATTCTGTCGACTTTGCCGATTCTGCCGATTTTGTCGGCGCTGCCCGATTCCAACACTACCCCCTGCATCCAAACCAGCATTGTTTCGTCGGCTCTTCCCTGACGATTTTAGCCCTGTAACAGTAGGCCTCCAATCCAGCGGGAGCCAAGTTGATAGGGAAGATAATTGAATGGCGCGAGGGCCTTCTTCCCATCATCCTCGGAAACACTCTAGCTATCACGGTCTTCGCCGCCCCTCACCACCATGGCGGGCCTCTAATCCCCCCATCAGCGGTTGTAGCCCATAGGGCGGTGATTTGAATGACGCGTCGCGGGCCGCCGGGTCATCTCACCCGGCCATTAATTGGAGCGTTTTTGGCTGGCCGAGGATGGGGGATGGATCTCTTCTTCGAAAAGAGCAAACGGTACATCGGGAGTTATGTTGGCGGGGCTTGGATTTGATGGCCCCGTAGGGGGCAGCGGGGTCTCCTCCCGGCCGACCGCGGGGG
>JAGMVL010001784.1:22500-25000 GCA_019202695.1 Populus x sibirica
CGGCCCGGAATGACCCCAAATTCGGTGGGCGGCCTCATAAAAATATGGCTGATTTTACTGGATTGATTTCATGTGGAAAGCACGACGTTTTGTTGTAGGAATGCGGGAACCCCGGCATGTCGCTGCCGCGGCCGCGGCGTCGGGGCGCCCCTGCGGCGCCTAGCCTCTCCCACGCGGGGGGCGAGGCCGAAGCAGCGGGGGCCGGGGCCGGCGGCCCCGCGGGCGAGAGCAAGCCCGCGGGGGGCTGTCGCTGCCGCGGCCCGGCGACGTCGGGCTGGCCCCTGCGGCGCCTAGCCTCTCCCCCCGGGGGCGGGCCGAAACGCGGGGGCCCGGGGCCGAGCGGCCCCGCGGGCAAGAGAGCAAGCCAGCGCGGGGGGCTGTCCGCGCGTCGCGGCGGCGCGCGGCATGGGCTGCGGGGGGCGCGCGCGCCCAAGCGCCAAAGGGCCCCCAAGGGCCCCGGGCCCTCGAGCCCGGCGCCCCGAGCGCCTAGCGCGGCGGGCGGGCGCGCGCGCGTGTGGTCTTTGAGGGGGCGCTGCCGGGCGCCGGCCTGGTGGCCGAACGTAGAGGCTCCCTAAAGAGCAATAAGTGTTATTTCGGCTACGGCGGGGGTAGACACTACTAGGTCCCAGTTTGTCACCCCCCTCTAAAAAATTCATTTCTTGGTATTTTGAGCTGAAATTTTGCACGAGAGGTTGGAAAAAATCCAATCCAACTTTATTAATTTTTCCAGATTTTTTCGAGGCCGCGAAGTATTTGTTTTAATTTTCCTACCATTAGAAATCGAGTAAATCCGCAAAAATAGGAACCGGCCCGGAATTACCCCAAATTCGGTGGGCGGCCTCATAAAAATATGGCTGATTTTACTGGATTGGTTTCATGTGGAAAGCACGACGTTTTCTTGTGCGAATGCGGGAACCCCGGCGGCTCGCTGCCGCGGCCGCGACGTCGGGGACGCTGGCCTGCGCTGTCGAGCCCGCGAGGGCTGTCTCCGCGGCAGGCCCCCCTGCACGGGGCATGACAGGCCACCGCGCTGGCTCGTCCAGGTTTCAGATCGCGCCAAGTCGAACCCATGACCTGCACAAGCCGTCGCGTGCTGCCGAAGTCGCATCTGCGTGTAGGCTGCCATTTTCCACGCGGCAGCCCCTGTTTTCGTCAGCGTGCCCCCCTGGCGAATTTTCCTGCCTGGCCCGGCCGGTCCAGCGTCCAGCCCCTGTTCGTCGAAAAATCTGCGCAGCCGATTTTCCCCCGGCCGCCGGCGAGGCCGGCAGCCTACTTTCGTCGAAAGCGTGCCCCCCGACAATTTTTTTTCCTGCCTGGCCCGGCCGGTCCAGCCCATGTTCGTCGAAAAATCTGCGCTGCCGGATTTTCCCCGGCGAATTTTCCTGCCTGGCCTGGACAGCCCATGTTCGTCGAAAAATCTGCGCTGCCGATTTTCCCCGGCGAGCCTACTTTCATCAGCGTGCCCCCCTGACGATTTTTTCCTGCCTGGCCCGTCCAGCGCCCAGCCCCTGTTCGTCGAAAAATCTGCGCTGCCGATTTTCCCCGACGAGCCTACTTTCGTCAGCGTGCCCCCCCGACAATTTTTCCTGCCTGGCCCGTCCAGCGCCCAGCCCCTGTTCGTCGGAAAATCTGCGCTGCCGATTTTCCCCGGCGAACCTGCAGCTGCACAAATCTGCGCTGCCACTGCCCCATTGTCTGGACCAACAGTCTTTTCCATCAAGCCCTGGACTATAAATCGTCCAGACTCATCGCCAGCACCTGCTGCCGATTCTAGCCGACTTTGCCGATTCTGCCGACTTTGCCGATTCTGCCGACTTTGCCGATTTCGTCGGCGCTGCCGATTCCAACACTGCACCCACCGTGTCTAAACCAGCGCTGTTTCGTCAGCGTGTCCCCTTGAGGAATTTCCCTGCCTGGCCTGGACAGTCCATCTTCCAGCCCGTGTTCGTCGAAAAATCTGCGCTGCCGATTTCCCCGACGAACCTGCAGCTGCACAAATCTGCGCTGCCGATTTCCCCCCTGTTGGCATGGCTGCCGCTGCCCCAATGTCCAGACCAACAGTCTTTTTTGTCTAGCCTTGGACTATCCAGGTCCAGACATTCTGTCGACTTTGCCGAGTCTGCCGATTTTGTCGGCGGCTGCCGATTCCAACACTACCCCTGCATCCAAACCAGCATTGTTTCGTCGGCTCTTCCCCCGATGATTTTAGCCACTGTAACAGTAGGCCTCCAATCCCGCCAGCGGGAGCCAAGTTGATAGGGAAGATAATTGAATGACGCGAGGGCCTTCTTCCCGGCATCCTCGGAAACACTCTAGCTTTCACGGTCTTCGCCGCCCCTCACCACCATGGCGGGCCTCTAATCCCCCCATCGGCGGTTGTAGCCCATAGGGCGGTGATTTGAATGACGCGTCGCGGGCCGCCGGGTCATCTCACCCGGCCATTAATTGGAGCGTTTTTGGCTGGCCGAGGATGGGGGGATGGATCTCTTCTTCCGAAAAA
>JAGMVL010001784.1:35000-37500 GCA_019202695.1 Populus x sibirica
GAAAGCACGACGTTTTCTTGTGCGAATGCGGGAACCCCAGCGGCTCGCCTGCTGCGCGGCCCAGCGACGTCGGGGACGCTGGCCTGCGCTGTCGAGCCCGCGAGGGCTGTCTCCGCGGCAGGCCCCCCCTGCACGGGGCATGACAGGCCACCGCGCTGGCTCGTCCAGGTTTCAGATCGCGCCAAGTCGAACCCATGACCTGCACAAGCCGTCGCGTGCTGCCGGGTCGCATCTGCGTGTAGGCTGCCATTTTCCACGCGGCAGCCCCTGTTTTCGTCAGCGTGCCCCCCTGACGAATTTTCCTGCCTGGCCCGGCCGGTCCAGCGTCCAGCCCCTGTTCGTCGAAAAATCTGCGCAGCCGATTTTCCCCGACGAGCCTACTTTCGTCAGCGTGCCCCCCGACAATTTTTCCTGCCTGGCCCGGCCGGTCCAGCCCATGTTCGTCGAAAAATCTGCGCTGCCGATTTTCCCCGACGCAATTTTCCTGCCTGGCCTGGACAGCCCATGTTCGTCGAAAAATCTGCGCTGCCGATTTTCCCCGACGAGCCTACTTTCATCAGCGTGCCCCCTGACGATTTTTCCTGCCTGGCCCGTCCAGCGCCCAGCCCCTGTTCGTCGAAAAATCTGCGCTGCCGATTTTCCCCGACGAGCCTACTTTCGTCAGCGTGCCCCCCCGACAATTTTTCCTGCCTGGCCCGTCCAGCGCCCAGCCCCTGTTCGTCGGAAAATCTGCGCTGCCGATTTTCCCCGACGAACCTGCAGCTGCACAAATCTGCGCTGCCACTGCCCCATTGTCTGGACCAACAGTCTTTTCCATCAAGCCCTGGACTATAAATCGTCCAGACTCATCGCCAGCACCTGCTGCCGATTCTGCCGACTTTGCCGATTCTGCCGACTTTGCCGATTCTGCCGACTTTGCCGATTTCGTCGGCGCTGCCGATTCCAACACTGCACCCACCGTGTCTAAACCAGCGCTGTTTCGTCAGCGTGTCCCCTTGAGGAATTTCCCTGCCTGGCCTGGACAGTCCATCTTCCAGCCCGTGTTCGTCGAAAAATCTGCGCTGCCGATTTCCCCGACGAACCTGCAGCTGCACAAATCTGCGCTGCCGATTTCCCCCCTGTTGGCATGTCTGCCGCTGCCCCAATGTCCAGACCAACAGTCTTTTTTGTCTAGCCTTGGACTATCCAGTCTGTCCAGACATTCTGTCGACTTTGCCGATTCTGCCGATTTTGTCGGCGCTGCCCATTCCAACACTACCCCCTGCATCCAAACCAGCATTGTTTCGTCGGCTCTTCCCCGACGATTTTAGCCCTGTAACAGTAGGCCTCCAATCCCGCCAACGGGAGCCAAGTTGATAGGGAAGATAATTGAATGACGCGAGGGGCCTTCTTCCCATCATCCTCGGAAACACTCTAGCTATCACGGTCTTCGCCGCCCCTCACCACCATGGCGGGCCTCTAATCCCCCCATCGGCGGTTGTAGCCCATAGGGCGGTGATTTGAATGACGCGTCGCGGGCCGCCGGGTCATCTCACCCGGCCATTAATTGGAGCGTTTTTGGCTGGCCGAGGATGGGGGGATGGATCTCTTCTTCCGAAAGAGCAAACGGTACATCGGGAGTTATGTTGACGGGGCATGGAATTGAATGACCCGTCGCGGGCCGCCGGGTCATCTCACCCGGCCATCCCGGGAGCGTTTTCCCGGCAGCATCGGGAAAACTCTTGCTTTCACTGCCCGCAGCCCAAGTCCCCACTCGCATCGGCCCACCGCGCCACCAAGCCAACGCTGCCGAATCTGCAGACACTGCTGCCGAATCTGCCGACACTGTCCCGCGGGCTGCCACTGCCCCAGTGTCTAAACCAGCGGTCTTTCTCGTCGAGCCTTGGACTATCCAGTCCGTCCTGACTCATCGCCAGCACCTGCTGCCGATTCTGCCGACTTTGCCGATTTTGTCGGCGCTGCCGATTCCAACACTGCGCCCACCGTGTCTGAACCAGCGCTGTTTCGTCAGCGTGTCCCCTCGGCGAATTTTCCTGCCTGGCCTGGACAGTCCATCGTCCAGCCCGTGTTCGTCGAAAAATCTGCGCTGCCGATTTTCCATGACGAACCTACTTTCATCAGCGTGCCCCCCTGACGAATTTTCCTGCCTGGCCTGGCCAGTCCAGCGTCCAGCCCTTGTTCGTCGAAAAATCTGCGCTGCCGATTTTCCCCGACGAACCTGCAGCTGCACAAATCTGCGCTGCCGATTTTCCCCCTGTTGGCATGGCTGCCGCTGCCCCATTGTCTGGACCAACGGTCTTTTCCGTCAAGCCCTGGATCATAAATCGTCCAGACTCATCGTCAGCACCTGCTGCCGATTCTGCCGGCTCGGCCGATTTCGCCGGCTCTGCCGATTCCAAGCCAGCGCTGCCGAATCTGCCGACACTGTCCCGCGGGCTGCCACTGCCCCAGTGTCTAAACCAGTGGTCTTTCTCGTCGAGCCTTGGACTATAAATCGTCC
>JAGMVL010001784.1:47500-50000 GCA_019202695.1 Populus x sibirica
ATTACCCCAAATTCAGTGGGCAGCCTCATAAAAATATGGCTGATTTTACTGGATTGGTTTCATGTGGAAAGCACGACGTTTTCTTGTGCGAATGCGGGAACCCCAGCAGCTCGCCTGCCGCGGCCAGCGACGTCGGGGGACGCTGGCCTGCGCTGTCGAGCCCGCGAGGGCTGTCTCCGCGGCAGGCCCCCCTGCACGGGGCATGACAGGCCACCGCGCTGGCTCGTCCAGGTTTCAGATCGCGCCAAGTCGAACCCATGACCTGCACAAGCCGTCGCGTGCTGCCGGGTCGCATCTGCGTGTAGGCTGCCATTTTCCACGCGGCAGCCCCTGTTTTCGTCAGCGTGCCCCCCTGACGAATTTTCCTGCCTGGCCCGGCCGGTCCAGCGTCCAGCCCCTGTTCGTCGAAAAATCTGCGCAGCCGATTTTCCCCGACGAGCCTACTTTCGTCAGCGTGCCCCCCGACAATTTTTCCTGCCTGGCCCGGCCGGTCCAGCCCATGTTCGTCGAAAAATCTGCGCTGCCGATTTTCCCCGACGAATTTTCCTGCCTGGCCTGGACAGCCCATGTTCGTCGAAAAATCTGCGCTGCCGATTTTCCCCGACGAGCCTACTTTCATCAGCGTGCCCCCCTGACGATTTTTCCTGCCTGGCCCGTCCAGCGCCCAGCCCCTGTTCGTCGAAAAATCTGCGCTGCCGATTTTCCCCGACGAGCCTACTTTCGTCAGCGTGCCCCCCCCGACAATTTTTCCTGCCTGGCCCGTCCAGCGCCCAGCCCCTGTTCGTCGGAAAATCTGCGCTGCCGATTTTCCCCGACGAACCTGCAGCTGCACAAATCTGCGCTGCCACTGCCCCATTGTCTGGACCAACAGTCTTTTCCATCAAGCCCTGGACTATAAATCGTCCAGACTCATCGCCAGCACCTGCTGCCGATTCTGCCGACTTTGCCGATTCTGCCGACTTTGCCGATTCTGCCGACTTTGCCGATTTCGTCGGCGCTGCCGATTCCAACACTGCACCCACCGTGTCTAAACCAGCGCTGTTTCGTCAGCGTGTCCCCTTGAGGAATTTCCCTGCCTGGCCTGGACAGTCCATCTTCCAGCCCGTGTTCGTCGAAAAATCTGCGCTGCCGATTTCCCCGACGAACCTGCAGCTGCACAAATCTGCGCTGCCGATTTCCCCCCTGTTGGCATGTCTGCCGCTGCCCCAATGTCCAGACCAACAGTCTTTTTTGTCTAGCCTTGGACTATCCAGTCTGTCCAGACATTCTGTCGACTTTGCCGATTCTGCCGATTTTGTCGGCGCTGCCGATTCCAACACTACCCCCTGCATCCAAACCAGCATTGTTTCGTCAGCTCTTCCCCTGACGATTTTAGCCCTGTAACAGTAGGCCTCCAATCCCGCCAACGGGAGCCAAGTTGATAGGGAAGATAATTGAATGACGCGAGGGCCTTCTTCCCATCATCCTCGGAAACACTCTAGCTATCACGGTCTTCGCCGCCCCTCACCACCATGGCGGGCCTCTAATCCCCCCATCGGCGGTTGTAGCCCATAGGGCGGTGATTTGAATGACGCGTCGCGGGCCGCCGGGTCATCTCACCCGGCCATTAATTGGAGCGTTTTTGGCTGGCCGAGGATGGGGGGATGGATCTCTTCTTCCGAAAGAGCAAACGGTACATCGGGAGTTATGTTGACGGGGCATGGAATTGAATGACCCGTCGCGGGCCGCGGGTCATCTCACCCGGCCATCCCGAGGAGCGTTTTTCCCGGCAGCATCGGGAAAACTCTTGCTTTCACTGCCCGCAGCCCAAGTCCCCACTCGCATCGGCCCACCGCGCCACCAAGCCAACGCTGCCGAATCTGCAGACACTGCTGCCGAATCTGCCGACACTGTCCCGCGGGCTGCCACTGCCCCAGTGTCTAAACCAGCGGTCTTTCTCGTCGAGCCTTGGACTATCCAGTCCGTCCTGACTCATCGCCAGCACCTGCTGCCGATTCTGCCGACTTTGCCGATTTTGTCGGCGCTGCCCGATTCCAACACTGCGCCCACCGTGTCTGAACCAGCGCTGTTTCGTCAGCGTGTCCCCTCGGCGAATTTTCCTGCCTGGCCTGGACAGTCCATCGTCCAGCCCGTGTTCGTCGAAAAATCTGCGCTGCCGATTTTCCATGACGAACCTACTTTCATCAGCGTGCCCCCCTGACGAATTTTCCTGCCTGGCCTGGCCAGTCCAGCGTCCAGCCCTTGTTCGTCGAAAAATCTGCGCTGCCGATTTTCCCCGACGAACCTGCAGCTGCACAAATCTGCGCTGCCGATTTTCCCCCCTGTTGGCATGGCTGCCGCTGCCCCATTGTCTGGACCAACGGTCTTTTCCGTCAAGCCCTGGATCATAAATCGTCCAGACTCATCGTCAGCACCTGCTGCCGATTCTGCCGGCTCGGCCGATTTCGCCGGCTCTGCCGATTCCAAGCCAGCGCTGCCGAATCTGCCGACACTGTCCCGC
>JAGMVL010001784.1:60000-61964 GCA_019202695.1 Populus x sibirica
ACCATTAGAAATCGAGTAAATCCGCAAAAATAGGAACCGGCCCGGAATTACCCCAAATTCGGTGGGCGGCCTCATAAAAATATGGCTGATTTCTCTGGATTGGTTTCATGTGGAAAGCACGACGTTTTCTTGTGCGAATCGCGGGAACCCAGCCCGGCTCGCTGCCGCGGCCCGACGACGTCGGGGGCTGGCGCTGCTTGTCGAGCCCGCGGGTATCTCCAGCGAGCCCCCCGCACGGGGCATGACAGGGCCACCGCGCTGGCTCGTCCAGGTTTCAGATCGCGCCAAGTCGAACCCATGACTGCACAAAGCCGTCGCGTCTTTGCCAGTCGCATCTGCGTGTAGGTACGCCATTTTCCTGTGGGCGGCCCCTGTTTCGTCGGCGTGCCCCCCTGGCCGAATTTTCTGCCTGGCGGCCGGTCCAGCGTCGAGCCCCTGTTCGTCGAAAAATCTGCGCGGCCGATTTTCCCCGAGCCCTACTTTCGTCGGCGTGCCCCCAGACAATTTTTTCTGCCTGGCGGCCGGTCCAGCCCATGTTCGTCGAAAAATCTGCAGCTTTTGCCGATTTTCCCGGCGAATTTTCTGCCTGGCCATGGACGGCCCATGTTCGTCGAAAAATCTCACGCATTGCCGATTTTCCCGGCGAGCCTACTTTCATCGGCGTGCCCCCTGGCGATTTTTCTGCCTGGCCGTCAGCGCCCATTTTGTTCGTCGAAAAATCAAGCATTTTCGCAGCGTGCCCGATTTTCCCGACGAGCCTACTTTCGTCGTGCCCCCAGAGCAATTTTTCTGCCTGGCGCGTCCAGCGAGCCCCTGTTCGTCGGAAAATGCTGCTGCCGATTTTCCCGACGAACTGCATTTACACAAATCTGCGCTGCCCTTTGCCCCATTATGCGGACCAACAGTCTTTTCCATCAAGCCCTGGACTATAAATCGTCCGGACTCCCATCGACACCTGCTTTGCCGGTCTGCCGACTTTCCCGGTTCTGCCGACTTTGCCGGTCTGCCCGACTTTACCCGATTTCGTCGGTGTTGCCGATTCCAACCTTTGCACCCCGTGTCTAAACCAGGTATTTGTTTACGTCGGCGTGTCCCCTTGAGGAATTTCCTGCCTGGCACTGGGCCAGTCCATCTTCCGGCCCGTGTTCGTCGAAAAATCTGCTTTGCCGATTTCCCAGCGAACTGCTGACTACAAATCTGCATTGCCCGATTTCCCCCTGTTGGCATGTCTGCGCATTTGCCCCAATGTCAGACCAACGGTCTTTTTTGTCTAGCCTTGGACTATCCGGTCTGTCGGACATTACATCGACTTTGCCGGTCTGCCCGATTTTGTCGGCGCTGTAATTCAACACTACCCCCTTGCATCCAAACCGGCATTGTTTCGTCGGCTCTTCCCACGACGATTTTAGCCTGTAACGTAGGCCTCCAATCCCGCCAGCGGGAGCCAAGTTGATAGGGAAGATAATTGAATGACCGAGGGGCCTTCTTCCCATCATCCTCGGAAACACTCTAGCTATCACGGTCTTCGCCGCCCCTCACCACCATGGCGAGGCCTCTAATCCCCATCGGCGGTTGTAGCCCATAGAGGCGGTGATTTGAATGACGCGTCGCGGGCCGCGGGTCATCTCACCCGGCCATTAATTGGGCGTTTTTGGCTGGCGAGGATGGGGGGATGGATCTCTTCTTCGAAAAAGCAAGCGGTACATCGGGAGTTATGTTGGCGGGGCATGGAATTGAATGACCCGTCGCGGGCACCGGGTCATCTCACCCGGCCATCCCGGGAGGCGTTTTTCCGGCGGCATCGGGAAAACTCTTGCTTTCACTGCCCGCTGCCCAAGTCCCCACTCGCATCGGCCCACCGCGCCACCAAGCCAGCGCTGCCGAATCTGCAGACACTGCTGCGAATCTGCCGACACTGTCCAGCGGGCTGCCACTGCCCCGGTGTCTAAACCAGCGGTCTTTCG
>JAGMVL010002265.1:7500-12500 GCA_019202695.1 Populus x sibirica
CAATACTCCGGGCCATGAGGCCCCCCACTTTAGTCCGAGTGTAGCAACGGCCCTCCATATCCCCGCGGCGGGCCTATGGGCGCCGGCCCGGCGCGCCCGGGGCCGGTCGGGGGGCACCCCCTAAAGAGCAATAAGTGTTATTGCGGCTACGCGGGGGTAGACACTCTAGGTCCCATTTGTCACCCCCCTCTAAAAAATTCATTTCTTGGTATTTTGAGCTGAAATTTTGCACGAGAGGTTGGCAAAAATCCAATCCAACTTTATTAATTTTTTCAGATTTTTTCGAGGTCGGGAAGTATTTTTTTTTATTTTCCTACCATTAAAAATCGAGGAAATCCGAAAAAAATAGGGCCGGCCCGGAATGACCCCAAATTCAGTGGGCAGCCTCATAAAAATATGGCTGATTTTACTGGATTGATTTCATGTGGAAAGCACGACGTTTTGTTGTAGGAATGCGGGAACCCCGGCATGTCGCTGCCGCGGCCCGGCGACGTCGGGCTGGCCCCTGCGGCGCCTAGCCTCTCCCACGCGGGGGGCAGGCCCGAACGCGGGGGCCGGGGCCCGAAGGCGGCCCCCGCGGGCGAGAGAGCAAGCCCGGCAGGGGCTGTCGCTGCCGCGGCCCGGCGACGTCGGGCTGGCCCCTGCGGCGCCTAGCCTCTCCCCGCGGGGGCGGGCCGAAACGCGGGGGCCGGGGCCGAAGCGCAGCCCCGCGGGCAAGAGAGCAAGCCAGCGGGGGGCTGTCCGCGCGTCGCGCAGCGCGGCATGGCTGCGGGGGCCGCGCGCGCGCCAAGCGCCCAAGGGCCCCCAAGGGCCCCGGGCCCTCGAGCCCGGCGCCCCGAGCGCCTAGCGCGGGCGGGCGCGCGCGCGTGTGGTCTTTGAGGGGCGCTGCCGGCGCCGGCCTGGTGGCCGAACGTAGAGGCTCCCTAAAGAGCAATAAGTGTTATTTCGGCTACGCGGGGGTAGACACTACTAGGTCCCATTTGTCACCCCCCTCTAAAAAATTCATTTCTTGGTATTTTGAGCTGAAATTTTGCACGAGAGGTTGGAAAAAATCCAATCCAACTTTATTAATTTTTCCAGATTTTTTCGAGGCCGCGAAGTATTTGTTTTAATTTTCCTACCATTAGAAATCGAGTAAATCCGCAAAAATAGGAACCGGCCCGGAATTACCCCAAATTCAGTGGGCAGCCTCATAAAAATATGGCTGATTTTACTGGATTGGTTTCATGTGGAAAGCACGACGTTTTCTTGTGCGAATGCGGGAACCCCAGCGGCTCGCTGCCGCGGCCAGCGACGTCGGGGACGCTGGCCTGCGCTGTCGAGCCCGCGAGGGCTGTCTCCGCGGCAGGCCCCCCCTGCACGGGGCATGACAGGCCACCGCGCTGGCTCGTCCAGGTTTCAGATCGCGCCAAGTCGAACCCATGACCTGCACAAGCCGTCGCGTGCTGCCGAGTCGCATCTGCGTGTAGGCTGCCATTTTCCACGCGGCAGCCCCTGTTTTCGTCAGCGTGCCCCCCTGACGAATTTTCCTGCCTGGCCCGGCCGGTCCAGCGTCCAGCCCCTGTTCGTCGAAAAATCTGCGCAGCCGATTTTCCCCCGACGAGCCTACTTTCGTCAGCGTGCCCCCCCGACAATTTTTCCTGCCTGGCCCGGCCGGTCCAGCCCATGTTCGTCGAAAAATCTGCGCTGCCGATTTTCCCCGAGCGAATTTTCCTGCCTGGCCTGGACAGCCCATGTTCGTCGAAAAATCTGCGCTGCCGATTTTCCCCGACGAGCCTACTTTCATCAGCGTGCCCCCCTGACGATTTTTCCTGCCTGGCCCGTCCAGCGCCCAGCCCCTGTTCGTCGAAAAATCTGCGCTGCCGATTTTCCCCGACGAGCCTACTTTCGTCAGCGTGCCCCCCCGACAATTTTTCCTGCCTGGCCCGTCCAGCGCCCAGCCCCTGTTCGTCGGAAAATCTGCGCTGCCGATTTTCCCCGGCGAACCTGCAGCTGCACAAATCTGCGCTGCCACTGCCCCATTGTCTGGACCAACAGTCTTTTCCATCAAGCCCTGGACTATAAATCGTCCAGACTCATCGCCAGCACCTGCTGCCGATTCTGCCGACTTTGCCGATTCTGCCGACTTTGCCGATTCTGCCGACTTTGCCGATTTCGTCGGCGCTGCCGATTCCAACACTGCACCCACCGTGTCTAAACCAGCGCTGTTTCGTCAGCGTGTCCCCTTGAGAATTTCCCTGCCTGGCCTGGACAGTCCATCTTCCAGCCCGTGTTCGTCGAAAAATCTGCGCTGCCGATTTCCCCGACGAACCTGCAGCTGCACAAATCTGCGCTGCCGATTTCCCCCCTGTTGGCATGTCTGCCGCTGCCCCAATGTCCAGACCAACAGTCTTTTTTGTCTAGCCTTGGACTATCCAGTCTGTCCAGACATTCTGTCGACTTTGCCGATTCTGCCGATTTTGTCGGCGCTGCCGATTCCAACACTACCCCCTGCATCCAAACCAGCATTGTTTCGTCAGCTCTTCCCCTGACGATTTTAGCCCTGTAACAGTAGGCCTCCAATCCCGCCAACGGGAGCCAAGTTGATAGGGAAGATAATTGAATGACGCGAGGGGCCTTCTTCCCATCATCCTCGGAAACACTCTAGCTATCACGGTCTTCGCCGCCCCTCACCACCATGGCGGGCCTCTAATCCCCCCATCGGCGGTTGTAGCCCATAGGGCGGTGATTTGAATGACGCGTCGCGGGCCGCGGGTCATCTCACCCGGCCATTAATTGGAGCGTTTTTGGCTGGCCGAGGATGGGGGGATGGATCTCTTCTTCCGAAAGAGCAAACGGTACATCGGGAGTTATGTTGACGGGGCATGGAATTGAATGACCCGTCGCGGGCCGCCGGGTCATCTCACCCGGCCATCCCGAGGAGCGTTTTCCCGGCAGCATCGGGAAAACTCTTGCTTTCACTGCCCGCAGCCCAAGTCCCCACTCGCATCGGCCCACCGCGCCACCAAGCCAACGCTGCCGAATCTGCAGACACTGCTGCCGAATCTGCCGACACTGTCCCGCGGGCTGCCACTGCCCCAGTGTCTAAACCAGCGGTCTTTCTCGTCGAGCCTTGGACTATCCAGTCCGTCCTGACTCATCGCCAGCACCTGCTGCCGATTCTGCCGACTTTGCCGATTTTGTCGGCGCTGCCGATTCCAACACTGCGCCCACCGTGTCTGAACCAGCGCTGTTTCGTCAGCGTGTCCCCTCGGCGAATTTTCCTGCCTGGCCTGGACAGTCCATCGTCCAGCCCGTGTTCGTCGAAAAATCTGCGCTGCCGATTTTCCATGACGAACCTACTTTCATCAGCGTGCCCCCCTGACGAATTTTCCTGCCTGGCCTGGCCAGTCCAGCGTCCAGCCCTTGTTCGTCGAAAAATCTGCGCTGCCGATTTTCCCCGACGAACCTGCAGCTGCACAAATCTGCGCTGCCGATTTTCCCCCCTGTTGGCATGGCTGCCGCTGCCCCATTGTCTGGACCAACGGTCTTTTCCGTCAAGCCCTGGATCATAAATCGTCCAGACTCATCGTCAGCACCTGCTGCCGATTCTGCCGGCTCGGCCGATTTCGCCGGCTCTGCCGATTCCAAGCCAGCGCTGCCGAATCTGCCGACACTGTCCCGCGGGCTGCCACTGCCCCAGTGTCTAAACCAGTGGTCTTTCTCGTCGAGCCTTGGACTATAAATCGTCCAGACTCATCGCCAGCACCTGCTGCCGATTCTGCCGACTTTGCCGATTTCGTCGGCGCTGCCGATTCCAACACTGCACCCACCGTGTCTAAACCAGCGCTGTTTCGTCAGCGTGCCCCCCTGACGAATTTTCCTGCCTGGCCCGGCCAGTCCAGCGTCCAGCCCTTGTTCGTCGAAAGATCTGCGCTGCCGATTTTCCCCGACGAACCTGCAGCTGCACAAATCTGCGCTGCCGATTTTCCCCCTGTTGGCATGGCTGCCGCTGCCCCATTGTCTGGACCAACGGTCTTTTCCGTCAAGCCCTGGATCATAAATCGTCCAGACTCATCGTCAGCACCTGCTGCCGATTCTGCCGGCTCGGCCGATTTCGCCGGCTCTGCCGATTCCAAGCCAGCGCTGCCGAATCTGCCGACACTGTCCCGCGGGCTGCCACTGCCCCAGTGTCTAAACCAGTGGTCTTTCTCGTCGAGCCTTGGACTATAAATCGTCCAGACTCATCGCCAGCACCTGCTGCCGATTCTGCCGATTCTGCCGACTTTGCCGATTTCGTCGGCGCTGCCGATTCCAACACTGCACCCACCGTGTCTAAACCAGCGCTGTTTCGTCAGCGTGCCCCCTGACGAATTTTCCTGCCTGGCCCGGCCAGTCCAGCGTCCAGCCCTTGTTCATCGAAAGATCTGCGCTGCCGATTTTCCCCGGCGAACCTGCAGCTGCACAAATCTGCGCTGCCGATTTTCCCCCTGTTGGCATGGCTGCCGCAGCCCCATTGTCTGGACCAACGGTCTTTTCCGTCAAGCCCTGGATCATAAATCGTCCAGACTCATCGTCAGCACCTGCTGCCGATTCTGCCGATTCCAAGCCAGCGCTGCCGAATCTGCCGACACTGTCCCGCGGGCTGCCACTGCCCCAGTGTCTAAACCAGTGGTCTTTCTCGTCGAGCCTTGGACTATAAATCGTCCAGACTCATCGCCAGCACCTGCTGCCGATTCTGCCGACTTTGCCGATTTCGTCGGCGCTGCCCGATTCCAACACTGCACCCACCGTGTCTAAACCAGCGCTGTTTCGTCAGCGTGCCCCCCTGACGAATTTTCCTGCCTGGCCCGGCCAGTCCAGCGTCCAGCCCTTGTTCGTCGAAAAATCTGTGCTGCCGATTTTCCCCGACGAACCTGCAGCTGCACAAATCTGCGCTGCCGATTTCCCCCCTGTTGGCATGGCTGCCGCTGCCCCATTGTCTGGACCAACGGTCTTTTCCGTCAAGCCCTGGACCATAA
>JAGMVL010002265.1:20000-25000 GCA_019202695.1 Populus x sibirica
GGCCCCAACGCGCCGACGGCTTGGAGCGGGTCCGAAGACGGTGGCCGGAATCGGGTCGTCGCCGGCCGGAAAACGGGTCATCGATGCGGCAATACTTCGGGCCATGAGGCCCCCCACTTTAGTCCGAGTGTAGCAACAGCCCTCATATCCCCCGCGGCGGGCCTATGGGCGCCGGCCCGGCGCGCCCGGGGCCGGTCGGGGGGCACCCCCTAAAGAGCAATAAGTGTTATTGCGGCTACGCGGGGGTAGACACTACTAGGTCCCATTTGTCACCCCCCCTCTAAAAAATTCATTTCTTGGTATTTTGAGCTGAAATTTTGCACGAGAGGTTGGCAAAAATCCAATCCAACTTTATTAATTTTTTCAGATTTTTTCGAGGTCGGGAAGTATTTTTTTTTATTTTCCTACCATTAAAAATCGAGGAAATCCGAAAAAATAGGAACCGGCCCGGAATGACCCCAAATTCAGTGGGCAGCCTCATAAAAATATGGCTGATTTTACTGGATTGATTTCATGTGGAAAGCACGACGTTTTGTTGTAGGAATGCGGGAACCCCGGCATGTCGCTGCCGCGGCCCGGCGACGTCGGGCTGGCCCCTGCGGCGCCTAGCCTCTCCCACGCGGGGGGCAGGCCAGAACGCGGGGGCCGGGGCCCGAGCGGCCCCCGCGGGCGGCGAGAGCAAGCCAGCGGGGGCTGTCGCCTGCCGCGGCCCGGCGACGTCGGGCTGGCCCCTGCGGCGCCTAGCCTCTCCCCCGCCGGGGGCGGGCCCGAAAGCGCGGGGGCCGGGGCCGAAGGCAGCCCCCGCGGGCAAGAGAGCAAGCCAGCCAGGGGCTGTCCGCGCGTCGCGCAGCGCGGCATGGCTGCGGGGGGCGCGCGCGCGCAAGCGCCAAGGGCCCCCAAGGGCCCCGGGCCCTCGAGCCCCGCGCCCCGAGCGCCTAGCGCGCGGGCGGGCGCGCGCGTGTGGTCTTTGAGGGGGCGCTGCCCGGGCGCCGGCCTGGTGGCCGAACGTAGAGGCTCCCTAAAGAGCAATAAGTGTTATTTCGGCTACGGCGGGGGTAGACACTACTAGGTCCCATTTGTCACCCCCCCTCTAAAAAATTCATTTCTTGGTATTTTGAGCTGAAATTTTGCACGAGAGGTTGGAAAAAATCCAATCCAACTTTATTAATTTTTCCAGATTTTTTCGAGGCCGCGAAGTATTTGTTTTAATTTTCCTACCATTAGAAATCGAGTAAATCCGCAAAAATAGGAACCGGCCCGGAATTACCCCAAATTCAGTGGGCAGCCTCATAAAAATATGGCTGATTTTACTGGATTGGTTTCATGTGGAAAGCACGACGTTTTCTTGTGCGAATGCGGGAACCCCAGCGGCTCGCTGCCGCGGCCAGCGACGTCGGGGACGCTGGCCTGCGCTGTCGAGCCCGCGAGGGCTGTCTCCGCGGCAGGCCCCCCTGCACGGGGCATGACAGGCCACCGCGCTGGCTCGTCCAGGTTTCAGATCGCGCCAAGTCGAACCCATGACCTGCACAAGCCGTCGCGTGCTGCCGGGTCGCATCTGCGTGTAGGCTGCCATTTTCCACGCGGCAGCCCCTGTTTTCGTCAGCGTGCCCCCCTGACGAATTTTCCTGCCTGGCCCGGCCGGTCCAGCGTCCAGCCCCTGTTCGTCGAAAAATCTGCGCAGCCGATTTTCCCCCGACGAGCCTACTTTCGTCAGCGTGCCCCCCCGACAATTTTTCCTGCCTGGCCCGGCCGGTCCAGCCCATGTTCGTCGAAAAATCTGCGCTGCCGATTTTCCCCGGCGAATTTTCCTGCCTGGCCTGGACAGCCCATGTTCGTCGAAAAATCTGCGCTGCCGATTTTCCCCGGCGAGCCTACTTTCATCAGCGTGCCCCCCTGACGATTTTTCCTGCCTGGCCCGTCCAGCGCCCAGCCCCTGTTCGTCGAAAAATCTGCGCTGCCGATTTTCCCCGACGAGCCTACTTTCGTCAGCGTGCCCCCCCGACAATTTTTCCTGCCTGGCCCGTCCAGCGCCCAGCCCCTGTTCGTCGGAAAATCTGCGCTGCCGATTTTCCCCGGCGAGACCTGCAGCTGCACAAATCTGCGCTGCCACTGCCCCATTGTCTGGACCAACAGTCTTTTCCATCAAGCCCTGGACTATAAATCGTCCAGACTCATCGCCAGCACCTGCTGCCGATTCTGCCGACTTTGCCGATTCTGCCGACTTTGCCGATTCTGCCGACTTTGCCGATTTCGTCGGCGCTGCCGATTCCAACACTGCACCCACCGTGTCTAAACCAGCGCTGTTTCGTCAGCGTGTCCCCTTGAGGAATTTCCCTGCCTGGCCTGGACAGTCCATCTTCCAGCCCGTGTTCGTCGAAAAATCTGCGCTGCCGATTTCCCCGACGAACCTGCAGCTGCACAAATCTGCGCTGCCGATTTCCCCCCTGTTGGCATGTCTGCCGCTGCCCCAATGTCCAGACCAACAGTCTTTTTTGTCTAGCCTTGGACTATCCAGTCTGTCCAGACATTCTGTCGACTTTGCCGATTCTGCCGATTTTGTCGGCGCTGCCGAGTCCAACACTACCCCCTGCATCCAAACCAGCATTGTTTCGTCAGCTCTTCCCCTGACGATTTTAGCCCTGTAACAGTAGGCCTCCAATCCCGCCAACGGGAGCCAAGTTGATAGGGAAGATAATTGAATGACGCGAGGGCCTTCTTCCCATCATCCTCGGAAACACTCTAGCTATCACGGTCTTCGCCGCCCCTCACCACCATGGCGGGCCTCTAATCCCCCCATCGGCGGTTGTAGCCCATAGGGCGGTGATTTGAATGACGCGTCGCGGGCCGCCGGGTCATCTCACCCGGCCATTAATTGGAGCGTTTTTGGCTGGCCGAGGATGGGGGGATGGATCTCTTCTTCCGAAAGAGCAAACGGTACATCGGGAGTTATGTTGACGGGGCATGGAATTGAATGACCCGTCGCGGGCCGCCGGGTCATCTCACCCGGCCATCCCGAGGAGCGTTTTTCCCGGCAGCATCGGGAAAACTCTTGCTTTCACTGCCCGCAGCCCAAGTCCCCACTCGCATCGGCCCACCGCGCCACCAAGCCAACGCTGCCGAATCTGCAGACACTGCTGCCGAATCTGCCGACACTGTCCCGCGGGCTGCCACTGCCCCAGTGTCTAAACCAGCGGTCTTTCTCGTCGAGCCTTGGACTATCCAGTCCGTCCTGACTCATCGCCAGCACCTGCTGCCGATTCTGCCGACTTTGCCGATTTTGTCGGCGCTGCCGATTCCAACACTGCGCCCACCGTGTCTGAACCAGCGCTGTTTCGTCAGCGTGTCCCCTCGGCGAATTTTCCTGCCTGGCCTGGACAGTCCATCGTCCAGCCCGTGTTCGTCGAAAAATCTGCGCTGCCGATTTTCCATGACGAACCTACTTTCATCAGCGTGCCCCCCTGACGAATTTTCCTGCCTGGCCTGGCCAGTCCAGCGTCCAGCCCTTGTTCGTCGAAAAATCTGCGCTGCCGATTTTCCCCGACGAACCTGCAGCTGCACAAATCTGCGCTGCCGATTTTCCCCCTGTTGGCATGGCTGCCGCTGCCCCATTGTCTGGACCAACGGTCTTTTCCGTCAAGCCCTGGATCATAAATCGTCCAGACTCATCGTCAGCACCTGCTGCCGATTCTGCCGGCTCGGCCGATTTCGCCGGCTCTGCCGATTCCAAGCCAGCGCTGCCGAATCTGCCGACACTGTCCCGCGGGCTGCCACTGCCCCAGTGTCTAAACCAGTGGTCTTTCTCGTCGAGCCTTGGACTATAAATCGTCCAGACTCATCGCCAGCACCTGCTGCCGATTCTGCCGACTTTGCCGATTTCGTCGGCGCTGCCGATTCCAACACTGCACCCACCGTGTCTAAACCAGCGCTGTTTCGTCAGCGTGCCCCCCTGACGAATTTTCCTGCCTGGCCCGGCCAGTCCAGCGTCCAGCCCTTGTTCGTCGAAAGATCTGCGCTGCCGATTTTCCCCGACGAACCTGCAGCTGCACAAATCTGCGCTGCCGATTTTCCCCCCTGTTGGCATGGCTGCCGCTGCCCCATTGTCTGGACCAACGGTCTTTTCCGTCAAGCCCTGGATCATAAATCGTCCAGACTCATCGTCAGCACCTGCTGCCGATTCTGCCGGCTCGGCCGATTTCGCCGGCTCTGCCGATTCCAAGCCAGCGCTGCCGAATCTGCCGACACTGTCCCGCGGGCTGCCACTGCCCCAGTGTCTAAACCAGTGGTCTTTCTCGTCGAGCCTTGGACTATAAATCGTCCAGACTCATCGCCAGCACCTGCTGCCGATTCTGCCGATTCTGCCGACTTTGCCGATTTCGTCGGCGCTGCCGATTCCAACACTGCACCCACCGTGTCTAAACCAGCGCTGTTTCGTCAGCGTGCCCCCCTGACGAATTTTCCTGCCTGGCCCGGCCAGTCCAGCGTCCAGCCCTTGTTCATCGAAAGATCTGCGCTGCCGATTTTCCCCGACGAACCTGCAGCTGCACAAATCTGCGCTGCCGATTTTCCCCCCTGTTGGCATGGCTGCCGCAGCCCCATTGTCTGGACCAACGGTCTTTTCCGTCAAGCCCTGGATCATAAATCGTCCAGACTCATCGTCAGCACCTGCTGCCGATTCTGCCGATTCCAAGCCAGCGCTGCCGAATCTGCCGACACTGTCCCGCGGGCTGCCACTGCCCCAGTGTCTAAACCAGTGGTCTTTCTCGTCGAGCCTTGGACTATAAATCGTCCAGACTCATCGCCAGCACCTGCTGCCGATTCTGCCGACTTTGCCGATTTCGTCGGCGCTGCCGATTCCAACACTGCACCCACCGTGTCTAAACCAGCGCTGTTTCGTCAGCGTGCCCCCCTGACGAATTTTCCTGCCTGGCCCGGCCAGTCCAGCGTCCAGCCCTTGTTCGTCGAAAAATCTGTGCTGCCGATTTTCCCCGACGAACCTGCAG
>JAGMVL010002265.1:32500-37500 GCA_019202695.1 Populus x sibirica
GCCGGCCACCGCCGCCCGGGACGTCGCGGCAAGCGGGCGGCCGCGCGGCGGCTACCCGGCACCTTGGAACGAGCACGGCAAATGAATGCCACGCCCACGCCGCGGATAAGCGGCCCCAACGCGCCCGACGGCTTGGAGCGGGTCCGAAAGACGGTGGCCGGAATCGGGTCGTCGCCGGCCGGAAAACGGGTCATCGATGCGGCAATACTTCGGGCCATGAGGCCCCCCACTTTAGTCCGAGTGTAGCAACAGCCCTCATATCCCCCGCGGCGGGCCTATGGGCGCCGGCCCGCGCGCCCGGGGCCGGTCGGGGGGCACCCCCTAAAGAGCAATAAGTGTTATTGCGGCTACGCGGGGGTAGACACTACTAGGTCCCATTTGTCACCCCCCCTCTAAAAAATTCATTTCTTGGTATTTTGAGCTGAAATTTTGCACGAGAGGTTGGCAAAAATCCAATCCAACTTTATTAATTTTTTCAGATTTTTTCGAGGTCGGGAAGTATTTTTTTTTATTTTCCTACCATTAAAAATCGAGGAAATCCGAAAAAATAGGAACCGGCCCGGAATGACCCCAAATTCAGTGGGCAGCCTCATAAAAATATGGCTGATTTTACTGGATTGATTTCATGTGGAAAGCACGACGTTTTGTTGTAGGAATGCGGGAACCCCGGCATGTCGCTGCCGCGGCCCGGCGACGTCGGGCTGGCCCCTGCGGCGCCTAGCCTCTCCCACGCGGGGGGCAGGCCCGAACGCGGGGGCCGGGGCCGAAGGCGGCCCCCGCGGGCGAGAGAGCAAGCCGGCGGGGGCTGTCGCCTGCCGCGGCCCGGCGACGTCGGGCTGGCCCCTGCGGCGCCTAGCCTCTCCCCGCGGGGGCGGGCCCGAAACGCGGGGGCCGGGGCCGGAGGCAGCCCCCGCGGGCAAGAGAGCAAGCCAGCAGGGGCTGTCCGCGCGTCGCGCGCAGCGCGGCATGGCTGCGGGGGCCGCGCGCGCCGCGCGCCCAAGGGCCCCCAAGGGCCCCCAAGGGCCCCCGGGCCCTCGAGCCCGGCGCCCCGAGCGCCTAGCGCGCGGGCGGCGCGCGCGCGTGTGGTCTTTGAGGGGGCGCTGCCGGGGCGCCGGCCTGGTGGCCGAACGTAGAGGCTCCCTAAAGAGCAATAAGTGTTATTTCGGCTACGCGGGGGTAGACACTACTAGGTCCCATTTGTCACCCCCCCTCTAAAAAATTCATTTCTTGGTATTTTGAGCTGAAATTTTGCACGAGAGGTTGGAAAAAATCCAATCCAACTTTATTAATTTTTCCAGATTTTTTCGAGGCCGCGAAGTATTTGTTTTAATTTTCCTACCATTAGAAATCGAGTAAATCCGCAAAAATAGGAACCGGCCCGGAATTACCCCAAATTCAGTGGGCAGCCTCATAAAAATATGGCTGATTTTACTGGATTGGTTTCATGTGGAAAGCACGACGTTTTCTTGTGCGAATGCGGGAACCCCAGCGGCTCGCGCTGCCGCGGCCAGCGACGTCGGGGACGCTGGCCTGCGCTGTCGAGCCCGCGAGGGCTGTCTCCGCGGCAGGCCCCCCTGCACGGGGCATGACAGGCCACCGCGCTGGCTCGTCCAGGTTTCAGATCGCGCCAAGTCGAACCCATGACCTGCACAAGCCGTCGCGTGCTGCCGGGTCGCATCTGCGTGTAGGCTGCCATTTTCCACGCGGCAGCCCCTGTTTTCGTCAGCGTGCCCCCCTGACGAATTTTCCTGCCTGGCCCGGCCGGTCCAGCGTCCAGCCCCTGTTCGTCGAAAAATCTGCGCAGCCGATTTTCCCCGACGAGCCTACTTTCGTCAGCGTGCCCCCCCGACAATTTTTCCTGCCTGGCCCGGCCGGTCCAGCCCATGTTCGTCGAAAAATCTGCGCTGCCGATTTTCCCCGCCGAATTTTCCTGCCTGGCCTGGACAGCCCATGTTCGTCGAAAAATCTGCGCTGCCGATTTTCCCCGGCGAGCCTACTTTCATCAGCGTGCCCCCCTGACGATTTTCCCTGCCTGGCCCGTCCAGCGCCCAGCCCCTGTTCGTCGAAAAATCTGCGCTGCCGATTTTCCCCGACGAGCCTACTTTCGTCAGCGTGCCCCCCCGACAATTTTTCCTGCCTGGCCCGTCCAGCGCCCAGCCCCTGTTCGTCGGAAAATCTGCGCTGCCGATTTTCCCCGACGAACCTGCAGCTGCACAAATCTGCGCTGCCACTGCCCCATTGTCTGGACCAACAGTCTTTTCCATCAAGCCCTGGACTATAAATCGTCCAGACTCATCGCCAGCACCTGCTGCCGATTCTGCCGACTTTGCCGATTCTGCCGACTTTGCCGATTCTGCCGACTTTGCCGATTTCGTCGGCGCTGCCGATTCCAACACTGCACCCACCGTGTCTAAACCAGCGCTGTTTCGTCAGCGTGTCCCCTTGAGGAATTTCCCTGCCTGGCCTGGACAGTCCATCTTCCAGCCCGTGTTCGTCGAAAAATCTGCGCTGCCGATTTCCCCGACGAACCTGCAGCTGCACAAATCTGCGCTGCCGATTTCCCCCCTGTTGGCATGTCTGCCGCTGCCCCAATGTCCAGACCAACAGTCTTTTTTGTCTAGCCTTGGACTATCCAGTCTGTCCAGACATTCTGTCGACTTTGCCGATTCTGCCGATTTTGTCGGCGCTGCCGATTCCAACACTACCCCCTGCATCCAAACCAGCATTGTTTCGTCAGCTCTTCCCCTGACGATTTTAGCCCTGTAACAGTAGGCCTCCAATCCCGCCAACGGGAGCCAAGTTGATAGGGAAGATAATTGAATGACGCGAGGGGCCTTCTTCCCATCATCCTCGGAAACACTCTAGCTATCACGGTCTTCGCCGCCCCTCACCACCATGGCGGGCCTCTAATCCCCCCATCGGCGGTTGTAGCCCATAGGGCGGTGATTTGAATGACGCGTCGCGGGCCGCCGGGTCATCTCACCCGGCCATTAATTGGAGCGTTTTTGGCTGGCCGAGGATGGGGGGATGGATCTCTTCTTCCGAAAGAGCAAACGGTACATCGGGAGTTATGTTGACGGGGCATGGAATTGAATGACCCGTCGCGGGCCGCCGGGTCATCTCACCCGGCCATCCCGAGGAGCGTTTTTCCCGGCAGCATCGGGAAAACTCTTGCTTTCACTGCCCGCAGCCCAAGTCCCCACTCGCATCGGCCCACCGCGCCACCAAGCCAACGCTGCCGAATCTGCAGACACTGCTGCCGAATCTGCCGACACTGTCCCGCGGGCTGCCACTGCCCCAGTGTCTAAACCAGCGGTCTTTCTCGTCGAGCCTTGGACTATCCAGTCCGTCCTGACTCATCGCCAGCACCTGCTGCCGATTCTGCCGACTTTGCCGATTTTGTCGGCGCTGCCGATTCCAACACTGCGCCCACCGTGTCTGAACCAGCGCTGTTTCGTCAGCGTGTCCCCTCGGCGAATTTTCCTGCCTGGCCTGGACAGTCCATCGTCCAGCCCGTGTTCGTCGAAAAATCTGCGCTGCCGATTTTCCATGACGAACCTACTTTCATCAGCGTGCCCCCCTGACGAATTTTCCTGCCTGGCCTGGCCAGTCCAGCGTCCAGCCCTTGTTCGTCGAAAAATCTGCGCTGCCGATTTTCCCCGACGAACCTGCAGCTGCACAAATCTGCGCTGCCGATTTTCCCCCTGTTGGCATGGCTGCCGCTGCCCCATTGTCTGGACCAACGGTCTTTTCCGTCAAGCCCTGGATCATAAATCGTCCAGACTCATCGTCAGCACCTGCTGCCGATTCTGCCGGCTCGGCCGATTTCGCCGGCTCTGCCGATTCCAAGCCAGCGCTGCCGAATCTGCCGACACTGTCCCGCGGGCTGCCACTGCCCCAGTGTCTAAACCAGTGGTCTTTCTCGTCGAGCCTTGGACTATAAATCGTCCAGACTCATCGCCAGCACCTGCTGCCGATTCTGCCGACTTTGCCGATTTCGTCGGCGCTGCCGATTCCAACACTGCACCCACCGTGTCTAAACCAGCGCTGTTTCGTCAGCGTGCCCCCCTGACGAATTTTCCTGCCTGGCCCGGCCAGTCCAGCGTCCAGCCCTTGTTCGTCGAAAGATCTGCGCTGCCGATTTTCCCCGACGAACCTGCAGCTGCACAAATCTGCGCTGCCGATTTTCCCCCTGTTGGCATGGCTGCCGCTGCCCCATTGTCTGGACCAACGGTCTTTTCCGTCAAGCCCTGGATCATAAATCGTCCAGACTCATCGTCAGCACCTGCTGCCGATTCTGCCGGCTCGGCCGATTTCGCCGGCTCTGCCGATTCCAAGCCAGCGCTGCCGAATCTGCCGACACTGTCCCGCGGGCTGCCACTGCCCCAGTGTCTAAACCAGTGGTCTTTCTCGTCGAGCCTTGGACTATAAATCGTCCAGACTCATCGCCAGCACCTGCTGCCGATTCTGCCGATTCTGCCGACTTTGCCGATTTCGTCGGCGCTGCCGATTCCAACACTGCACCCACCGTGTCTAAACCAGCGCTGTTTCGTCAGCGTGCCCCCCTGACGAATTTTCCTGCCTGGCCCGGCCAGTCCAGCGTCCAGCCCTTGTTCATCGAAAGATCTGCGCTGCCGATTTTCCCCGACGAACCTGCAGCTGCACAAATCTGCGCTGCCGATTTTCCCCCCTGTTGGCATGGCTGCCGCAGCCCCATTGTCTGGACCAACGGTCTTTTCCGTCAAGCCCTGGATCATAAATCGTCCAGACTCATCGTCAGCACCTGCTGCCGATTCTGCCGATTCCAAGCCAGCGCTGCCGAATCTGCCGACACTGTCCCGCGGGCTGCCACTGCCCCAGTGTCTAAACCAGTGGTCTTTCTCGTCGAGCCTTGGACTATAAATCGTCCAGACTCATCGCCAGCACCTGCTGCCGATTCTGCCGACTTTGCCGATTTCGTCGGCGCTGCCGATTCCAACACTGCACCCACCGTGTCTAAA
>JAGMVL010002265.1:45000-50000 GCA_019202695.1 Populus x sibirica
AGCCAACGCATGGGCGCGCGCACGGCAATTTAATGCCACGCCCACGCCGGCGTAGAGCTCTCCTCGCAATCCCCAAGCTCGGCGGTCCGCACCCGGCCACGCCGGCCCGGGCCTCCGACTTGCGGCGGGGCGGCGGCCACCGCCGCCCGGGACGTCGCGGCAAGCGGACGGCCCGCGCGGCGCCACCCGGCACCTTGGAACGAGCACGGCAAATGAATGCCACGCCCACGCCGCGGATAAGCGGCCCCAACGCGCCGACGGCTTGGAGCGGGTCCGAAGACGGTGGCCGGAATCGGGTCGTCGCCGGCCGGAAAACGGGTCATCGATGCCGGCAATACTTCGGGCCATGAGGCCCCCCACTTTAGTCCGAGTGTAGCAACAGCCCTCATATCCCCCGCGGCGGGCCTATGGGCGCCGGCCCGGCGCGCCCGGGGGCCGGTCGGGGGGCACCCCCTAAAGAGCAATAAGTGTTATTGCGGCTACGCGGGGGTAGACACTACTAGGTCCCATTTGTCACCCCCCCTCTAAAAAATTCATTTCTTGGTATTTTGAGCTGAAATTTTGCACGAGAGGTTGGCAAAAATCCAATCCAACTTTATTAATTTTTTCAGATTTTTTCGAGGTCGGGAAGTATTTTTTTTATTTTCCTACCATTAAAAATCGAGGAAATCCGAAAAAATAGGAACCGGCCCGGAATGACCCCAAATTCGGTGGGCAGCCTCATAAAAATATGGCTGATTTTACTGGATTGATTTCATGTGGAAAGCACGACGTTTTGTTGTAGGAATGCGGGAACCCCGGCATGTCGCTGCCGCGCCCGGCGACGTCGGGCTGGCCCCTGCGGCGCCTAGCCTCTCCCACGCAGGGGGCAGGCCAGAACGCGGGGGCCGGGGCCCGAAGGCGGCCCCCGCGGGCGAGAGCAAGCAAGCCCAGGGGGGGCTGTCGCCTGCCGCGGCCCAGCGACGTCGGGCTGGCCCCTGCGGCGCCTAGCCTCTCCCCCGCGGGGGGCGGGCCCGAAACGCGGGGGCCGGGGCCCGAAGGCAGCCCCCGCGGGCAAGAGAGCAAGCCAGCAGGGGCTGTCCGCGCGTCGCGCAGCGCGGCATGGCTGCGGGGGCCGCGCGCGCGCCAAGCGCCCAAGGGCCCCCAAGGGCCCCGGGCCCTCGAGCCCGGGCGCCCCGAGCGCCTAGCGCGGGCGGGCGGGCGCGCGCGTGTGGTCTTTGAGGGGGCGCTGCCGGGGCGCCGGCCTGGTGGCCGAACGTAGAGGCTCCCTAAAGAGCAATAAGTGTTATTTCGGCTCGGCGCGGGGGTAGACACTACTAGGTCCCATTTGTCACCCCCCTCTAAAAAATTCATTTCTTGGTATTTTGAGCTGAAATTTTGCACGAGAGGTTGGAAAAAATCCAATCCAACTTTATTAATTTTTCCAGATTTTTTTCGAGGCCGCGAAGTATTTGTTTTAATTTTCCTACCATTAGAAATCGAGTAAATCCGCAAAAATAGGAACCGGCCCGGAATTACCCCAAATTCAGTGGGCAGCCTCATAAAAATATGGCTGATTTTACTGGATTGGTTTCATGTGGAAAGCACGACGTTTTCTTGTGCGAATGCGGGAACCCCAGCGGCTCGCTGCCGCGGCCAGCGACGTCGGGGACGCTGGCCTGCGCTGTCGAGCCCGCGAGGGCTGTCTCCGCGGCAGGCCCCCCTGCACGGGGCATGACAGGCCACCGCGCTGGCTCGTCCAGGTTTCAGATCGCGCCAAGTCGAACCCATGACCTGCACAAGCCGTCGCGTGCTGCCGGGTCGCATCTGCGTGTAGGCTGCCATTTTCCACGCGGCAGCCCCTGTTTTCGTCAGCGTGCCCCCCTGACGAATTTTCCTGCCTGGCCCGGCCGGTCCAGCGTCCAGCCCCTGTTCGTCGAAAAATCTGCGCAGCCGATTTTCCCCGACGAGCCTACTTTCGTCAGCGTGCCCCCCCGACAATTTTTCCTGCCTGGCCCGGCCGGTCCAGCCCATGTTCGTCGAAAAATCTGCGCTGCCGATTTTCCCCGGCGAATTTTCCTGCCTGGCCTGGACAGCCCATGTTCGTCGAAAAATCTGCGCTGCCGATTTTCCCCGGCGAGCCTACTTTCATCAGCGTGCCCCCCTGACGATTTTTCCTGCCTGGCCCGTCCAGCGCCCAGCCCCTGTTCGTCGAAAAATCTGCGCTGCCGATTTTCCCCGACGAGCCTACTTTCGTCAGCGTGCCCCCCCGACAATTTTTCCTGCCTGGCCCGTCCAGCGCCCAGCCCCTGTTCGTCGGAAAATCTGCGCTGCCGATTTTCCCCGGCGAACCTGCAGCTGCACAAATCTGCGCTGCCACTGCCCCATTGTCTGGACCAACAGTCTTTTCCATCAAGCCCTGGACTATAAATCGTCCAGACTCATCGCCAGCACCTGCTGCCGATTCTGCCGACTTTGCCGATTCTGCCGACTTTGCCGATTCTGCCGACTTTGCCGATTTCGTCGGCGCTGCCGATTCCAACACTGCACCCACCGTGTCTAAACCAGCGCTGTTTCGTCAGCGTGTCCCCTTGAGGAATTTCCCTGCCTGGCCTGGACAGTCCATCTTCCAGCCCGTGTTCGTCGAAAAATCTGCGCTGCCGATTTCCCCCGACGAACCTGCAGCTGCACAAATCTGCGCTGCCGATTTCCCCCCTGTTGGCATGTCTGCCGCTGCCCCAATGTCCAGACCAACAGTCTTTTTTGTCTAGCCTTGGACTATCCAGTCTGTCCAGACATTCTGTCGACTTTGCCGATTCTGCCGATTTTGTCGGCGCTGCCGATTCCAACACTACCCCCTGCATCCAAACCAGCATTGTTTCGTCAGCTCTTCCCCTGACGATTTTAGCCCTGTAACAGTAGGCCTCCAATCCCGCCAACGGGAGCCAAGTTGATAGGGAAGATAATTGAATGACGCGAGGGGCCTTCTTCCCATCATCCTCGGAAACACTCTAGCTATCACGGTCTTCGCCGCCCCTCACCACCATGGCGGGCCTCTAATCCCCCCATCGGCGGTTGTAGCCCATAGGGCGGTGATTTGAATGACGCGTCGCGGGCCGCCGGGTCATCTCACCCGGCCATTAATTGGAGCGTTTTTGGCTGGCCGAGGATGGGGGGATGGATCTCTTCTTCCGAAAGAGCAAACGGTACATCGGGAGTTATGTTGACGGGGCATGGAATTGAATGACCCGTCGCGGGCCGCCGGGTCATCTCACCCGGCCATCCCGAGGAGCGTTTTTCCCGGCAGCATCGGGAAAACTCTTGCTTTCACTGCCCGCAGCCCAAGTCCCCACTCGCATCGGCCCACCGCGCCACCAAGCCAACGCTGCCGAATCTGCAGACACTGCTGCCGAATCTGCCGACACTGTCCCGCGGGCTGCCACTGCCCCAGTGTCTAAACCAGCGGTCTTTCTCGTCGAGCCTTGGACTATCCAGTCCGTCCTGACTCATCGCCAGCACCTGCTGCCGATTCTGCCGACTTTGCCGATTTTGTCGGCGCTGCCGATTCCAACACTGCGCCCACCGTGTCTGAACCAGCGCTGTTTCGTCAGCGTGTCCCCTCGGCGAATTTTCCTGCCTGGCCTGGACAGTCCATCGTCCAGCCCGTGTTCGTCGAAAAATCTGCGCTGCCGATTTTCCATGACGAACCTACTTTCATCAGCGTGCCCCCCTGACGAATTTTCCTGCCTGGCCTGGCCAGTCCAGCGTCCAGCCCTTGTTCGTCGAAAAATCTGCGCTGCCGATTTTCCCCGACGAACCTGCAGCTGCACAAATCTGCGCTGCCGATTTTCCCCCTGTTGGCATGGCTGCCGCTGCCCCATTGTCTGGACCAACGGTCTTTTCCGTCAAGCCCTGGATCATAAATCGTCCAGACTCATCGTCAGCACCTGCTGCCGATTCTGCCGGCTCGGCCGATTTCGCCGGCTCTGCCGATTCCAAGCCAGCGCTGCCGAATCTGCCGACACTGTCCCGCGGGCTGCCACTGCCCCAGTGTCTAAACCAGTGGTCTTTCTCGTCGAGCCTTGGACTATAAATCGTCCAGACTCATCGCCAGCACCTGCTGCCGATTCTGCCGACTTTGCCGATTTCGTCGGCGCTGCCGATTCCAACACTGCACCCACCGTGTCTAAACCAGCGCTGTTTCGTCAGCGTGCCCCCCTGACGAATTTTCCTGCCTGGCCCGGCCAGTCCAGCGTCCAGCCCTTGTTCGTCGAAAGATCTGCGCTGCCGATTTTCCCCGACGAACCTGCAGCTGCACAAATCTGCGCTGCCGATTTTCCCCCCTGTTGGCATGGCTGCCGCTGCCCCATTGTCTGGACCAACGGTCTTTTCCGTCAAGCCCTGGATCATAAATCGTCCAGACTCATCGTCAGCACCTGCTGCCGATTCTGCCGGCTCGGCCGATTTCGCCGGCTCTGCCGATTCCAAGCCAGCGCTGCCGAATCTGCCGACACTGTCCCGCGGGCTGCCACTGCCCCAGTGTCTAAACCAGTGGTCTTTCTCGTCGAGCCTTGGACTATAAATCGTCCAGACTCATCGCCAGCACCTGCTGCCGATTCTGCCGATTCTGCCGACTTTGCCGATTTCGTCGGCGCTGCCGATTCCAACACTGCACCCACCGTGTCTAAACCAGCGCTGTTTCGTCAGCGTGCCCCCCTGACGAATTTTCCTGCCTGGCCCGGCCAGTCCAGCGTCCAGCCCTTGTTCATCGAAAGATCTGCGCTGCCGATTTTCCCCGACGAACCTGCAGCTGCACAAATCTGCGCTGCCGATTTTCCCCCCTGTTGGCATGGCTGCCGCAGCCCCATTGTCTGGACCAACGGTCTTTTCCGTCAAGCCCTGGATCATAAATCGTCCAGACTCATCGTCAGCACCTGCTGCCGATTCTGCCGATTCCAAGCCAGCGCTGCCGAATCTGCCGACACTGTCCCGCGGGCTGCCACTGCCCCAGTGTCTAAACC
>JAGMVL010002265.1:57500-60000 GCA_019202695.1 Populus x sibirica
GACGGGCCGCGGGGGAAACAGCGGGGACAATCATGCGGGGGCATGCGCCGGCTCGGAAGACGGAGGCCGGGCCTCGGCGGCCGGGCACGTCACGCCACGAGGTCGGGGATTGCGAGGAGAGCCAACGCATGGGCGCGCGCACGGCAATTTAATGCCACGCCCACGCCGGCGTAGAGCTCTCCTCGCAATCCCCAAGCTCGGCGGTCCGCACCCGGCCACGCCGGCCCGGGCCTCCGACTTGCGGCGAGGGCGGCGGCCACCGCCGCCGGGACGTCGCGGCAAGCGGACGGCCGCGCGGCGGCCCGGCACCTTGGAACGAGCACGGCAAATGAATGCCACGCCCACGCCGCGGATAAGCGGCCCCAACGCGCGCCGACGGCTTGGAGCGGGTCCGAAGACGGTGGCCGGAATCGGGTCGTCGCCGGCCCGGAAAACGGGTCATCGATGCGGCAATACTCCGGGCCATGAGGCCCCCCACTTTAGTCCGAGTGTAGCAACGGCCCTCATATCCCCGCGGCGGGCCTATGGGCGCCGGCCCGGCGCGCCCGGGGGCCGGTCGGGGGGCACCCCCTAAAGAGCAATAAGTGTTATTGCGGCTACGCGGAGGGTAGACACTACTAGGTCCCATTTGTCACCCCCCCTCTAAAAAATTCATTTCTTGGTATTTTGAGCTGAAATTTTGCACGAGAGGTTGGCAAAAATCCAATCCAACTTTATTAATTTTTTCAGATTTTTTCGAGGTCGGGAAGTATTTTTTTTTATTTTCCTACCATTAAAAATCGAGGAAATCCGAAAAAATAGGAACCGGCCCGGAATGACCCCAAATTCGGTGGGCGGCCTCATAAAAATATGGCTGATTTTACTGGATTGATTTCATGTGGAAAGCACGACGTTTTGTTGTAGGAATGCGGGAACCCCGGCATGTCGCTGCCGCGGCCCCGGCGACGTCGGGCTGGCCCCTGCGGCGCCTAGCCTCTCCCACGCGGGGGCGAGGCCGAACGCGGGGGGGCCGGGCCCGAAGGCGGCCCCCGCGGGCGAGAGAGCAAGCCCGGCGGGGGCTGTCGCTGCCGCGGCCCGGCCCGGCGTCGTCGGGCGGCCCCTGCGGCGCCTAGCCTCTCCCCGCGGGGCGGGCCCGAAACGCGGGGGCCGGGGCCGGCGGCCCCCGCGGGCAAGAGAGCAAGCCCGGCGGGGGGCTGTCCGCGCGTCGCGCGGCGCGGCATGGGCTGCGGGGGCCGCGCGCGCGCGCAAGCGCCCAAGGGCCCCCAAGGGCCCCGGGCCCTCGAGCCCCGCGCCCCGAGCGCCTAGCGCGGGCGGGCGCGCGCGCGTGTGGTCTTTGAGGGGCGGCTGCCGGGCGCCGGCCTGGTGGCCGAACGTAGAGGCTCCTAAAGAGCAATAAGTGTTATTTCGGCTACGGCGGGGGTAGACACTACTAGGTCCCATTTGTCACCCCCCCTCTAAAAAATTCATTTCTTGGTATTTTGAGCTGAAATTTTGCACGAGAGGTTGGAAAAAATCCAATCCAACTTTATTAATTTTTCCAGATTTTTTCGAGGCCGCGAAGTATTTGTTTTAATTTTCCTACCATTAGAAATCGAGTAAATCCGCAAAAATAGGAACCGGCCCGGAATTACCCCAAATTCGGTGGGCAGCCTCATAAAAATATGGCTGATTTTACTGGATTGGTTTCATGTGGAAAGCACGACGTTTTCTTGTGCGAATGCGGGAACCCCAGCGGCTCGCTGCCGCGGCCAGCGACGTCGGGGACGCTGGCCTGCGCTGTCGAGCCCGCGAGGGCTGTCTCCGCGGCAGGCCCCCCTGCACGGGGCATGACAGGCCACCGCGCTGGCTCGTCCAGGTTTCAGATCGCGCCAAGTCGAACCCATGACCTGCACAAGCCGTCGCGTGCTGCCGGGTCGCATCTGCGTGTAGGCTGCCATTTTCCACGCGGCAGCCCCTGTTTTCGTCAGCGTGCCCCCCTGACGAATTTTCCTGCCTGGCCCGGCCGGTCCAGCGTCCAGCCCCTGTTCGTCGAAAAATCTGCGCAGCCGATTTTCCCCGTGCCGACAACGAGCCTACTTTCGTCAGCGTGCCCCCCCGACAATTTTTCCTGCCTGGCCCGGCCGGTCCAGCCCATGTTCGTCGAAAAATCTGCGCTGCCGATTTTCCCCGGCGAATTTTCCTGCCTGGCCTGGACAGCCCATGTTCGTCGAAAAATCTGCGCTGCCGATTTTCCCCGACCGAGCCTACTTTCATCAGCGTGCCCCCCCGGCGATTTTTCCTGCCTGGCCCGTCCAGCGCCCAGCCCCTGTTCGTCGAAAAATCTGCGCTGCCGATTTTCCCCGACGAGCCTACTTTCGTCAGCGTGCCCCCCCGACAATTTTTCCTGCCTGGCCCGTCCAGCGCCCAGCCCCTGTTCGTCGGAAAATCTGCGCTGCCGATTTTCCCCGACGAACCTGCAGCTGCACAAATCTGCGCTGCCACTGCCCCATTGTCTGGACCA
>JAGMVL010002265.1:70000-75000 GCA_019202695.1 Populus x sibirica
CATAAAAATATGGCTGATTTTACTGGATTGATTTCATGTGGAAAGCACGACGTTTTGTTGTAGGAATGCGGGAACCCCGGCATGTCGCTGCGCGCCCGCCGGCGACGTCGGGGCAGCCCCTGCGGCGCCTAGCCTCTCCCACGCGGGGGGCGAGGCCCGAACGCGGGGGCCCGGGGCCCGGCGGCCCCCGCGGGCGGAGAGCAAGCCCCGGGGGGGGTCGCTCGCTGCCGCGGCCCGGCGACGTCGGGCGGCCCCTGCGGCGCCTAGCCTCTCCCCGCGGGGGCGGGCCCGAAGCGCGGGGGCCCGGGGCCGGCGGCCCCCGCGGGCAAGAGAGCAAGCCCGGCGGGGGGCTCCCGTCGCGTCGCGCCGCGCGGCGCGCATCGGCTGCGGGCTGCGGGGGCGCGCGCCCAAGCGCCCAAGGGCCCCCAAGGGCCCCGGGCCCTCGAGAGCCCGGCGCCCCGGCGCCTAGCGCGGGCGGGCGCGCGCGCGCGTGTGGTCTTTGAGGGGCGCTGCCGGGCGCCGGCTTGGTGGCCGAACGTAGAGGCTCCCTAAAGAGCAATAAGTGTTATTTCGGCTACGCGGGGGTAGACACTACTAGGTCCCATTTGTCACCCCCCTCTAAAAAATTCATTTCTTGGTATTTTGAGCTGAAATTTTGCACGAGAGGTTGGAAAAAATCCAATCCAACTTTATTAATTTTTCCAGATTTTTTCGAGGCCGCGAAGTATTTGTTTTAATTTTCCTACCATTAGAAATCGAGTAAATCCGCAAAAATAGGAACCGGCCCGGAATTACCCCAAATTCGGTGGGCGGCCTCATAAAAATATGGCTGATTTTACTGGATTGGTTTCATGTGGAAAGCACGACGTTTTCTTGTGCGAATGCGGGAACCCCGGCGGCTCGCTGCCGCGGCCGAGCGACGTCGGGGGCCGCTGGCCTGCGCTGTCGAGCCCGCGAGGGCTGTCTCCGCGGCAGGCCCCCCCCCTGCACGGGGCATGACAGGCCACCGCGCTGGCTCGTCCAGGTTTCAGATCGCGCCAAGTCGAACCCATGACCTGCACAAGCCGTCGCGTGCTTTGCCGGGTCGCATCTGCGTGTAGGCTGCCATTTTCCACGCGGCAGCCCCTGTTTTCGTCGGCGTGCCCCCCGGCCGAATTTTCCTGCCTGGCCCGGCCGGTCCAGCGTCCAGCCCCTGTTCGTCGAAAAATCTGCGCAGCCGATTTTCCCCGACGAGCCTACTTTCGTCGGCGTGCCCCCCGACAATTTTTCCTGCCTGGCCCGGCCGGTCCAGCCCATGTTCGTCGAAAAATCTGCGCTGCCGATTTTCCCCGACGAATTTTCCTGCCTGGCCTGGACAGCCCATGTTCGTCGAAAAATCTGCGCTGCCGATTTTCCCCGACGAGCCTACTTTCATCGGCGTGCCCCCCTGACGATTTTTCCTGCCTGGCCCGTCCAGCGCCCAGCCCCTGTTCGTCGAAAAATCTGCGCTGCCGATTTTCCCCGACGAGCCTACTTTCGTCAGCGTGCCCCCCGACAATTTTTCCTGCCTGGCCCGTCCAGCGCCCAGCCCCTGTTCGTCGGAAAATCTGCGCTGCCGATTTTCCCCGGCGCTGCCGAACCTGCAGCTGCACAAATCTGCGCTGCCACTGCCCCATTGTCTGGACCAACAGTCTTTTCCATCAAGCCCTGGACTATAAATCGTCCAGACTCATCGCCAGCACCTGCTGCCGATTCTGCCGACTTTGCCGATTCTGCCGACTTTGCCGATTCTGCCGACTTTGCCGATTTCGTCGGCGCTGCCGATTCCAACACTGCACCCACCGTGTCTAAACCAGCGCTGTTTCGTCAGCGTGTCCCCTTGAGGAATTTCCCTGCCTGGCCTGGACAGTCCATCTTCCAGCCCGTGTTCGTCGAAAAATCTGCGCTGCCGATTTCCCCGACGAACCTGCAGCTACACAAATCTGCGCTGCCGATTTCCCCCTGTTGGCATGTCTGCCGCTGCCCCAATGTCCAGACCAACGGTCTTTTTTGTCTAGCCTTGGACTATCCAGTCTGTCCAGACATTCTGTCGACTTTGCCGATTCTGCCGATTTTGTCGGCGCTGCCGATTCCAACACTACCCCCTGCATCCAAACCGGCATTGTTTCGTCGGCTCTTCCCCTGACGATTTTAGCCCTGTAACAGTAGGCCTCCAATCCCGCCAACGGGAGCCAAGTTGATAGGGAAGATAATTGAATGACGCGAGGGCCTTCTTCCCATCATCCTCGGAAACACTCTAGCTATCACGGTCTTCGCCGCCCCTCACCACCATGGCGGGCCTCTAATCCCCCCATCGGCGGTTGTAGCCCATAGGGCGGTGATTTGAATGACGCGTCGCGGGCCGCGGGTCATCTCACCCGGCCATTAATTGGAGCGTTTTTGGCTGGCCGAGGATGGGGGGATGGATCTCTTCTTCCGAAAGAGCAAACGGTACATCGGGAGTTATGTTGACGGGGCATGGAATTGAATGACCCGTCGCGGGCCGCCGGGTCATCTCACCCGGCCATCCGGAGGAGCGTTTTCCGGCGGCATCGGGAAAACTCTTGCTTTCCTTGCCCGCATGCCCAAGTCCCCACTCGCATCGGCCCACCGCGCCACCAAGCCAACGCTGCCGAATCTGCAGACACTGCTGCCGAATCTGCCGACACTGTCCCGCGGGCTGCCACTGCCCCAGTGTCTAAACCCGGCGGTCTTTCTCGTCGAGCCTTGGACTATCCAGTCCGTCGACTCATCGCCGGCACCTGCTGCCGATTCTGCCGACTTTGCCGATTTTGTCGGCGCTGCCGATTCCAACACTGCGCCCACCGTGTCGAACCAGCGCTGTTTCGTCGGCGTGTCCCCTCGGCGAATTTTCTGCCTGGCCTGGACAGTCCATCGTCCGGCCCGTGTTCGTCGAAAAATCTGCGCTGCCGATTTTCCATGGCGAACCTACTTTCATCGGCGTGCCCCCCTGACGAATTTTCTGCCTGGCCTGGCCAGTCCAGCGTCCAGCCCTTGTTCGTCGAAAAATCTGCGCTGCCGATTTTCCCCGACGAACTGCAGTTGCACAAATCTGCGCTGCCGATTTTCCCCCTGTTGGCATGGCTGCCGCTGCCCCATTGTGCTGGACCAACGGTCTTTTCCGTCAAGCCCTGGATCATAAATCGTCCAGACTCATCGTCGGCACCTGCTGCCGATTCTGCCGGCTCGGCCGATTTCGCCGGCTCTGCCGATTCCAAGCCAGTGCTGCCGAATCTGCCGACACTTGTCCCGCGGGGTGCCACTGCCCCAGTGTCTAAACCAGTGGTCTTTCTCGTCGAGCCTTGGACTATAAATCGTCCGGACTCATCGCCAGCACCTGCTGCCGGTCTGCCGACTTTGCCGATTTCGTCGGCGCTGCCGATTCCAACACTTGCACCCACCGTGTCTAAACCAGCGCTGTTTCGTCGGCGTGCCCCCTGACGAATTTTCTGCCTGGCCCGGCCAGTCCAGCGTCCAGCCCTTGTTCGTCGAAAGATCTGCGCTGCCGATTTTCCCCGACGAACCTGCAGTTGCACAAATCTGCGCTGCCGATTTTCCCCCTGTTGGCATGGCTGCCGCTGCCCCATTGTCTGGACCAACGGTCTTTTCCGTCAAGCCCTGGATCATAAATCGTCCGGACTCATCGTCGGCACCTGCTGCCCGATTCTGCCGGCTCGGCCGATTTCGCCGGCTCTGCCCGATTCCAAGCCAGTGCTGCCGAATCTGCCGACACTCTGTCCCGCGGGCTGCCACTGCCCCAGTGTCTAAACCAGTGGTCTTTCTCGTCGAGCCTTGGACTATAAATCGTCCGGACTCATCGCCAGCACCTGCTGCCGATTCTGCCGATTCTGCCGACTTTGCCGATTTCGTCGGCGCTGCCGATTCCAACACTTTGCACCCACCGTGTCTAAACCAGCGCTGTTTCGTCGGCGTGCCCCCCTGACGAATTTTCTGCCTGGCCCGGCCAGTCCAGCGTCCAGCCCTTGTTCATCGAAAGATCTGCGCTGCCGATTTTCCCCGACGAACCTGCAGCTGCACAAATCTGCGCTGCCGATTTTCCCCCTGTTGGCATGGCTGCCGCTGCCCCATTGTCTGGACCAACGGTCTTTTCCGTCAAGCCCTGGATCATAAATCGTCCGGACTCATCGTCAGCACCTGCTGCCGATTCTGCCGATTCCAAGCCAGCGCTGCCGAATCTGCCGACACTTGTCCCGCGGGCTGCCACTGCCCCAGTGTCTAAACCGGTGGTCTTTCTCGTCGAGCCTTGGACTATAAATCGTCCGGACTCATCGCCAGCACCTGCTGCCGATTCTGCCGACTTTGCCGATTTCGTCGGCGCTGCCGATTCCAACACTTGCACCCACCGTGTCTAAACCAGCGTTGTTTCGTCGGCGTGCCCCCCTGACGAATTTTCTGCCTGGCCCGGCCAGTCCAGCGTCCAGCCCTTGTTCGTCGAAAAATCTGTGCTGCCGATTTTCCCCGACGAACCTGCAGCTGCACAAATCTGCGCTGCCGATTTCCCCCCTGTTGGCATGGCTGCCGCTGCCCCATTGTGCGGACCAACGGTCTTTTCCGTCAAGCCCTGGACCATAAATCGTCCGGACTCATCGTCGGCACCTGCTTTGCCGATTTCGCCGGCTCTGCCGATTCCAAGCCAGCGCTGCCGAATCTGTCCGCGGGCTGCCACTGCCCCAGTGTCTAAACCGGCGGTCTTTCTCGTCGAGCCTTGGACTATCCGGTCCGTCCGGACTCATCGCCGGCACCCGCTGCCGATTCTGCCGACTTTGCTGATTTCGTCGGCGCTACCGATTCCAACACTGCCCGCCGTGCCTGAACCAGCGCTGTTTCGTCGGCGTGTCCCCTCGGCGAATTTTCTGCCTGGCCTGGACAGTCCATCGTCCGGCCCGTGTTCGTCGAAAAATGCTGCGCTGCCGATTTCCCCAGACGAACCTGCAGCTGCA
>JAGMVL010002265.1:82500-85000 GCA_019202695.1 Populus x sibirica
TAATTTTTTCAGATTTTTTCGAGGTCGGGAAGTATTTTTTTTTATTTTCCTACCATTAAAAATCGAGGAAATCCGAAAAAAATAGGAACCGGCCGGAATGACCCCAAATTCGGTGGGCGGCCTCATAAAAATATGGCTGATTTTCTTGGATTGATTTCATGTGGAAAGCACGACGTTTTGTTGTAGGAATGCGGGAACCCCGGCATGTCGCGCTGCGCGCGGCCGGCGACGTCGGGCGGCCCCTGCGGCGCCTAGCCTCTCCCACGCGGGGGGGCGAGGCCCGAACGCGGGGGCCCGGGGCCGGCGGCGGCCCCGCGGGCGAGAGAAGCAAGCCCGGCGGGGGCTGTCGCTGCCGCGGCCCGGCGACGTCGTCGGGCGGCCCTGCGGCGCCTAGCCTCTCCCCGCGGGGGCGGAGCCCGAAACGCGGGGGCCGGGGCCGAAGCGGCCCCCGCGGGCAAGAGAGCAAGCCCGGCGGGGGCTGTCCGTCGCGTCGCGCGCGGCATGGGCTGCGGGGGCCGCGCGCGCGCGCGCCCAAGGGCCCCCAAGGGCCCCCGGGCCCTCGGGCCCCGGCGCCCCGAGCGCCCGCGCGCGGGCGGGCGCGCGCGCGTGTGGTCTTTGAGGGGGCGTTGCCGGGCGCCGGCCGGTGGCCGAACGTAGAGGCTCCCTAAAGAGCAATAAGTGTTATTTCGGCTACGGCGGGGGTAGACACTACTAGGTCCCATTTGTCACCCCCCCTCTAAAAAATTCATTTCTTGGTATTTTGAGCTGAAATTTTGCACGAGAGGTTGGAAAAAATCCAATCCAACTTTATTAATTTTTCCAGATTTTTTCGAGGCCGCGAAGTATTTGTTTTAATTTTCCTACCATTAGAAATCGAGTAAATCCGCAAAAATAGGAACCGGCCCGGAATTACCCCAAATTCGGTGGGCGGCCTCATAAAAATATGGCTGATTTTTCTTGGATTGGTTTCATGTGGAAAGCACGACGTTTTCTTGTGCGAATCGCGGGAACCCCCGGCGGCTCGCTGCGCGCGGCCCGGCGACGTCGGGGGGCCCGGCTGCTTATTTGTCGAGCCCGCGAGGGCTGTCTCCCATGCGAGCCCCCCCGCACGGGGCATGACGGGCCACCGCGGCCGGCTCGTCCGGGTTTCGAATCGCGCCAAGTCGAACCCATGACACTGCACAAGCCGTCGCGTCTTTGCCGGTCGCATCTGCGTGTAGAGCGCCATTTTCCCTGCGGCGCCCTGTTTTCGTCGGCGTGCCCCCCGGCCGAATTTTCTGCTGCCGGCCGGCGTCCGGCCGGTCGGCGTCCGGCCCCTGTTCGTCGAAAAATGCGCGGCCGATTTTCCCCGGCGAGCCTACTTTCGTCGGCGTGCCCCCAGGACAATTTTTTCTGCCTGGCCGGTCCGGCCCATGTTCGTCGAAAAATCTGCAGCCCATGTCGTTGCCGATTTTCCCCGGCAATTTTCTGCCTGGCCTGGACGGCCCATGTTCGTCGAAAAATGCTGCATTTTGCCGATTTTCCCGACGAGCCTACTTTCATCGGCGTGCCCCCACGGCGATTTTTTCTGCCTGGCCGTCCAGACGCCCGGCCATTGTTCGTCGAAAAATCTGCATTTGCCGATTTTCCCCGACGAGCCTACTTTCGTCGGCGTGCCCCCCGACAATTTTTTCTGCCTGGCCGTCCAGCGCCCAGCCCCTGTTCGTCGGAAAATCTGCGGCTGCCGATTTTCCCGACGAACGAACTCTGCACGATTTGCACAAATCTCTGGCCTGCCTTTGCCCCATTATGCGGACCAACGAGTCTTTTCCATCAAGCCCTGGACTATAAATCGTCCGGACTCATCGCCGACACCCTTTGCCGGTCTGACCCGACTTTTCCGGTCTGCTGGACTTTGCGGTCTGCCGACTTTGCCGATTTCGTCGGCGGCTGCCGATTTCAACACTTTGCACCCACCGTGTCTAAACCGCGTATTTGTTTCGTCGGCGTGTCCCCTTGAGGATTTCCCTGGCTGGCTCGGACAGTCCATCTTCCGGCCGTGTTCGTCGAAAAATCTGCGCTGCCGATTTCCCAGACGAACTGCAGCATTACACAAATCTGTATTTGCCGATTTCCCCCTGTTGGCATGTGCGCATTTGCCCCAATGTCCGGACCAACGGTCTTTTTTGTCTAGCCTTGGACTATCCGGTCTGTCCGGACATTACAGTCGACTTTGCCGGTCTGCCGATTTTGTCGGCGGCTATTGCCGAATTCCAACACTACCCCCTGCATCCAAACCGGCATTGTTTCGTCGGCTCTTCCCACGATGATTTTAGCCATGTAACGGTAGGCCTCCAATCCCGCCAACGGGAGCCAAGTTGATAGGGAAGATAATTGAATGACGCGAGGGCCTTCTTCCCATCATCCTCGGAAACACTCTAGCTATCACGGTCTTCGCCGCCCCTCACCACCATGGCGGGCCTCTAATCCCCCCATCGGCGGTTGTAGCCCATAGGGCGGT
>JAGMVL010001360.1:5000-7500 GCA_019202695.1 Populus x sibirica
TTTGCTCTCGGCCTTCCCCCCACACGTCTCCCCCCCACACGCTTCCCCTCCATTCTTCTCCTCCACATCCACCGCCGCTCCCAATATCAACCATATTTTTGTGGAAGATTGGTCCGACGATGATGCTTTGGAAGATGAGGAGGTGGATTTTGCCTCTTCTGTGGAAGACTTTGGTGGGGCCTCTTCTTTTCTCCCCTCCTCCGTGGTTGGGGCTTCTCTCTGCGGTGGCCGGTCAACTCTTGTTGCTTCCCCGGTTGTTGCCCAGGTCAACCCCTTCTCCTCTCGCCTCCTGCTATGGGGTTCTCTCCCCTTACATGGGTTGCGTGCGTCTCCAACATCCGATGTAGCGAGTGCTCGGGCCACCCCTCCTCCTCGCCTCTCGCGCGAGCGGATTCTTTCTCCCCCTTTCGTGAAGTCTATGACGCCTTCTTCCCTACCTCCGGATGTTGTGAGGCTTCACCCTCTGTATGGCGGGTACCCCTCTTTACGCTCTCCCGGTAGTAATAAATGGCGTGACCCTTTCTCCAACAGATCTCTTTGTTTCTTACACCGAGTTGCAACACTTCTCTCTTAGTCATTTATCTAAAACTTGTGCCATTTCTTATGAGGACATTCAACTCGCTTTTGATGTTTGGAAATTTTGTGTTGTGGGCTATGTTTCGGTAAACGGCACGGCTATGGAGCCCTTGAATAGTATCATTTCCAATGTCCGGAAATGTGAGGCAATCCTTACCATCCATGACTCGGGTGGTGGTTTATCGATTCAAAACAGAGGAAGCCAAACTTGCGGTTCTTAGTGGTGGACCTTACCTAGTATATGGTCGGCCTCTCCTATTGCGGCCTATGACAAAATTTTTCGATTTCTCCAGGTGAAAAAATGTCAAGGGTCCCTGTTTGGGTAAAATTTCCCAATCTTCCACTAAGGGCTGTGGTCCCCTATTTGTTTATCCAAGATCGCAAGTGTCCTTGGAAAGCCTATTCGGTGTGACCAACCTACATCAACACTTTCCGGATGTCTTATGCTCGGGTTCGGGTGGAAATAGATCTTCTTGAAGAACTCCAAAACTCGTTGAGATCACACTGCTTGAAGGCCTTGTTACGTCCCAACACGTGATTTATGAAGCTCTACCCAAGTTTTGTCACTTCGCCATGTTCTTGGTCATACTGGCCCTCCGCGCCCCCCCAAAGCTACTCATCACGACTTCCACGGCTCCACAGGTTCAAAAAGCTCAAGGGAATGTTTTTAGTCGATTGGGTCCTTGTCCTCCTCCACAATCCCCTCCTCCGCCTCGGTTGCAAGACCGGTCCAAAGATCAGGACATACCAGCTTCTCAAGGAGTTGTTGGGTCTCCTTGTTTGGGTCCTCAGCCTCCCTCTCAGCCCTTTCCTCCTCTGCAGAAGTTGCAAGACCGGGACATCCCAACTTCCACACGGGCTATCGGGTGCGAGGTTGATCTTGTCCCTTCTTCGCTCGGGTTACGGTGGTCTCTCGACGCAAATCCAGTAAGTTAGACAAGGGGAAGGCCATAGCTGTCTCTAAGCCATTGTCGGTTTGCACGAGACCTATTCGAACCTCCACCGGCGCCGATCCATTAGTGGACATCCCATGTGCCGATGACGCTAGGGATCCTCCCCCTTCTCATCCCGAACCATTAGTTTTGACCTCCGCAGTCGGAGAAGGACACATCCCCTCTCCACCGAACTCTTTGGATATTACTATTGGTGATGTGAACATGGTGGCAACCCCTGTTATGGAGATATCGCCCCGCGTCGGGTTCGAAACCGAAACAAAAAGCGGGGTGGTCGCTAGTCAAAGGATCTCCCCTTGTCTCTCAAGTGGTTTGATGGAACGACATGAGGATTTTGTTTCCCCTTACCCCGTATCGACATGAGTTTGTTGCTTGGTGGTCGAGTTGGTCCTCTACTAGTTTGTTCACTCTTGGTTGAGGCGGCCAGGTTGTATATTCAGGATGCCATTTGATCTCGGTTTAAGGTTCTCTCCCCGAAGAGACATGTGGAATTTTTTGGTTGGATGTTGTGGGATCTTGTTCTTGCTTGAAGGCGCCCCCTTTTATGAATTGTTTGCCTCGCTAGTGCATGGCCCATGCATTTTCACGTGCTCCACCTTGCTGATGGGGCCCCCTCTCGGTTTACTTGCTTCCGATGGCTAGCTCTTCAGTAATTGTACTTGTATTGTAATTGCTTTTGTTTCCTTTGGTTCTATCTCGAAGGTTTGATTTGTCGTGGTTGTTCGTCATGGTGAGGCTAAATTTTGTTTTGCATTAAGATGGCTGCTTTGGGTTTTCTTTGATTCTTGCTCCTATTGAGTTCTTGTTGTTTTGGCGTGCATGGTTGCTTGGCCTTCACTACTCCGATTGGCTTGCATTTCCACGTCCCTTCATGGAAGGGATTATGATTTCTTGTTGCTTTCTTTGTCGGTGTTTTTTTTTTCTACTGTGTCACCGCATGTTTGGTTGCTTCTCCATGCATGGTTGAGATG
>JAGMVL010000676.1:0-25344 GCA_019202695.1 Populus x sibirica
CACACAACCTTGTCAGCTGATTTGCTAAAGTGTAGACCCATCATGAAACTAATTCCCTAGACCACACAAACTCATCGGGAACTGATTTGCTGAAGCACAGACTCATCATCGAACTAAATCAATTCACCACACAACCTCATCAGGGAACTGATTCTCTGAAGTACAAACTCATCATCGAACTAAATCAATTCACCACACAACCTCGTTAAGGAATAGTTCGACGAAGCACGGTACTCCTTAGTGAACTGATTCAATGATGCACATACTCATCAGCGAACTAATTCCCTACATCACGTAACCTCGTTAGGGAACTGATTCCCTAAAGCACAGACTTGTGGGTGCACTAATTCGATGCACCATACAATCTCATCACCAAACCGATTCGTTGAAGCATAGACTTGTCGGGAACTAATTCGTTGAAGCAGAGACTTGTCAGGGAACTGATTCGCTGAAGCACAGACTCATTATCAAACTGATATACTAGAGCACAGACTCATCAAGGAAGTGATTCGCTGAAGCACGGACTCGTCAGGGTACCTTGATTCGCTGAAATACAAACTCGTGAAGGAACTTAGACACCGAGGCACTGACTTGTCGGCGAACTTAAGCGTTGAAGCATTGACTCGTCAGCGAATTGATATGCCAAACACGAGACTTCTTAGCGAACCGATTCGGGGTTGCCCATACTCGTTAGCCAACCGATTCTCTACACCACACACAACCTTATTAGTGACACATTGATTGTGTATCAAAAGTATCATTAAGTCTCTTATTTTACATATGTATTTATTATTTTTATTTGGGTTTTTTATAATAATTGATGTGCTTTTTAGTAATGAAGTTTCTTTTAATGTCTCGATAGGTTTTTGGAGCTTAAATGAATTATTTCATAAAATTCAACGTCGAATTCGAACAAAGAATTGAAGAGAAATTTAGTTGAAGATTGAAGCAAATCTTGGTTCAAATAAGTGCTCCAAATTTGCCCCAAAAATCAATTCAAGTCCAATTCTAGAAAAGAATATCATATGATTTATTTCAAGCCCAAACATGCCTTATGTTGTGTGCAAACTTCAACCATCAAACACTCAAGGTTTCAAAGTCAATCTTAGCCCAAATAATAGGTACATTTGTATCCTTATTTGATGCTTAAATTCAGCCCCAAATCAGCCCCAAATCACCTTCCAAATCAGCCCAAACACAATCCATGATCCTACATGTCCACATAATAAATAACATTTGATTTATTTGGGTAATTCATTGATCCAAGAGGGCAAGCACATGGATGGAAAGCTGGAGGGGACATTGTGACATTATTTTGGGTCAAAAGAAGAAAGAGACAACTCATAAAGGAGGAAGAAAAACGTGCACCAAAGTGTTCTCCAAGCTGGCCTGGTTTGATTTTCCAGAACACCTTTCGGTGTTTTGTCCATAACTTTTGACTCAGATGTCCAAATGAGCTGTTCTTTAATGATCTGGAAAGCTAACAGAATGGCCTATAAATATGTCTCTAATAGCCATCTCCAGGAGAGGCTTCTAAAAGGGTCGAATTGCTGTCCAAAGTTAGAGTCAGATTTGTGTCCGAATTTTTACTGAAATTGTGTTGTGTTCTTCTTTATAGATTTCGGTTCTTTAGCTTGTAAAACTCATTATTTCAGTTTGATTCAAGTCATTTTATGTTTATTGAAGTGTTATTATATCTAATCATGGTTGGCTAATCTTCTTCTTGGATCCAAATCAAGGATGATGGTGGTTGAGGTGAGTTCTTTAAGATATGAATGAATCTTAATGTCTATCTTTTCATTTTCTTCATGAATGTTTATTATTGCAAAGAAATTTTAGAAATCATTTAGGTAATGTTATAATCTTGAATTTTTATGCACAAACCTTAGTTTTGGTATAGAGATTGCTTGATTCAATGTCTTACTTAATATGAAAATACTTGTACATTCTTAAGCAATAATCAATCTTCATCCTTTTAAACTTCATTGTAATATCTTCTCGATCTAATATCACCATCGTTGATATTAGGTTGAGTTATCTTATATATGTTAAAGGAATCACCAATACATCACCATTAAAATTGATTTGGACCAAGACTTACTTTTTCTTGTCATTTAAAATCTATTTACACTTTTTCATCTTTGAAAACAAATCCATCAATCATTTTCAACCAAGTTATTGTTAATTTAATTTCTCTTGAGTTTTGTTTTGTTACCTAGCTTAATTTCCAGATCTAGCTCTCTGTGGATATGACCTCGATCTTACCGAGTTAATTGCTACATCGCACACTCGTGCACTTGCGAGTTAAAACAAGCCGAACATAAAAAGCGGTCAAGCAATTTTGGCGCCGTTGCTGGGAGCTAGCAAGCAAAGGTAACAAATTTCTATTTGATTATTGAAAAACAAAAAAAATACATAAAAATAAAAAATCAAATGGCTGGTTTTACCGCCTAAAAAAAATTTAATTTGACCTCAACTTTTCGGATATTGGATTTGTGGACTGGACTATTAATTGTTGGATTTTTGTTGGTTCAACCATTTTTCTTTTATTGTCTATTCTAATTAGTTTATAATATTTATTATTTATATTATAAGGCTGGTTTTACCGCCTCTTGTTTATTTTATTTTATTTTGTTGTTTATTGTTGTTATTTTTTTTATATTTATTGTGCGAAGTGCTTGGCGGTACTACCGCCTTTTGTTCATTTTATTTTATTTTGTTGTTTATTGTTGTTATTTTTCTTATATTTATTGTCTGAAGTGCTTGGCGGTACTACCGCCTTTTGTTCATTTTATTTTATTTTGTTGTTTATTGTTGTTATTTTTCTTATATTTATTGTTTGAAGTGCTTGGCCGGTATTACCGCCTTTTATTCATGCTTGTTATAATTATCTTTTAATGTTTATTGTTGTTACTATTGCTTATTAGTTAGAGAGTGAATTTCTTAATTTGTTGTATTTTTATTTTTGAGCTATTACTTTATCTTTTACGTTTCATTTACTTTTATTTGCAATCTTTTTTTTCTTTTTCTTTTTCTTTTCCTTTCCTTTCGTATTCATATAATTGTTATATTATTGTTTTTTTATCATGGCTAATGTTGAAGATGTAGAGGGTGAAGGGAGTGTTCAAGGTAATGGACCTCCACAATTCAATGATCAACCTAATTTTCGAACTCTTAGAGAGTATCTTCACCCGGCTAGACAAAGTACACCTTCGTGTATTATCTTACCTCTTAACCAACAAGCTTTCAATTTGAAACCGGGCATGATTCAACTTCTTCCCACATTTCACGGTATGGATTCGAAAATCCATACATACACATTAAAGACTTTGAAGAGGTATGTAATACTTTTATTGATAGAACATGCACCGAGGAAACTATTCGTCTTAAATTGTTCCCATTCTCTCTAAAGGATAAAGCCAAGCTTTGGCTAAACTCCTTGCGTCCTAGGTCTATAGGTACATGGAGAGAAATGCAAGCTGAATTTTTGAAAAAATACTTCCCCACTCATAGAACGGCAGCCTTACAACGTCAAATGATGAATTTTTCTTGTAGTCCAAATGAGTCATTTCACCAAGCTTGGGAAAGGTTTAAAGACTTGTTAAATGCATGCCCCCACCATGGTTTTGAGATGTGGAGGTTAGTGAGTTTCTTCTACGACTCTCTTACCGAGATTTTAAAAAGCTAGTGTCAACCATGTGTAATGGTGAGTTTTATGACAAAGAACCAAGTGAAGCCTTTGATTTCTTTGATCAATTGGCTGAAAACACAAAGCAATGGGAGACTTCTCTCCCACTTCATGTCGAGTCTAGAAACACCATTTCTCATTCAAGTGGGAAGTTCCAATTGAAAGAGACTGATGACCTCAATGCTAGATTAACCTCATTGGCTAGGAAAGTAGAGTCTCTTGAGATTAAAAAAGTGCATGTCATGAGTGAACAACAAGAGGAAAGTTGTGTTGTTTGTGAGAGCAAAGGGCATAAGACAACCGAGTGTCCTACCATTCCGGCCTTCAAGGAAGTGCTATATGGCCAAACTTCGATTCAAGTAATGTTAGAAAGCCATTTTCAAACCAAGTAGGCAATCCCTACTATGAGACCTACAATCCTGGATGGAGGAACCATCCAAATTTTGGATGGAGAAATGAGGGCCCTTCAGTACCTCAAACATTTCAACCTCCACCCCAACCATTTCATGCTCCCACACATAACACATACCAACCACCTCATAAGAGATCCCTAGAGGATACTCTTCAACAATTCATGCAAACACAAGGAGGAATCAACAACCAAGCTTATAAATTTCAAGACCAGACCAATAGGACCTTAGATGACATTCGAAGTCAACTAACCAAGTTGACTCAATCACTAAGCATTCAAGAGAAGGGAAAGATCCCAGCTCAACCAATGCCAAATCCTAGAGGTCAGGTACACATGAGTGAATCCTCATCTAGTGAACCTTCAAACCATGAACAAGTCCAAGCCATCACTACCCTTAGAAGTGGAAAGATTATTGACAAAGCTATAGGTTTTGGGATTCCTAGAAGTATTGTGGAGGAGGAATCTAGGCAAAGTGAAGAGGAAATCAAAACACAAGTGACAAATGAGAGCTTGAGTGACAAAGAAGGTGAGATAAATGAGAAAGAGATGAGTGAGAAAGGAGATGATTCAAGCAAAATTGGAGTCAAAGTGAGTGATTTAGAATTTGTTCCTAGAGCACCATTTCCACAAAGGTTAGGAAACCTAAACATGATCTTATGAACTCAGAAATCTATGAATTGTTCAAACAAGTGAAAGTCAACATTCCACTCCTTGATGCAATTAAACAAGTCCCATCTTATGCAAAGTTCCTCAAGGACTTATGCACGGTCAAAAGGAGATTGAATGTGAAAGAAAGAGCCTTTCTAACTGAACATGCTAGTGCCATCATCCAGTTTAAGACCCCTCCCAAATACAAAGATCCTGGTTGTCCTACCATTTCATGCATTATTGGAAATCATAAGATAGACCAAGCTTTGTTAGATTTAGGAGCAAGTGTGAATTTGATACCCTACACTGTTTACGAACAATTAGGTTTAGGAGGAATCAAGCCTTACTCGAATCACCCTTCAATTAGCGATAGGTCAATCAAGATTCCTAGGGGTATTGTTGAGGATGTGTTGGTCCAAGTAGATAAATTCTACTTTCTGTTGATTTTGTAGTGTTGGACACCGCACCTATTCAAGGTTCTAATGCTCCCATCCCAGTCATCTTAGGTAGACCTTTCCTAGCTACATCCAATGCTTTAATCACAAGTTTGTAGGAATGGGGTGATGAAATTGTCTTTTGGGAACATGAGTTGTGGAGATGAACATATTCAATGTCTCCAAACAAATTGGTGAACACGAGGACATTAGAGAGGTGGATTTGATCCAAACAGGTTTGTCAAGAACACTTTGAGAGAGAATGGATAAAGGATCCATTGGAGAGAACTTTAATTCATGATGAAAGATTTTATTCTTTGAAATGTGTTGATGAGGAAGTAAGAGAACTCGAGACTTATCTAGATCCAATGCCTCTTATGTCAATAGGTCAATGGACCCCATCGTTTGAGCCTTTGATTTCACCCCAAGTGAAAGGCTGAGGCATCTCTTGTCCAACCTTATAAACCGGAAAGGAAGCCTTTACCGAGTGATCTTAAGTATGCATTTCTAAGGGAAGATGAATCATATCCTATTGTGATTTCATCAAAACTTAGCATAGAAGCAGGAACAAGAACTTTTGAGAGTGGTGAGAAAACACAAAAAAGCAATTGGGTGGACTATTACTGACTTGAAAGGAATTAGCCCTCTTTTATGTACACATAGAATCTATCTTGAAGAAGAGGCTAAAAGCGTGAGGCAAATGCAAAGACGATTGAACCCAAACATGAAGGAAGTAGTAAGATGTGAAGTGCTTAAGCTACTTGATGCGGGTATCATTTACCCCATTGCAAACTCAAAATGGGTTAGTCCAACCCAAGTTGTCCCAAAAAAATGCGGAGTCACGGTAGTGAAAAATGAAAATAATGAGCTAGTACCAACTAGAATCCAAACCTGGATGGCGTATGTGCATTGATTATCGTAAGTTGAACATGGTGACTAGGAAGGACCATTTTCCACTTCCATTTTTAGACCAAGTGCTTGAAAGAGTAGCCGGAAGAGCTTTCTATTGTTTTCTTGATGGATACTAGGGTTACAACCAAATTGAGATTTCTTTAGAAGACCAAGAAAAAACCACTTTCACTTGTCCTTTTGGTACCTATGCTTATAGAAGAATGCCTTTTGGCTTGTGTAATGCACCAGCCACTTTTCAAAGGTGTATGATGAGTATCTTTAGTGACATGGTGGAAAATTTTTTGGAAGTTTTCATGGATGATTTTTCAGTTTATGGGGATTCTTATGAGTTGTGTCTAATGCATTTAGAAAAAGTTCTTGAAAGGTGTGAAGAGAGGAATCTTGTACTTAATTGGGAGAAATGTCATTTTATGGTGACACATGGCATTGTCTTAGGTCACATTGTCTCTTCAAAAGGGATAGAGGTAGATAAGTCAAAGGTTGAAGTCATTCAAAAATTACCTACCCTCGGACTGTGAAAGATGTGAGATCCTTTTAGGACACGCTGGTTTTTACCGAAGATTCATTCATTCTTTTAGTACCATTGCCAAACCATTGTGTAACTTGTTGTCACAAGATGTTCAATTTGATTGGACATCAAAATGTCAAGAAGCTTTTGAAAAGCTTAAAGGGTTGTTGACCATTGCACCAATCATGCAAGCTCCGATTGGTCTTTACCATTTGAACCGATGTGTGATGCTAGTGATTTTCGCGGTAGGGGCTGTTTTAGGACAAAGAAAAGATAAGAAACCTCATGTCATTTATTATGCTAGCAAGACTTTGAATGATGCTCAATTGAATTACACTACAACTGAAAAAGAACTTTTAGCTGTAGTATTTGCATTGGACAAGTTTAGGTCTTATTTGGTTGGAACTCTTGTTATTGTTTTTACCGATCATGCAGCATTGAAATACTTGCTCACAAAACAAGATGTCAAGCCACGTTTGATTCGATGGATCCTCTTACTCCAAGAGTTTAACCTTGAAATTCGAGATAAAAAGGGAGTAGAGAATGTAGTGGGTGATCATTTGTCCCGTCTTTCAAGCTATGAGACCACAATTGATGAATCTCCAATAAATGAATTCTTTGCTGATGAAAATTTATTTTGTGCAAGTCTCGTTTCCTACATTGGCTCTCCATGGTATGCTGACATAGCAAATTACCTAGCCACAAGTCAGATTCCTTCTCATTGGTCTAAACTTGACAAACAAAAATTCTTGCGTAACGTGCGCACCTTTTTTTGGGATGACCCCTACCTATTTAAATACTGCCCTGACCAAATTGTTAGGCGGTGCATCCCCGATCATGAAATTCCAAGTGTAATTAATTTTTGTCATGCATTAGCTTTGTGGTGGGCATTTCTCTTCCAAGAAAACCACTGCCAAGATCTTGCGGTGTGGTTTTTATTGGCCCACCATGTTCAAAGATGTCCATGCCTTCGTGTTGCATGTGACCGATGCCAACGACTAGGTAACCTTACTAGGCGTAACATGATGCCCCTAAACCCCATTCTTGTTTTGGAAATATTTGATTGTTGGGGGATTGATTTCATGGGACCTTTTCCAAGTTCATTTGGTTACCAATTCATCCTTGTAGTTGTTGATTATGTGTCTAAATGGGTGGAGGCCATTGCATCTCGAACCAATGACCATCGAGTTGTGGTCAAATTCTTGAAAGAAAATATTTTCTCTCGTTTTGGCATGCCCCGGGCTATGATTAGTGATGGGGGTAAGCATTTTTGTAACAAGCCCGTTGGGATTTTGATGAGAAAATATAGTGTAATTCACAAGGTCGTACCCCCATCATCCACGGGACTAGTGGCCAGCCGAGTTGGCAAATAGGGAGATCAAGAACATTCTAGAGAAAACTAGTCAATCCAAACCGTAAAGATTGGTCCCTACGACTAGTTGATGCTTTGTGGGCATATCGCACCGCTTACAAGACCTCTTTAGGAATGTCTCCTTATAGGCTAGTTTATGGAAAGCCTTGTCATCTCCCCTGTTGAGATTGAGCACCGTGCATATTGGGCCATCCGGCAATTCAATGATAATGAAAACGAGGTTGGCAAAAATAGAAAGCTTCAATTGGATGAATTAGAGGAGTTGAGAAATGATGCATTTGAAAATGCAAAAATTTCAAAACATAAGATGAAAGCTTTGCATGATAAACACATTTTTAGAAAATCCTTTCATGTTGGTCAAAAGGTTCTCTTGTATAATTCACGATTACATCTCTTTCCTGGGAAGTTAAGGACAAAATGGATTGGTCCATTTGTGATTAAATCCATCTCCGAGCATGGTGCATTTGAGGTAGAAAATCCTAAGAATGGAAATGTTTTCAAAGTAAATGGTCATCGATTGAAACCTTATCTTGAAAACTTTGTGGCTGAAGTTGAGACATTGGATCTTGAAGATCCAATACCATTGTAGTATCAGAAGTAATGATTTTTTATTTTTATTTTTTTCATTTTTTTTTATTTTTTTCTCTTTCTTCCATCTCTTATATTTTTCTTGTTCATGCATTAGGGACAATGCATTATTTTAAGTTGGGGGGGTGTGAGGTTCTTTATTTTCAAAAAAAAAAAAAAAAACATCAATGTTTTCTTTTAGTTGTGATATGCAGGTAAAAAAAATCAAGCAAGAAGTCAGCTCATGTCCAATTCAATCAGACATTCATCCTTGAGAACAAAAGGGGAGTAACAGTTTTCTAATCTTTATACTTTTCTTCTCTTTCTTTTTTACATTGAGGATAATGAAAAACTTAATTTTAGATATTTGATTATGTTGAATGCTTGAGATAACCATGCTTCTTAAAAAAAAAAAAAACTTGCATTCGTATGTGAATGAGACTTGTTTAAGATCAACATTACATTTTTGGATTCATTATTGTGTTGAACATTGCATGCTTTAATTTGGGATAGATAATATCTTATAAAGCAAGATATAACATACTTTTTTCTTAAGATTATTGAAGTACATCTTTCCTTGTAAAAGTTGTGTGATTATGCATGAAAGATGAGTGTGATGCTTTACTTGTGATCATCCCTTTTGATCTAGTCCTAAACAAGGTTTAAGTAAATAGAGTAATCATTATTACACAAATGTGTACAAAATTCTATCTACTCCAATGTTTTGAGTTGCTCAGTAACTAGGGGTATTCATCACAAATGTTTATCTTTACGTCAAACGGCGGCTTGAAATATGAGTATGCAAAGCACTTTAAGTTTGTGACTTTGTGAGTAACGGGTGCATTCATCACAAATGTTTGTATTCGCGTCAAAAGGGAAGTGACCACTTAAAGAAAAAGAATAAATAATATCTTCAAAAAAAAAAAAAAGGAAAAAAAAAAAAAAAAAAAAAAAAAATATATATAGATATTTCTCTAGTTTGCTACCTTGTTTGTAGTAGTAAGAAGGGAAGATTACAAGTTGAGTTTTTGCGTGAATCAATTATGTTGGTTGCATGATAAATACGATTGAATTTGGAATTTTGTATGGATGTTTGATTTAGAGAATGTGAGTATGCTTATTTTTCTTTATTTGTTATTGTGTACACTAAGTTAAAGATACCAATGTTTGCATGATATGTCCTTTAAGTGTGATGAGTCGAGCCTAATTATGTTATTATTATTCTTTTTTATTTCAAAGGTTTTATGTTTTGTTTTGCTTGAGGACTAGCAAAATCTAAGTTGGGGGGTGTGATTGTGTATCAAAAGTATCATTAAGTCTCTTATTTTACATATGTATTTATTATTTTTATTTGGGTTTTTTATAATAATTGATGTGCTTTTTAGTAATGAAGTTTCTTTTAATGTCTCGATAGGTTTTTGGAGCTTAAATGAATTATTTCATAAAATTCAACGTCGGAATTCGAACAAAGAATTGAAGAGAAATTTAGTTGAAGATTGAAGCAAATCTTGGTTCAAATAAGTGCTCCAAATTTGCCCCAAAAATCAATTCAAGTCCAATTCTAGAAAAGAATATCATATGATTTATTTCAAGCCCAAACATGCCTTATGTTGTGTGCAAACTTCAACCATCAAACACTCAAGGTTTCAAAGTCAATCTTAGCCCAAATAATAGCTACATTTGTATCCTTATTTGATGCTTAAATTCAGCCCCAAATCAGCCCCAAATCACCTTCCAAATCAGCCCAAACACAATCCATGATCCTACATGTCCACATAATAAATAACATTTGATTTATTTGGGTAATTCATTGATCCAAGAGGGCAAGCACATGGATGGAAAGCTGGAGGGGACATTGTGACATTATTTTGGGTCAAAAGAAGAAAGAGACAACTCATAAAGGAGGAAGAAAAACGTGCACCAAAGTGTTCTCCAAGCTGGCCTGGTTTGATTTTCCAGAACACCTTTCGGTGTTTTGTCCATAACTTTTGACTCAGATGTCCAAATGAGCTGTTCTTTAATGATCTGGAAAGCTAACAGAATGGCCTATAAATATGTCTATAATAGCCATCTCCAGGAGAGGCTTCTAAAAGGGTCGAATTGCTGTCCAAAGTTAGAGTCAGATTTGTGTCCGAATTTTTACTGAAATTGTGTTGTGTTCTTCTTTATAGATTTCGGTTCTTTAGCTTGTAAAACTCATTATTTCAGTTTGATTCAAGTCATTTTATGTTTATTGAAGTGTTATTATATCTAATCATGGTTGGCTAATCTTCTTCTTGGATCCAAATCAAGGATGATGGTGGTTGAGGTGAGTTCTTTAAGATATGAATGAATCTTAATGTCTATCTTTTCATTTTCTTCATGAATGTTTATTATTGCAAAGAAATTTTAGAAATCATTTAGGTAATGTTATAATCTTGAATTTTTATGCACAAACCTTAGTTTTGGTATAGAGATTGCTTGATTCAATGTCTTACTTAATATGAAAATACTTGTACATTCTTAAGCAATAATCAATCTTCATCCTTTTAAACTTCATTGTAATATCTTCCGATCTAATATCACCATCGTTGATATTAGGTTGAGTTATCTTATATATGTTAAAGGAATCACCAATACATCACCATTAAAATTGATTTGGACCAAGACTTACTTTTTCTTGTCATTTAAAATCTATTTACACTTTTTCATCTTTGAAAACAAATCCATCAATCATTTTCAACCAAGTTATTGTTAATTTAATTTCTCTTGAGTTTTGTTTTGTTACCTAGCTTAATTTCCAGATCTAGCTCTCGTGGATATGACCTCGATCTTACCGAGTTAATTGCTACATCGCACACTCGTGCACTTGCGAGTTAAAACAAGCCGAACATAAAAAGCGTCAAGCACACATCACCGAATTGATTTGTGAAGCAAGGACCCGTCATCGAACCGATACGGTGAAGCACAAGAGCCAATGAAATGATTCGCGAAGCACGAGTACCCGTCAGCCGAATCGATGCGTTGGAAGCAGCGACACATCATCGAATTGATGCGTCAAGCAAGGACCCGTCATCAAACCGATACGGTGAAGCATAGACTCGTCAAGGAAATGATTCGCTAAAGTGTAAACTCGTTAGGAACCGATTCTGCGAAACACGGACTCGTGAACCGAGGCGCCGAAGCACCGACTTGTCGCCGAATTGACGTGTTAAACTAGAGACTTGTGAGAGAACTGATTCAATGCACCACACAACCTCATCAGTGGACTAATTCATTGAAGCATAGACTCGTTAGGGAACCGACTGGCACAGACTCGTTAGCGAATTCGAATCGATGCAAAGACCTAACCTCTTGAAATAACTAATTCGGCCAAGCATCGACTTGTAAGAGAACTAATTCGATGCATCACAAAACTTCGTCGTGGACTAAGTCGGTGAAGCTACGACTCGTTAGCGACCTGAATCGATGCACCATGCAACCTTGTTAGCAAACTGATTCGCTGAAGCACGGACTCGTCAGGGAACTGATTCTGAAGCACTGACTCGTCAAGGAACTGATTCGCTGAAGCACGGACTCATTATTGAACTGATGTGCTAAAGCATCGACTCGTCACAAAAATGATTCACCGTAGCATGGACTCGTTAGAGAACTAATTCGTTGGAGCACGAACTCATGAGGCAACTAAGGCGCTGAAGCACTGACTCGTTAGCGAACTAATTGGCAAAGGACAGACTCCTTTGCGAACTCATTCAAGGTTGCATATATTGGTCGGCAAACTGATTCCCTACACCACACAACCTCGTTAGGAAACTGATTCGTTGATGCACAAACTTGTGAGTGAACTGATTCGATGCACCACACAATCTCGTCAGCCAAATGATTCGCTGAAGCACAGACTCGTTAGGGAACTGACTCGCTAAAGCACAGACTCGTTAGCGACATGAATCAATACACCACGCAACCTCATCAGCGAACTAATTGGCAAAGGACAGACTCCTCAGCAACTAATTCACATATTGGTCAGCGAACTAATTCCCTACACCACACAACCTTGTTAGGGAATTGATTCGCCGAAGCACAGACTTGTGAGTGAACTGATTCGATGCACCACACAACCTCGTTAGCCAAATGATTCGCTGAAGCACAAACTCGTCAAGGAACTGACTCGCTGAAGCATAGACTCGTTAGCGAATTCGAATCAATGCACCATGCAACCTCATCAACGAACTGATTCACTCAAGCATGACTCATCAGGGAACTGATTCGCAAAAGCATGGACTCGTCAGGGAACTGATTCGCTGAAGCTACGGACTCAACTAGAAACTGACTCGATGAAGTACAGACTCGTCTGCGACCTGAATCTATGCACCACGCAACCTTGTCAGCGAACTGATTCGCTGAAGCACGACTCGTCAGGGACCTGCTTTGTTGAAGCACGGACTCGTTTACGACCTCGAATTGATACACCATGCAACCTCGTCAATGAACTGATTCGCTAAAGCACGACTCGTCGGGACCTACTTCGTTAAAGCATGGACTCGTCAGCGAACTGGTACGCTGAAGCATCGACTCGTCGAGGAACCGCCGACAAAGCAAAGACTCCTCAACAAACAAATTTAGGGTTGCACATACTCGTCGCCGAACCGATTCCCTACACCACACAATCTTGTCAATAAACCGGATTTGCTGAAGCACAGACCTACCAAGGAACTAATTCCCTAGACCACACAAACTCGTCAGGGAACTGATTCGCTGAAGCACAAACTCGTCATCGAACTGATTCGATGCGCCACACAACCTCGTCAGTGAACGGATTTGCTAAAGCATAGACTCGTCATCGAACCGATGCACCGGCACAGACTTGTCGGAACCGATCGAAGCACATACTCCTTGCGAACCGATTCGGCGATCCATATACTTATCATGAACCGATTCTCTACACCACACTTCCTCGTCGGGAAATTATTCTATAGACCACACAACCTCGTCGGAACCGATTCCCTAGATCACACAACCTCGTCGTGAAGCGATATGCGGAAGCACGTACTCGTCGATGAACGATTTGATGCACCACACAACCTCGTTAGCAAACTGATTCGCTGAAGTACAGACTAAAGCACGAACTGATACATGAAAGCACAGACTCGTTAGCAAACTGATTCGATGCACCACACACACTTGTCAGCCAACTAGTCGCTGAAGCACAAACTCGTCAAAGAACTGACTCACTGAAGCACAGACTCGTCACCAACCTGAATTGATGCACCACGCCACCTCGCCAACAACTGATTCGCTGAAGCATAGACGCAACAGCGAACTAATGCGCTGAAGCACGGACCCGTCCACGAACCGATTCCTACACCACACAATCTCATTAGTGAAGCGGATTCGTTGAAGCACAGACCCATCAAGGAACTGATTCGCTAGACCACACAAACTCGTCAGGGAACTGATTCGCTGAAGCACAGACTCGTAATCGAACTGATTTGATGCACCGCACAACCTCGTCAGCAAACAAATTCACTAAAACACAGACTCGTCATCGAACCGATGCGCGCGAGGCATTGATTTGTCGGGGAACTTATCGGCGAATCACATACTCCTTAGCAAACTGATTCAGTGATCCACATACTATAACGAACTGATTCCCAACACCACACAAACTCGTCAAGGAACTGATTCGCTGAAGCACAGACTCGTAATCAAACTGATTCGATGCACCACACAACCTCGTCAGCGAGCAGATTCGCTGAAGCACAGACTCGTCATCGAATTGATGTGCTGAAGCACAGACTTGTCAGGGAACTGATCGGCGAAGCACAGACTCTTTAATGAATTGATTCGATGATCCACATACTCGTCAACAAACTGATTCCTTACACCACACAAACTCGTCAGGGAACTGATTCGCTGAAGCACAAACTCATCGTCGAACTGATTTGATGCACCACACAACCTAGTCAGCTAACTGATTCGCTGAAGCATTGACTTGTCAGTGAACTAATCGGCGAAGTACAGACTCCTTGGTGAACTGATTCAGGGTTGCACATACTCGTCGCCGAACCGATTCCCTACACCACACAATCTCGTCGTGAATTGATTCGCCAAGCATAGATCTACCAAGGAACTGATTCCCTAAACAACACAAACTCGTTAGGGAACTGATTCGCTTAAGAACAAACTCATAATCGAACTGATTCAATGCACCACACAACCTCGTCAGCGAACGGGGTCGCTGAAGCACAAACTCGTCATCAAACTGATGTGTTGAAGCACAGACTTGTCAGGGAACTGATCAGCGAAGCACATTCTTATGATTGATATTACCTATTCTTTGGCATTTCTCACATGATTTACAGAAGTGATATGCATCTTTAAAAATAGAAGGCCAATAGAAACCACTTTCAAGTACCTTATGTGTTGTTCTTTTTGCTCCAAAGTCCCCACCACAAGAATGAGAATGACAAAAAGTGAGAATGGAATGAAATTCATCTTGTGGTACACATCTCCTTACTACTTGATCCACACAAAATTTCCACAAGTAAGGAGTATCCCAAAAATAATATTTAGCATCAGCTCGTAACTTGTCCTTTTGGGATGTAGACAAACCTGGAGGGAATTCTTTGGTGACTAAATAGTTCACCAAATCAGCATACCACGGTCTTGTACAGGAATGTAGCACATACAATTGTTCATTGGGGAATATTTCTCTTATTGTTTCGGTTTGTATATCCTTGGTCCTCAGTTGGCTCAAGTGATCAGCTGCATGGTTTTCGACACCTTTTTTGTCTTTGATCTCAAGATCAAATTCTTGCAAAAGCAAGATCCACTTAATCAATCTTGGTTTGAACTCCTTTTTTTTTAAAAGATACCTTAAAGTCTGTATGGTCAGAAAAAACAATGGCTTTTGTACCAAGTAGATATGACCCGAATTTTTCAAGAGCAAACACCACCGAAAAAAGTTCATTTTCATTTGTATGGTAATTGCATTGCGCTCCGTCAACATGCGGGAAGCATAGGCGGTAACATGCAAATTTTTCCCTATTCTTTGCCCAAGCACAGCACCTACTGCATAATCACTCGCATCACATATTATCTCAAAAGGCTCATCCCAGTTTGGTGGTTGGATTATAGGGGCAGATGTGACACGCCTCTTAAGCTCATCATGGGCATCTTTACATGCTTGATCAAACACAAAATTCACTTCTTTGGCTAATAGTTTGCACAAGGGTGCTGTAATCTTTGAGAAATCTTTGATAAAGCGTCGATAGAAACCTGCATGACTTAGAAAAGAGCGAATTTCCCTCATGCATGAGGGGTAAGGCAATGATGAAATAACATCTATTTTAGCTTTATCAATCTCTAATCCACATGAAGACACAACATGCCCAAGAACTATTCCTTATGTTTATTCTCCTATGCTTATTTTTCCTAGAGCGGACTGTAAGTTATTATTGTAGACAATCTATTGCTAAGTTTGATATCAAAATCGGAGTTGTGGTATATGAACTTGTGAAGCAACTAAGTTTAATAATTATGGCGGATCTACGTTATTAATCTTAGGGAGAACATTCAATCAAATCAAACATAGACTCGAGGATAGTTATGTTTTCTTGATTAATCAACTTATCTAGTTCTTAAGGTCGCCATTAAATTAAATTACTAGTGCGGACAATCGTGGTTGTTTGATGGTTAGGGTTAATTATACGACGGATTTTTGTGATGTCGCGGTTGCACAAATTAATTACCCTAGCTTAAAACACAACACACAAGATAGTATAGAGCAAGCAAGGGGTCGATCCCACAAGGAAGATTTAGTTCTGATTTTTATGCTATACGTTATGCAATTGGGGGGTTTTGATTTGTGATGATCTAAACTATGGAAGAAATTAAACTAGCAAACAAAATCAATTGAAACTGAAATTTATCAAGAAAACAAACCTTGGTCGCGAAGCACACATCCACCAACGAAAATTAGAACCGATCCTTGAAACGAAACTTCAATTTATATTTTGAATTTTTATCTTTTCCTAACGTTGGTTAATTAACGGATCCGCTGTATAACTAACCCTAACCAACAAACAATCACAATATCCGCATTAATGAATTAGTTCAATGGCAGCCCTAAGAACTAGATAAATTGATTAATCTCTTGATAACCAAGTTGTCTGCAACTTGTGTTCCTTTGTTTGAGTGTTCTCCCTAAGTTTAATAACGTAGTTCCACCACAATTATCAAGCTTAGTTGCCTCACAAGTTCATATATCACAACTCCGGTTTTGATATCAAACTTAGCAATAGATTGTTCACAATAATAACTTAAGAGTCTGCTCTAGCAATTATCAACAACAATCATAGAAAATATGCATAGAAAAACAATCATACTCATTCATAACATACACTGAAAATAAAAAGAAGAATAAATCTCACGATTCTTGAAATCCAAAGGTTTGTTGTGTCCTTGCAACCAAGAAAATGAGTTTAGCCTTGCATATCTATGGAACAACTACTTTTAAAGATAGAAGAAAGCATTATTTCTGGTTTGTAGTAAGGAGAGTTTGTGTTTCTTCACTTCTGGTTGTCTGCCCCCTTTCTCGCCTCTTTCCCTTCTCTCTTTTATATGCTAAGAAACCCTTGTCCCTATTTTACAAAATAGTCCTCCCTTAAGTTGACAAGTTTACATTTAAGTACTTCAATAACTATTTTCCTAAAAAAGAGAAATAGCCTTGCATTAAATCTTCAAGCTTTAAATTAAAGGAGCTAAATTGCTGAAGTAAAAACTTGGACACCGGTTTAGATGCTTCGAAACATAATTTGGACATGTTCCTTCACGAAACTCTGCTCGCTTTGGCGTAATTCATTTGTCATCTTTTAAAATTAATATCTCCCTCATATAAAATCATTTTTGGCTGACATTTGGATAGTTTATAGGTCTTTAAGATAGGAATCCAAAAAATTTCATTTGCATCAATTGGACTTCTGTAGCTCTAGATATTGAATTTTGAATGGACAAAGGTCAACATTGGTAGAATGTGAGATTTGACTTTGAAGGATGTGATTTCCATTATCTTTCTCCTTTTATTTTTCTTGCATTAAATTTATAGAAAGGTATGGATGTTTACTTTTAGTGCCACTGGAATCACTTCATTTTGACCTCCGTAACTCACGCTCGCACAAAACATCGATGAACATCAAATCTGCCAATTACCTCCAATTTACTCCTTTTTGCATCTTTCATTCAAAAGTGCCTTCAAAACATAAAATAAGGAATATCAAGGCATTTTATATATATAACATAAGCTAAACACTAGTTAAATGTGGGTGAAACAATCGAATAATATGGTTGCATCACGGATCCGTTAACTAACCAATGTTAAAAAGAGATAAATATTCAGAATATAAATTGATGTTTCGTTTCCATTATCGCCGATTTCGTAGGTGGATGTGTGCTTGGGACCAAGGTTTCTTCTCTTTATAATTTTCTAATTTTATTAAATTTCATTTGATAGTTTTCTTTATTCTTTTGCTTTAGCCTAGATAACGTCCAAACCCCCCCCAAATTGCATATCATCTAGCATAAAAATCGACTTGAATCTTCCTCGTGAGATCGACCCCTTGCTTGCTCTATACTATCTTATGTGTTGTGTTTGAAGCTAGGGTAATTAATTTGTGTGATCGCGACATCGCAACAGGGAACTCATTGACGAAGCACAGGCTCCTCAACGAACTGATTCAGTGTTGCACATACTCATCAGCGAACTGATTCCCCACACCAAACAACCTCGTCAGCGAAGTGATTCACTAAAGCACATACTCGTCATCAAACTGATTCGATGCACCACACAAACTCGTCAAGGAACTGATGCGCTGAAGCACAGACTCGTCATCAAACTGATTCGATGCACCACACAACCTCGTTAGAGAACTAATTCGCTGAAGCACAGACTCGTCATCGAACTAAAACGCTGAAGCGTAGACTCCTTAAGGAACTGATCGGCGATGCACAGACTCCTCAGTGAACTGATTCAGTGATGCACATACTTGTCAGGAAACTGATTCCCTACATCACACACACTTGTCATGGAACTGATTCGTTGAAGCAGAGACTCGTCATCGAACTGATTCGATGCACCACACAACCTAGTCAGCGAACTGATTCGCTAGAGCATCGACTCGTCAATGATATGATCATAGACCACACAAACTCCTCAGCGAACTGATTCAGGGTTGCACATACTCGTCAGCAACCACACAACCTCGTCTCGCGAACTAATTCGTTGACGCACGTACTCATCATCAAACCGATGCGCCGGCTACGTACTTGTCGCAACCACACAAACTTGTCAGGGAACAGATTCGTTGAAGCACATATTTTTGAGCGAACTGATTCGATGCACCACACACCCTCGTCAGGGAACTGATTCATTAGACCACACAACCTCGTCAGGGAACTCATATGCGGAAGCACAGACTCGTCAGCGAACTGATTCGCTGAGCACAGACCCATCACGAAACTGATTCCCTAAATCACACAAACTCATCAGCGACCTGAATCGATGCACCACTCAACCTCGTCAGTGAACTAATTCGCTGAAGCACAAACTCGTCAGGGAACTAATTCCCAGAACCATGAACTTGTCAGGAAACTGATTCGCTGAAGCAAGGACGTGTCAGCGAACTGATTCAGGGTTGCACATACTCGACAGCAAATTGATTCCCTATACCAAACAATCTCGTCAACAAGTTGATTCGCTGAAGCACAAAGTCATCAAGGAACTGATTCCCTAGACCACACAAACTCGTTAGGGAACTAATTCGCTAAAGCACAGACTCGTCATCGAACTGGTGCGCTAAAGCACATACTCGACAAGGAAGTCATCGGCGAAGCACAGGCTCCTCAATGAATTGATTCAGGGTTGCACATACTCATTAGCGAACTAATTCCCTAAACCACACAAACTCGTCAGGGAACTGATGCGCTGAAGCACAGACTCGTCATAGAACTGATTCGATGCACCACACAAATTCGTCAGGGAACCGATGCGTTAAAGCACATGTACTCGTCATCAAACTCATTCGATGCACCACACAACCTCGTTAGAGAACTAATTAGCCGAAGCAAAGACTTGTCATTGAACTGAAACGTTGAAGCATAGACTCGTTAGGAAACCGATCGGCGATGTAGCGTACTCCTCAACGAACTGATTCCGTGATGCACATACTTGTCAAGAAACTAATTCCCTACACCACATAAACTTGTTAGGGAACTGATTCGCTGAAGCACACACTCGTCATCGAACTGATTCGATGCACCACACAACCTAGTCGTAACCGATTCGTGAAGCATCAACTCATCGTGATCTCGATCATAGAACACACAAACTCCTCAACGAACCGATTCGAGGTTGCACATACTCGTCGAAGAACTGATTCCCTACACCAAACAATCTCGTTAGTGAATTAATTCACTAAAGCACGGACTGTCAAGGAACTTATTCCCTAGACCACACAAACTCATCGTGAACCGATTCTGAATCATATACTCGCCATCGAATTGATTCGATGCACCACACAACCTCGCGAACTAATTCACCGAAGCACGTACTCATCATTGAGCTGATAAGGAAGCACGACTTGTCGGGAACCGATCGGCGAAGCATAGACTTTTCAAATAACTGATTGGGCGATCCACATACTCTTCAAAGAACCGATTCTCTACACCTCATAACCTCGTCGTGGAACGGATTCGTTAAAGCATATATTTTTGAGCGAACGATTCGATGCACCACACACCATCATTAGGGAACAGATTTGTTCAAGCACATATTTTTGAGCGAACTGATTCGATGCACCACACACCCTCGTTAGGGAACTGATTTCGTAAACCACACAACCTTATCAGGGAACTCATACGTGAAAGCACAGACTCGTCAGCGAACTGATTCGCTGAGCACAGACCCATCATGGAACTGATTCCGTAAATCACACAAACTCGTCAGCGACTTGAATCGATGCACCACACAACCTCGTCAGCGAACTGATTCACTGAAACACAGACTCGTCATCGAACTAGTTTGATTCATAACACAACCTCGTTAGCAAACTGATTTGCTGAAGCACAGACTCGTCATTAAATTGGTGTGCTGAAGCACAGACTTAACAGGAATCGATCGGCATAACGACTCCTCAGTCGAATGGATTCAAGGGTTGCACATCCGGTCAAAGAAACCGATTCGCGAGCATAGACCCCTCATGGCACTGATTCACTAAATCATAGAAAACTTGTCGGGAACCGATATTGCCGAAGCTACGTACGCTCACGTAAATGATTCGCCGGAGCACAGACTCGTCAGAACCGATTCGATGAAGCACCGACTCGTGAGGAACCGAGGCGCTAATGCACCGACTCATGAGGGAATTGAGGCGTTGATGCACCGACTGTCGTCGAACCGATGCGTTGAAGCATCGAATCGTCGCCGAACCGATCGCCGACTACGACGAACTGATATAGGGTTGCACATACTGGTGAGCGAACTACTTCCCTACACCACACAACCTTGTTAGGGAACTGATTCGCTAAAGCATGGACTCGTTACCGAACTGATGTGTTGAAGCATAGACTCCTCACAGAAATGATTCGGTGAAGCACAGACTCATCAGGGAACTAATTCAGAGGTGGCCATACTCGTCGTGAACCGATTCCTAAAGCACACAACCTCGTCAGCAACCGATTTGTCAAGCATGACCCATCACTGAAATGATTCCCTAGACCACACAAACTCATCAAGGAACTGATTCGCTGAAGCACAGACTCGTCATCGAATTGATTTGGTTCACCACGCAACCTCGTCAGCGAACTGATTTTCTAAAGCACATACTTGTCATCAAACTGTTGTGCTGAAGCACAAACTCGTCAGCGAACTGATTTGTTGAAGGAAAGACTTGTTAGCGAATTGATTCGATGCACCACACAACCTCATCATGGAACTAATTTCCTAAAGCACACACTTGTCAAGGAACTTATTCGGTGCACCACACAACCTTGTCAGCGAAATGATTCACTAAAGCTCAGACTTGTCAACGAACTGATTCCCTAGACCACAAAACCTTGTCAATGAACTGATTTGCTGAAGCACAGACTCTTAAGGGAACTGATTCGGTGCACAACGCAACATCAACAACGAACCGATCGATTCGCTGAAGTATGATCTCGTCCCAACTAATTTGATGCACCATCTAACCTCATCGCTGACCTAATCGGCGAAGGACATACCCGTCGTGAACCGATTTGTGAGAGCACAAACTCGCCACGAATTGTTGTGCTACAAAACACAACGTCGTCACCGAACCGACTCGTTGAATCACAAGACTGCCGCTGACCTCCTTCCCTACACAACATAACCTTGTCGGGGAACTGATTCAGTGATGCATGTACTTGTTAGGGAACTAATTAGATGCACCATACAACCTCGTCAAGAACTGATTCAATGCACCATACAACCTTACCAGCGAACTAATGCGTTGAAGCACAGACTCGTCAACAACCTACTTTGCTCCACCACACAACCTTGTCCCGAGCTGATCCGCTGAAGCACGACTCATCGCTGAACCGATTCAGCAATGCACTTACTCCCAACGAACTTATTCCCTACACCACACAACCCCGAAAGCAAACTGATTTGTTGAAGTACGGACTCATCAACGATTTGATTCCATGCGACCTCAAAACTCATAAGGGAATTGATAAGGCGGGGGGCACGGGCCTGCCAAGGACCTACATCGGTCCACCACACAACCTCGTCTTAAAATGATTTGTTGAAGCACGTACTTGTCGCATGACCTAATTCGCTACACAACACAACTTCATCACCAAACTCATTTGTTGAAGCACGAGACTCGACAACGAACCGATTTAATGATGACCATACATGTGAGCGAACTAATTCCATACGCCAAATAACCTCATTAGGGAACCGATATGTTGAAGCACGACTCGTTAGAGAACTGATTCATTGCACCACACAAACTCGCCGGCGAACTAATTCGCATGCTACGGACTCGTCACTAACCTCCTTCCCTATACCACACAACCTCGTCAAGGAACTTATTCAGTGATGCATGTACTCATTAGGGAATTGATCCGCTGAAGCACAGATTCGTCATGGCTATGATTCGATGCACCACACAATCTCGTCAGGGAATTGATTCACTGACGCACAGACTCATCAGGGAATTGATTTGCTGAAGGACAGACTCGTCACCGAACTGATTCGATGCACCACACAACCTCGTTAGGGAACTGATTCACTGAAGCACACACTCATCATATAATTGAGTTGCCGAAGGACAGACTTGTCAGCGAATTGATTCGATGCACCACATAACCTCGTCGTGAACTAATTCGCAAAGCACGTCTCGTGGCTGACCTCCTTCCCTATACCACATAACCTTGTCAGGGAACTGATTCAGTAATGCACTTACTCGTTATGGAACTGATTCGATACACCACATAACCTGATCAGCGAATTGATTCACGGAAGCACAGACTCATCAGCGACCTCCTTCCCTATACCACATAACCTCGTCAGGGAACTAATTCAGTGATGCACGTACTCGTTACGGAACGATTCAATACACCACACAACCTTGTCAGCGAACTGATTTGCCGAAGCATAGAATCATTAGGGAATTGACTTGAAGAAGCAAAGACTCGTCAGCGAACTGATTCGATGCACCACACAACCTCGTCAGCGAATTGATGCGCTGAAACACAGACTTGTCAGCGACCTGCTTCGCTTCACCATACAACTTCGTCTCGAACTGATCTGCTGAAGCAAAGACTCGTCAGCGAACTTATTCCCTACACCACATAATCCTGAAAGCAAACTGATTTGCTAAAGCACAGACTCGTTAGCGACCTGCTTTGCTTTACCACACAACCTCATCCCGAAATGATTCGTTGAAGCACAAACTCGTTAGCGAATTGATTCAGGGATGCACATAATCGTCATCGAATTGATTCGTTAGACCACACAACCTCATCCAAGAACCGCTTTGGCTGAAGCACAAACTTGTAAGCGAACTCATTCGCCGGGCTACGTACTCATTAGCAACCGATTCCCTAGACCACACAACCTCTTCAAGGAACTGAAGCGCCTGGGCTACGGAATCCTTATGGAACTGATTCGATGCACCATACAAACTCGTGAGGGAACTGATTCGTTGAAGGACAAACTCATCAACGAACCGATTCGATGTACTATACAACCTCGTGAGAGACCCGATTCGTTGGAAGCAGTAGACTTGTCGTGGAATTGATTCATAGAAGCACATACTCGTCATGGAACCGATTCAATGCATCACACAACCTCTTCGAGGAACCGATTCGCTGAAGCATAGACTCATCAAAGGAATTGATTTGCTAAAAGACGACTCAAAGAGCGAACTCGATTCGATGCACCACACAAACTCATCGATGAACTTATTCGTTGCACCACGCAACCTCGACAATAAACCGATTCACTGAAGCACGGACTCGCCAGGGAAATGATTTGGTCGAAGTCATGACTCGTCACAAAACCGATTTCGAAGCACATACTTGTTAGCAAACTCCTTTGCTACACTAACCAACCTCGTTAGGGAACTCATTCGCTGAAGCACAGACTCGTCAGGGAACTCATTCGCAAGCACAAACTCGTCAGGGGAGAGATTCGCTGAAGGACAGACTCATCAGTGAACTGATTCGATGCATTATACAACGTCATCACGATTCGATTCGTTGATGCACAAATTTGTCAAAGAACTTGTTTAGTGCACCACACAACCTCGCGCCAAATAACTGATCCAAGTAAAAGCACATACTTGTAAAGCACAGAATCGTCGAGGAACCGATTCGCTTAAGCATAGACTCGCCAAGAACTGATTCGCTTAAGCACGACTCGTCAAGAACCGATTTGCTAAAAGATAGACTCGCTAGTGAACTCGATTCGATGCACCACACAAACTCGTTAGGGAACTTATTTGTTGCACCACGCAACCTTGTCGGCGAACCGATTCGCTAAAGCGTAGACTCGTCAGAAATGATTCGTCAGCTACGTACTCGTTAGTGAACCTGATTCCCTAGACCACACAACCTCGTCAGGGAACTGATTCCTTGAGCTACGACTCATTAGCAAACTCCTTCACTACACCAACCAATCTCGTTAGGGAACCGATTCGCACGGCCAATGCATTAAAGGAACTCATTCGCTGAAGCACAAACTCATCAGGGAACAGATTCGCCGAGAGGACGTACTTTAGCGAACCGATTCGATGCACTATACAACCTCCTCAACGACCGATTCGTTAAAGCACAAACTTGTCAAAGAACTTATTCGGTGTACCACATAACGCCATTAGCGAACCGATTCGCAAAAGCACGGTATCGTCAAGGAACCGATTACCAGCTAAAGCATCAGACTCGTCATGAACTAATTCCTAGAACACACAACCTAGTAAAGTCTAACGGATTCGATCAAGCACGGACTTAGTTAGGAACTTATTCTTCGAAGCACATACTCGTTAGGGAACTGATTCGAGGCACCACTCAACTTCATGAGGGAATTGATTCGATCCACCACATAACTTCATCAGGGAATTGATTCGATGCACCACAAGCTTCATCAGAGGAACTGATTCACGCAGCGCACACTCGTTAGTAGGCCCGGATTCACTCGTCGAAACTCATTCGAGGCACCACATAACTTCATAAGAGGAACTGATTCGGATGCACCACATGACTTCGTCCACGAAGTGATTTGATGCACCACACCACTTTGTTAGG
>JAGMVL010000297.1:0-17432 GCA_019202695.1 Populus x sibirica
AGAAACACCATTTCTCATTCGAAGTGGGAAGTTCAGGTGGAAAGAGGCCACATTGACCTCGATGTTTAGATTAACCTCGTGTAGGCTGAGAAAAGTAGAGTCTGCAAGAAGATTAAAAAAAAGTGCATGTCATGAGTGAACAAGAGGAAAGTTGTGTTGTTTTGTGAGAGAAAAGAGGCATGTCTAAGACAAGCGAGTGTCCTGGAGAATTCAGAGGCGCAAGGAAGTTCTTTATATAGCGAAACTTCGATTCAAGTAATGTTAAGAAAGCCATTTTCAAACCAAGTAGGCAATCCTGCCTAAAAGACTCTGGAGAATCCTGGATGGAGGAACCATCCAAGTACAGGGTAGAGGAATGAGGGCCACCCGTGTGCCTCGAGCATTTCGACCTCCGCTTTGACCATTTCGTTCACTCAGCATATAAACAGCAGCTGACGCTGCAGAGATACCTGGGGTCTTTCTTGACAATTCATCTGACCTGTTGAAGGATCAACTGACCAAACAGATAAATTTCAAGACAGGACCAATAGGACCTTAGATGACATTCGAAAGTCAAATAACCGAGTTAATTTAATCGTCTAACGCATTCAAAAGAAGGGAAAGATCATTTCGGCCCGATGCCAAATCTGGGAATTAGGGTACACGTAGTGAATCCTCGTACGAGTGAACCTTGAGCCATGAACAAGTCCCAGCCATCACTACCCTTAGAAGTGGAAAGATTATTGACAAAGCATAGGTTTTGGGATTCCGCAGAAGTATTGTGGAGGAGGAATCTAGGCGAAAGTGAAGAGGAAATCAAAACACTAGTGACAAATGAGAGCTTGAGTGGCGAAAGAAGGTGAGATGAATGAGAAAGAGATGAGTAGAAAGGAGATGATTCAAGCAAAATTGGAGTCAAAGTGAGTGATTTAGAATTTGTTCCTGGAAGCACCATTTCCCTGAGTTAGGGAAACCTAAACATGATCTTATGAACTCGAAATCTATGAATTGTTCAAACAAGTGAAAGTCAACATTCCACTCCCCGATGCGATTAAACAAGTCCCATCTTATGCAAAGTTCCTCAAGGACTTATGCACGGTCAAAAGGAGATTGAATGTGAAAGAAAGAGCCTTTCTGGCGAACATCTAGGGTACATACATCAGTTTAAGACCCCTCCCACGTACACAGATCCTGGTTGTCCTTACCATTTCATGCCATTATTGGAAATCATAAGATGGACCAAGCTTTGTTAGATTTAGGATGAAGTGTGAATTTGATACCTACCTGTTGTTTTACGAGCAATTAGGTTTAGGAGGGATCAGCCTCTTCGAATCTACCCTTCGATTAGGCGATAGTTTAATCAAAGATTCTAGGGGGTATTGTTGAGGATGTGTTGGTCCAAGTAGATAAATTCTACTTTCTATTGATTTTGTAGTGTTGGACCTTGCACCTATTCGAGGTTCTAATGCTCCCATCCAGTCATCTTAGGTAGACCTTTCCTAGTTACATCCGATGCTTTAATCAATGTAGGAATGGGGTGATGAAATTGTCTTTTGGGGAACATGGCTTGTGGAGATGAACATATTCGATGTCTCGAAACAAATTGGTGAACCGTGAGGACATTAAGAGGTGGTTTGATCCAACAGGTTTGTCAAGAATTTCTTTTGAGGAGAGAATGGATAAAGGATCCATTGGAGAGGCCTTTAATTCATGATGAAAGATTTTTATTCTTTGGAATGTGTTGATGAGGAAGTAAGAGAACTTCGGGAACTTATCTAGATCCGATGCCTCTTATGTCAATAGGTCGATGGACCCCATCGTTTGAGCCTTTGATTTCACCCCAGTGAAATGCAGGCATCTCTTGTCCAACCTTATAAACTAGAAAGGAAGCCTTTACTAAAGAAATTGATCTTAAGTATACATTTCTAAGGGAAGATGAATCATATCCTATTGTGATTTCATCAAAACTTAGCATAAGTGAGGAACAAGAACTTTTGAGAGTGGTGAGAAAACACAAAAAAGCAATTGGGTGGACTATTGCGACTTGAAGGGAATTAGCCCTCTTTTATGTACACGTAGAATCTATCTTGAAGAGGAGGCTAAAGCGTGAGGCAAATGCAAAGGCGATTGAACCAAACATGAAGGAAGTAGTAAGATGTGAAGTGCTTAAGCTGCTTGATGCGGGTATCATTTACCCCATTGCAAACTCAAAATGGGTTAGTCCAAGCCAAGTTGTCCCAAAAAAATGCGGAGTCACGGTAGTGAAAAATGAAAATAATGAGCTAGTACCAACTAGAATCCAAAGTTGGATGGCGTATGTGCATTGATTATCGTAAGTTGAACATGGTGACTAGGAAGGACCATTTTCCACTTCCATTTTTAGACCAAGTGCTTGAAAGAGTAGTGGGAAGAGCTTTCTATTGTTTTCTTGATGGATACTCGGGTTCCGACCAAATTGAGGTTTCTTTAGAAGACCGAGAAAAAACCACTTTCACTTGTCCTTTTGGTACCTATGCTTATAGAAGAATGCCTTTTGGCTTGTGTAATGCACCGGCCACTTTCAAAAAGGTGTATGATGAGTATCTTTAGTGACATGAGTGGAAAATTTTTTGGAAGTTTTCATGGATGATTTTTTGTTTATGGGGATTCTTATGAGTTGTGTCTAATGCATTTAGAAAAAGTTCTTGAAGGTGTGAAGAGAGGAATCTTGTACTTAATTGGGAGAAATGTCATTTTATGGTGACACGTGGCATTGTCGTAGGTCACATTGTCTCTTGAAAAGGGATAGGAGGTAGATAAGTCAAGGTTGAAGTCATTCAAAAATTACCTACCCCCGAGATTTGTGAAAGATGTGAGATCCCTTTTAGGACACATATGGTTTTTTATCGAAGATTCATTCATTCTTTTAGTACCATTGCCAAACCATTGTGTAACTTGTTGTCACAAGATGTTCAATTTGATTGGACATCAAAATGTCAGAAGGCTTTTGAAAAGCTTAAAGGGTTGTTGACCCTTTGCACCAATCATGCAAGCTCACGATTGGTCTTTACCATTTGGACCGATGTGTGATGCTAGTGATTTTCGGTAGGGGGAATTTGTTTTAGGACAAAGAAAAGATAAGGAAGCCTCATGTCATTTATTATGCTAGCAAGACTTTGAATGATGCTCAATTGAATTACACTACTAGTGAAAAAGAACTTTTAAGTTGTAGTATTTGCATTGGACAAGTTTAGGTCTTATTTGGTTGGATCTCTTGTTATTGTTTTCAGCGATCATGCGGCATTGAAATACTTGCTCACAAAACAAGGCGTCAAGCCACGTTTGATTCGATGGATCCTCTTACTCCAAGAGTTTAACCTTGAAATTCGAGATAAAAGGGAGTAGAGAATGTAGTGGGCGATCATTTGTCCGTCTTTCAAGCTATGAGACCACAATTGATGAATCTCCAATAAATGAATTCTTTCTTGATGAAAATTTATTTTGTGCGAGTCTTGTTTCCTACATTGGCTCTCCATGGTATCTTTGACATAGCAAATTACCTAGCCACAAGTCGATTCCTTCTCATTGGTCTAAACTTGACAAACAAAAATTCTTGCGTAGCGTGCGTACCTTTTTTTGGGATGACCCCTACCTATTTAAATACGCACGACCAAATTGTTAGGCGGTGCATCCACGATCATGAAATTCCAAGTGTCATTAATTTTTGTCATGCATTGGCTTTGTGGTGGGCATTTCTCTTCCAAGAAAACCACTGCCCAAGATCTTGCGGTGTGGTTTTATTGGCCCACCATGTTCAAAGATGTCCATGCCTTACGTGTTGCATGTGTGCAGATGCCAGCGACTAGGTAACCTTACTAGGCGTAACATGATGCCCCTAAACCCCATTCTTGTTTTGGAAATATTTGATTGTTGGGGGATTGATTTCATGGGACCTTTTCCAAGTTCATTTGGTTACCAATTCATCCTTGTAAGGGTATTGATTATGTCTAAATGGGTGGAGGCCATTGCATCTCGAACCAATGACCATCGAGTTGTGGTCAAATTCTTGAAAAGAAAATATTTTCTCTCGTTTTGATGTTTGCCTAGGGCTATGATTAGTGATGGGGGTAAACATTTTTAACAAGCCCGTTGGGATTTGATGAGAAAATATAGTGTAATTCACAAGGTCGATTACCCCTATCATCCACGAGACTAGTGGCGGGTAGGAGTTGAAAATAAATAGGGAGATCAAGAACATTCTAAGAGAAAAGCTTGATCAATCAAGCCAAGTAAAGATTGGTCCTACGACTAGTTGATGCTTTATTGGGCATATCGCCTTTGCTTACAGACCTCTTTAGGAATGTCTCCTTATAGGCTAGTTTATGGAAAGCCTTGTCATCTCCTTTGTTGAGATTGAGCAGGTGCATATTGGGCCATCAGGCAATTCAATGATAATGAAAACGAGGTTGGCAAAAATTGAAAGCCCGATTGGATGAATTAGGAGGGCGAGAAATGATGCATTTGAAAATGCCAAAAATTTCAAAACATAAGATGAAAGCTTTGCATGATAAACACATTTTTAGAAAATCCTTTCATGTTGGTCAAAGGTTCTCTTGTATAATTCACGATTACATCTCTTTCACGGGAAGTTAAGGACAAAATGGATTGGTCATTTGTGATTTAAATCCATCTGACGAGGCATGGTGCATTTGAGGAGTAGAAAATCCTAAGAATGGAAATGTTTTCTAAAGTAAATGGTCATCGATTGAAACCTTATCTTGAAAACTTTGTGGTGAGAAGTTGAGACATTGGATCTTGAAGATCAATACCATTGTAATATCGAAGTAATGATTTTTTATTTTTATTTTTTTTCATTTTTTTTATTTTTTTTCTTTCTTCCATCTCTTATATTTTCTTGTTCATGCATTAGGGACAATGCATTATTTTAGGATTGGGGGGGTGTGAGGTTCTTTATTTTTCAAAAAAAAAAAAAAAAACATCAATGTTTTCTTTTAGTTGTGATATCTTTTAATTAAAAAAAATCAAGCAAGAAGTCAGCTCATGTCCAATTCAATCGAGACATTCATCCTTGAGAACAAAGAATGCCAGTTTTCTAATCTTTATACTTTTCTTCTCTTTCTTTTTTACATTGAGGATAATGAAAAACTTAATTTTAGATATTTGATTATGTTGAATGCTTGAGATAACCATGCTTCTTTTAAAAAAAAAAAAAAACTTGCATTCGTATGTGAATGAGACTTGTTTAAGATCAACATTACATTTTTTTGGATTCATTATTGTGTTGAACATTGCATGCTTTAATTTGGGATAGATAATATCTTATAAAGCAAGATATAACATATCCCCCTTAAGATTATTGAAGTACATCTTTCCTTGTAAAAGTTGTGTGATTATGCATGAAAGATGAGTGTGATGCTTTACTTGTGATCATCCCTTTTGATCTAGTCCTAAACAAGGTTTAAGTAAATAGAGTAATCATTATTACACAAATGTGTACAAAATTCTATCTACTCCAATGTTTTGAGTTGCTTTCCGGTAACTAGGGGTATTCATCACAAATGTTTATCTTTACGTCAAACGGCGGCAAGAAATATGAGTATGCAAAGCACTTTAAGTTTGTGACTTTGTGAGTAGCAAGATTGCATTCATCACAAATGTTTGTATTCGCGTCAAAAAAGGAAGTGACCACTTAAAGAAAAAGAATAAATAATATCTTCAAAAAAAAAAAAGAGAAAAAAAAAGAAAAAAGAAAAATATATATAGATATTTCTCTAGTTTGCTACCTTGTTTGTAGTAGTAAGAAGGAAGATTACAAGTTGAGTTTTTGCGTGAATCAATTATGTTGGTTGCATGATAAATACGATTGAATTTGGAATTTTGTATGGATGTTTGATTTAGAGAATGTGAGTATGCTTATTTTTTTCTTTATTTGTTATTGTGTACACTAAGTTAAAGATACCAATGTTTTGCATGATATGTCCTTTAAGTGTGATGAGTCGAGCCTAATTATGTTATTATTGTTCTTTTTATTTCAAAGGTTTTATGTTTTGTTTAGTGAGGACTAGCAAAATCTAAGTTTGGGGGTGTGATTGTGTATCAAAAGTATCATTAAGTCTCTTATTTTACATATGTATTTATTATTTTTATTTGGGTTTTTTATAATAATTGATGTGCTTTTTAGTAATGAAGTTTCTTTTAATGTCTCGATAGGTTTTTTGGAGCTTAAATGAATTATTTCATAAAATTCAACGTCGAATTCGGAACAAAGAATTGAAGAGAAATTTAGTTGAAGATTGAAGCAAATCTTGGTTCAAATAAGTGCTCCAAATTTGCCCCAAAAATCAATTCAAGTCCAATTCTAGAAAAGAATATCATATGATTTATTTCAAGCCCCAAACATGCCTTATGTTGTGTGCAAACTTCAACCATCAAACACTCAAGGTTTCAAAGTCAATCTTAGCCCAAATAATAGCTACATTTGTATCCTTATTTGATGCTTAAATTCAGCCCCAAATCGCCCCCAAATCACCTTCCAAATCGCCCAAACACAATCCATGATCCTCATGTCCACATAATAAATAACATTTGATTTATTTGGGTAATTCATTGATCCAAGAGGGCAAGCACATGGATGGAAAGTTGGAGGGGACATTGTGACATTATTTTGGGTCAAAGAAAGAGACAACTCATAAAGGAGGAAGAAAAACGTGCACCAAAGTGTTCTCCAAGCGGGCACGGTTTGATTTTCGAGAACACCTTTCGGTGTTTTGTCCATAACTTTTGACTCGAGATGTCCAAATGATCTGTTCTTTAATGATCACGGAAAGCTAACAAGAATGGCCTATAAATATGTCTATAATAGCCATCTCCGAGGAGAGGCTTCTAAAAGGGTCAGTGCTGTCCAAAGTTAGGAAGTCGGTTGTGTCAATTTTCTGGGGAATTGTGTTGTGTTCTTCTTTATAGATTTCGGTTCTTTAGCTTGTAAAACTCATTATTTCGGTTTGATTCAAGTGGTTTTATGTTTATTGAAGTGTTATTATATCTAATCATGGTTGGCTAATCTTCTTCTTGGATCCAAATCAAGGATGATGGTGGTTGAGGTGAGTTCTTTCCCAAGATATGAATGAATCTTAATGTCTATCTTTTCATTTTCTTCATGAATGTTTATTATTGCAAAGAAATTTTAGAAATCATTTGGGTAATGTTATAATCTTGAATTTTTATGCACAAACCTTAGTTTTGGTATAGAGATTGCTTGATTCAATGTCTTACTTAATATGAAAATACTTGTACATTCTTAAGCAATAATCAATCTTCATCCTTTTAAACTTCATTGTAATATCTTCGATCTAATATCACCATCGTTGATATTAGGTTGAGTTATCTTATATATGTTAAAGGAATCACCAATACATCACCATTAAAATTGATTTGGACCAAGACTTACTTTTTTCTTGTCATTTAAAATCTATTTACACTTTTTCATCTTTGAAAACAAATCCATCAATCATTTTCAACCAAGTTATTGTTAATTTAATTTCTCTTGAGTTTTGTTTTGTTACCTAGCTTAATTTCAGGATCTAGCTCTGTGGATATGACCTCGATCTTCATAGAGTTAATTGCTACATCGCATACTCGTGCACTTGCGAGTTAAAACAAGCTAGAACATAAAAAAGCGGTCAAGCACACATCATCCAAGAATTGAATTCTTTGAAGCAAGGACCCGTCATCGAGCGATACGGTGAAGCACGGGACTTAAATCAAATGAAATGATTCACATTTGAAGCACGGACTCGTCAGTGACGATCGTTGAAGCGGCGACACATCAACGAATTGATCTGGTGAAGCAAGGACCGGTCATCAAAGCGATACGGTGAAGCATAGACTCGTCAAGGAAATGATTCGCTAAAGTGTAAACTCGTTAGAGGGGCGGATTATTTGAAACACGGACTCGTCGAGGGAGCGAAGAAGCTTACCGACTTGTCGCGAATTGACGTGTTAAACTAGAGACTTGTGAGAGAAGCGATTCAATGCACCACACAACCTCATCGTGGACTAATTCATTGGGAAGCATAGACTCGTTAGGGAAGCGGCTCATTGAAGCACGAGACTCGTTAAGCGGCTGAATCGATGCGGCACCCAGCCTCTTCGGCTCGAACTAATTCTGTGAAACGCAGGAACTTATAAGAGAACTAATTCGATGCATCACAAAACTCGTCGATGGAGTAAGTCGGTGAAGACACAGAACTCGTTAAGCGACCTGAATCGATGCACCATGCGACCTTGTTAGCAAAGCCCGGTCTTGAAACACGGACTCGTCGGGAGCGGTCTGAAGCCTTGACTCGTCGAAGGCGGTCCCTGAAGCACGGACTCATTATTGGGCCCGATGTGCTAAAGCATCGACTCGTCACAAAAATGATTCAACGCCCAGCATGGACTCGTTAGAGAACTAATTCGTTAGACTCGAGAACTGATGAGGCAACTTCAAGGCGGTTGAAGCATCGGCTCGTTAGCGAACTAATTGGCAAGGGCCAGACTCCGCTGCGAACTCATTCAAGGTTGCATATATTGGTCGGCAGACTGATTCCCTACACCACACAACCTCGTTAGGAAGCGGTCGTTGATGCACAAACTTGTGAGTGAGCGATTCGATGCACCACACAATCTCGTCGGCCAAATGATTTGGAAGCACGAGACTCGTTAGAGGCCGGCTCGCTAAAGCACGGACTCGTTAGCGACATGAATCAATACACCCACGCAACCTCATCGGCGAACTAATTGGTAGAGTGAGACTCCTCGGCAGCTAATTCACATATTGGTGGGTGAACTAATTCCTACACCACTTGACCTTGTTAGGGAATTGATTCGCCTAGACACAAACTTGTGAGTGAGCGATTCGATGCACCACACAACCACGTTAGCCAAACTGATTCGCTTGAAGCACAAACTCGTCAAAGGCCGAGCGTATTCCGGTGAAGCATAGACTGGGTAAGCGACGAATCAATGCACCATGCAACCTCATCAACGAGCGATTCCTCAAGCATGACTCATCGAGGCGGTCGCAAAAGCATGGACTCGTCGAGGGAGCGATTCGGCCCCGAAGCACGGACTCAACTAAGCGACTCGATGAAATCTGAGACTCGTCTGCGACTGAATCTATGCACCACGCAACCTTGTCCCGGCGAAGCTGATTCGGCGAAGCACGGCCTACGTCGGGACTGCTTTGTTGGAAACACGGACTCGTTTGCGACACAATTGATACACCATGCAACCTCGTCGATAGGCGATTCGTGAAGCCGACTCGTCGGGGACCTACTTCGTTAAAGCATGGACTCGTCGGTGGCCGAATACGGCGAAGCATCGACTCGTCAAGGAGCGCACCGACAAAGCAAAGACTCCTCAACAAACAAATTTTAGGGTTGCACATACTGTTGTGATTCCCTACACCACACAATCTTGTCAATAAAGCTGATTCTTTGAAGCCTGTGATTTTCTGAGGAACTAATTCCCTAGACCACACACAAACTCGTCGAGGAGCGATTATTTGAAGCACGGCTTCGTCATCGAGGCGGTCGCGATAAGCCACTGGCCTCGTCGGTGAACGGATTTGCTAAAGCACTTCTTAGACTCGTCATCGAAGCGATGCCTGCTGAAGCCACGGGGAACTTGTCGGGAGGCCCGATCGGCGAAGCACATACTCCTTAGCGGCCCGGTTCGCGATCCATATACTTATCATGCGCCGATTCTACACCACACTTCCTCGTCGAGATTATTCTATGACCACACAACCTCGTCGGGGAACTGATTCCTAGATCACACAACCTGGTCGAGAGACCTGATATGCGGAAGCAGAGATTGCATCACTGAGCGATTTGATGCACCACACAACCTCGTTAGCAAACTGGTTGGCCCAAGTACAGACTAAAAGCACGCAATCGACATAAGCACAGATCGTTAGCAAACTGATTCGATGCACCACACACACTTGTCGACCAACTAGTCGGCGAAGCACAAACTCGTGAAAGAACCGATCTCAAGCACGGACTCGTCACCAACCTGAATTGATGCACCACGCCACCTCGCCAACAACTGATTCGGCTGAAGCATAGACCGCGCCCATAGCGAACTAATGCGGCGAAGCACGGACCCGTCCATCAACGATTCCCTACACCACACAATCTCATTAGTGAAGCGATTCGTTGAAGCACGGACCCATCCAAGGAAGCGATTCGCTAGACCACACAAACTCGTCGAGGCCCGATTCATTTGAAGCACGGACTCATATCAAGCGATTTGATGCACCGCGAAACCTCGTCGCAAACAAATTCACTAAAACACGAGACTCGTCATCGGCCCGATGCGGCGAGGCATTGATTTGTCGGGGAACTTATCGGCGAATCACATACTCCTTAGCAAAGCGGTCGATGATCCACATACTATAACAAGGCGATTCCCAACACCACACGAAACTCGTCGAGAGCGATACATTTGAAGCACGGACTCGTAATCAAGCGATTCGATGCACCACACAACCTCGTCGGCTGAGGGTCGGCGAAAGCACGGACTCGTCATCGAATTGATGTCTTGAAACACGGACTCGTCGAAGCGGTCGCGAAACACCGAGACTCTTTAATGAATTGATTCGATGATCCACATATTCGTCAACAAAGCGATTCCTTACACCACACAAACTCGTCGAGCGATTGCTTGAAGCACAAACTCATCGTCGGCGCGATTTGATGCACCACACAACCTAGTCGGCTAAGCGATTCGAAGCATTGACTTGTCGGTGAACTAATCGGCGAAATAGACTCCTTGGTGAACGGATTCGGGGTTGCACATACTCGTCGTAAGCGATTCCTCTACACCACACAATCTCGTCGGTGAATTGATTGGCTGAAGCATAGATCTACCAAGGGCGATTCCCTAAACAGCACAAACTCGTTAGGAGCTGATTGGCTTAAGAACAAACTCATAATCGAAGGCGATTCAATGCACCACACAACCTCGTCGGCGCCGGGGAGCCATTTGAAGCACAAACTCGTCATCAAGCTTGATGTGTTGAAGCCTGAGTTTATGGGGTAGACCGATCTTTGAAGCACATTCTTATGATTGATATTACCTATTCTTTGGCATTTCTCACATGATTCTGAAGTGATATGCATCTTTAAAAATAGAAGGCCAATAGAAACCACTTTCAAGTACCTTATGTGTTGTTCTTTTTGCTCCAAAGTCCCCACCACAAGAATGAGAATGACAAAAAGTGAGAATGGAATGAAATTCATCTTGTGGTACACATCTCCTTACTACTTGATCCACACAAAATTTCCACAAGTAAGGAGTATCCCAAAAATAATATTTAGCATCAGCTCGTAACTTGTCCTTTTGGGATGTAGACAAACCTGGAGGGAATTCTTTGGTGACTAAATAGTTCACCAAATCTGCCATACCACGGTCTTGTACGGGGAATGTAGCACATACAATTGTTCATTGGGGGAATATTTCTCTTATTGTTTCGGTTTGTATATCCTTGGTCCTCGGTTGGCTCAAGTGATCGTTTGCATGGTTTTTCGACACCTTTTTTGTCTTTGATCTCAAGATCAAATTCTTGCAAAAGCAAGATCCACTTAGTCAATCTTGGTTTGAACTCCTTTTTTAAAAGATACCTTAAAGTTTGTATAGTCGGTAAAAACAATGGCTTTTGTACCAAGTAGATATGACTTGAACTTTTCAAGAAGCAAACACCATTGAAAAAAGTTCATTTTCATTTGTATGGTAATTGCATTGCGCTCGATCCAACATGCGGGAAGCATGGCGGTGGCATGCGAATTTTCCCTATTCTTTGCCCCAAACACGGCACCCTCTTGCGTAATCACTCGCATCACATATTATCTCAAAAGGCTCATCCCGAGTTTGGTGGTTGGATTATAGGGGGCGAGATGTGACACGCCTCTTAAGCTCATCATGGGCATCTTTACATGCTTGATCAAACACAAAATTCACTTCTTTGGCTAATAGTTTGCCTGAGGAATGTCTTGTTCTTTTGAGAAATCTTTGATAAAGCGTCGATAGAAACTGCATGACTTAAAAAGAGCGAATTTCCCTCATGCATGAGGGGGTAAAGGCGATGATGAAATAACATCTATTTTAGCTTTATCAATCTCTAATCCACATGAAAGACACAACATGCCCAAGAACTATTCCTTATGTTTATTCTCCTGTGCTTATTTTTCCTAGAGCGGGTGTAAGTTATTATTGTAGACAATCTATTTACTAAGTTTGATATCAAAATCGGAGTTGTGGTATATGAACTTGTGAAGCAACTAAGTTTAATAATTATGGCGGATTACGTTATTAATCTTAGGGAGAACATTCGATCAAATCAAACATAGGCTGTGGATAGTTATGTTTTCTTGATTAATCAACTTATCTAGTTCTTAAAGTTTTGCCATTAAATTAAATTACTAGTGCGGACTTTGTGGTTGTTTGATGGTTAGGGTTAATTATACGACGGATTTTTTGTGATGTCGCGGTTGCACTGGAGTAATTACCCTAGCTTAAAACACAACGCAAGATAGTATAGAAGCAATGCAAGGGTCCGATCCCAAAGGAAGATTTAGTTCGATTTTTATGCTATGCGTTATGCAATTGGGGGTTTTGATTTGTGATGATCTAAGCTATGGAAGAAATTAAACTAGCGAGCAAAATCAATTGAAGCTATTGAAATTTATCAAGAAAACAAACCATTGGCCGCAAGCACACATCCACCAACGAAAATTGACGGATCCTTGAAGCGAACTTCAATTTATATTTTTGAATTTTTTATCTTTTCTAACGTTGGTTAATTAACGGATCACGTTGTATAACTAACCTAACCAACAAACAATCACAATATCCGCATTAATGAATTAGTTCAATGGCCGGCCCTAAGAACTAGATAAATTGATTAATCTCTTGATAACCAAGTTATGCCAACTTGTGTTCCTTTGTTTAGTGTTCTCCCTAAGTTTAATAACGTAGTTCCACCACAATTATCAAGCTTAGTTGCCTCACAAGTTCATATATCACAACTCCCGGTTTTGATATCAAACTTTGCAATGAGGTGTTCACAATAATAACTTAAGGGGAAATTGCTCTAGCAATTATCAACAACAATCATAGAAAATATGCATAGAAAAACAATCATACTCATTCATAACATACTGCGAAAATAAAAGAAGAATAAATCTCCCACGATTCTTGAAATCCAAGGTTTGTTGTGTCCTTGCAACGAAAATGAGTTTAGCCTTGCATATCTATGGAACAACTACTTTTAAAAAGATAGAAGAAAGCATTATTTACACGGTTTGTAGTAAGGAGAGTTTGTGTTTCTTCACTTGGTTCTTTTGCCCCTTTACGCCTCTTTCCTTCTCTCTTTTTATATGCTAAGAAACCCTTGTCCTATTTTACAAAATAGTCCTCCCTTAAGTTAATGAGTTTACATTTAAGTACTTCAATAACTATTTTCCTAAAAGAGAAATAGCCTTGCATTAAATCTTCAAGCTTTAAATTTGAGGAGCTAAAATTCTTTGAAGTAAAAACTTGGTTAGGTTTAGATGCTTGAAACATAATTTGGACATGTTCCTTCAAGCAAGTTTCTTTGGCGAGAATTCACGTAATCATCTTTTAAAGTATGTATCTCCCTCATATAAAATCATTTTTGGCTGACATTTGGATAGTTTATAGGTCTTTAAGATAGGAATCCAAAAAAATTTCATTTGCATCAATTGGACTTCTGTAGCTCTAGATATTGAATTTTGAATGGACAAAGGTCAACATTGGTAGAATGTGAGATTTGACTTTGAAGGATGTGATTTCCATTATCTTTCTCCTTTTATTTTTCTTGCATTAAATTTATAGAAAGGTATGGATGTTTGCTTTTTAGTGCCACTGGAATCACTTCATTTGACCTCGAGAACTCACGCTCTTGCACAAAACATCGTGAACATCAAAATCGCAATTTACCTCCAATTTACTCCTTTTTGCATCTTTCATTCAAAAGTGCCTTCAAAACATAAAATAAGGAATATCAAGGCATTTTATATATATAACATAAGCTAAACACTAGTTAAATGTGGGTGAAACAATCGAATAATATGGTTGCATCACGGATCTAGTTAACTAACCAATGTTAAAAGAGATAAATATTCCGAATATAAATTGATGTTTCGTTTCCATTATCGGTTACGATTTGTAGGTGGATGTGTGCTTTGCGACCAAGGTTTCTTCTCTTTATAATTTTCTAATTTTATTAAAATTTCATTTGATAGTTTTTCTTTATTCTTTTGCTTTAGCCTAGATAACGTCCAAACCCCCCAAATTGCATATCATCTAGCATAAAAATCGACTTGAATCTTCCTCGTGAGATCGACCCCTTGCCCACTGTATACTATCTTATGTGTTGTGTTTGAAGCTAGGGTAATTAATTTGTGTGATCGCGACCTTCGCCTTGAGAACTCATTGTTGAAACCTGGGCTCCTTCCCCGAAATTGATTCGGTGTTGCACATACTCATCGGCTGAATGATTCCCACACCAAACAACCTCGTCGGCGAAGTGATTCACTAAAGCACATACTTTTCGTCATCAAAGCTGATTACGATGCACCACACAAACTCGTCAAGGCCGATGCGGCAGGAAGCACGAGACTCGTCATCAAGACTGATTCGATGCACCACACAACCTCGTTGGAGAACTAATTCCCTTGAAGCACAGACTCGTCATCGAACTAAAGCGGCGAGCGTAGACTCCTTAAGAGGCCCAGCCGTCGTGATGCACGAGACTCCTCGATGAGCTGATTGATGATGCACGATACTTGTCGAGGAGCGATTCCCCACATCACACACACTTGTCATGGGGCCGATTCGTTGAAGCGAGACCTCGTCATCGAGCGGTTCGATGCACCACCTGACCTAGTCGGCCCGAGCGGTTCGCCTAGAGCATCGACTCGTCAATGATATGATCATAGACCACACAAACTCCTCAGTGGCCCGTTCGGGGTTGCACATACTCGTCAGCAACCACACAACCTCGTCTGCGAACTAATTCGTTGACGCACAGACTCATCATCAGAGCCGTGCTTGGCTGAAGCCGGACTTATCGACAACCACACAAACTTGTCGAGAACAGTTCGTTGAAGCACATATTTTTGAGCGCGGGTGATTCGATGCACCACACACCCTACGTCGGGACGATTCATTAGACCACACGACCTCGTCGGGGAACTCATATGCGGAAGACCACGAGCTTCGTCAATGAGCGGTCGCGACCACGGACCCATCCAGCGATTCCCTAAATCACACAAACTCATCGCGACTGAATCGATGCACCCACTCAACCTCGTCGTGAACTAATTGGCTTAAGCACAAACTCGTCGAACGAATTCCCAGAACCATGAACTTGTCGAAGCGATTCGGCAGCGGGAGCGTGTCGCGTGGCCGATTCGAGGGGTTGCACGTACTTTCGGCGAATGCAAATTGATTCCCAATACCCAACAATCTCGTCAACAAGTTGATTCGCTGAAGCACGAAGTCATCAAGGAAGGGGATTCGCTAGACCGCACAAACTCGTTAGGGAACTGATTCGCTAAAGCACAGACTCGTCATCGTACTAAGTGCGTAAAGCACATACTCGACAAGGAAGTCATCGGCGAAACACGACTCCTCAATGAATTGATTCGGGGTTGCACATACTCATTAGCGAACTAATTCCTAAACCACACAAACTCGTCGGGAAGCGATGCGGCGAAACACGGACTTCGTCATAGCAGCTGATTCGATGCACCACACAAATTCGTCGAGACGTGCGTTAAAGCACGAGACTCGTCATCGAACTCATTCGATGCACCACACAACCTCGTTAGAGAACTAATTAAGTCGAAGCAAAGACTTGTCATTGAAGCGAAGCGTTGAAGCATAGACTGCGTTAGGAAAGCGATCGGCGATGCCTGAGACTCCTCAACGCAGGCGATTCCGTGATGCACATACTTGTCAAGAAACTAATTCCCTACACCACATAAACTTGTTAGGGAGCGGCTTTGAAGCACACACACTCGTCATCGGCCCGGTTCGATTCACCACAACCTAGTGGTCGCCCGATTACTGAAGCATCAACTCATCGAGTGATCGATCATAGAACACACAAACTCCTCGTGATTGATTCGGGGTTACGTACTCGTCGGCAAGCGATTCCTACACCAAACAATCTCGTTAGTGGATTAATTCACTAAAGCCGGCATAATCAAGGAACTTATTCCTAGACCACAAACTCATCGGGAACTGATTATTTGAATCATATACTCGTCATCGAATTGATTCGATGCACCACCTAACCTCGTGGGCGAGCTAATTCAAGCACGAGACTCATCATTGAGGCGGTCTGGCTGGAAAGCCACGAGACTTATCGAGTCCCCGATCGCGAAGCATAGACTTTTCAGCGGCCGGTTAGGCGATCCACATACTCTTGGCTATCTGATTCTCTCACCTCGCTCTCTCGTCGAGGGAACGGGTCGTTAAAGCATATATTTTTGACGGGGCGATTCGTGCACCACACACCATCATTAGAGGAGCAGTTTTGTTCAAGCACATATTTTTAGCGAGCGGGTCGATGACCACACACCCTCGTTAGGCTGATTTTTTCGTAAACCACACAACCTTATCGGGGAACTCGTACGTGAAAGCACTAGACTCGTCGTGGCCCGACGTTCGCGAGCACGGGCCCATCATGGGGCGGGTCGTAAATCACACAAACTCGTCGGCGACTTGAATCGATGCACCACACAACCTCGTCGACGGAGCGATTCTTGAAACACGGACTCGTCATCGAACTAGTTTGATTCATAACACAACCTCGTTATGGCAACCCGTTTCTTGAAGCCTGGGACTTCGTCATTAAATTGGTGTCTTTGAAGCACGGGCTGCGAGGAAGGCGTCCCGGCGAAGCACGGACTCCTCGGCGAATGGATTCGGGGTTGCACATGCGGTCGGCAAGCGGATTCGTGAGCATAGACCCCCTCGTAGCCTTTGATTCACTAAATCATAGAAAACTTGTCGGAGGGCGATATCTTGAAGCACAGACTCGTCACAGAAATGATTCGCTGGAGCACAGACTCGTCAGGAACTGATTCGATGAAGCACAGACTCGTGAGGGAACTGAGGCGCTAATGCACCGACTCATGGGGAATTGAGGCGTTGATGCACCGACTCGTCGTGGCCCGGTGCGTTGGGACATCGAATCGTGTGACGTCGGTCGAGACTCCACGGGCGATATAGGGTTGCACATGCGGGTGGCCGAACTACTTTTATACACACCACAACCTTGTTAGGAGATGATTCGCTAAAGCATGGACTCGTTACCGAGGCGTGTGTTGAAGCATAGACTCCTCACGAAACGGGTCGGTGGAAGCACGGACTCATCG